>OX439143.1:59329711-59752647 GCA_949318255.1 Pollenia labialis
GTAATTTTTAAGAAAGTATTCTAATTCATTTTTATGTTGGCGAATGCCATTTTCGTTCCAAAAACAAATCTTTAAGCAGTTCATGGCCTTATTAGTACAGCTTGCAATAACATCGATTGCATTCTAAGAATTTCCTGCATCATACTACCCATTGTGTTCGTAAAATTATTTACTGTTTGCACTAATGTTTCCATGGTTTTTTCTAAACGACTCAAATTTGAAACTGGAGTTTCATCATTACTTGGCGAAGCACCTGCGAAGCCTGAATGTCATTAGAGTTTTCATGATTTGTTACCTGCGTTTGAGGGGGATCAATGTGATTACCGCCACAGTTGCTGCATTTTATTACGTTGGGTCGGTTTTGGACTTATCGCAAAGAACTGTACCATCAGCGTGGCCATTTTGGCATTTTTGCAGCTAGATTTAGCATTTTTTTGTCTGATTTAGCTGCAAATTTTTCATTTAGCATTTTGTTTAGCATTTTTCAAATGCATATTTAGCATTTTTAAGCATTATTTAATTTAAGAATATTAAAGTAATCTTTTTTTGAAAAACGACCACACACTTTTGTTGAATGCAAATACAAACCCCTACTTTTTGCTATAGAAACTGTACAATCTTTTAAAGGACATTTCATATCAAATGGTTTTAAAATTTGATCAGTTTGATCCATTAAATTCATGTTAAGACGATTTTTTCATTCAATTACGATTTTTAATTTTTTGGAATCGAAAAGAGATACCCAAGGCGAATTCTCGGTACTACAACAAGTACAACTCGTACAAAAACCACAAGCAATGTGTACAATGCCATAAACAGAAATTGTTTTATTTCACAGAAACAAAGATAATAAAAAAAAAATTTTGACATCAGGGGCATAATTCTGGCATTCGTGATCGAGTACTTTCTCGATTCGAAAGCAATTTTATTTTAGTCGATACTTAACCAATCGAAATTATTTTTTCAGTATTGTGAAACTCAAATTAATGCTTTATAACACTGAAAAAATAATTCCGTTTCGTTCAGTATTGACTGAAATAATTAGATAATAAATTGCTTTCGAATCGAGAAATTACTCGATAACGAATACCAGAATTAGGCCCCAGGGCTTTTAAGACCACCCATAATAAATTCGACTTGGAGATAGCATAACTTTTGAAATAGAAAAAAACAAGTATGAATTACATGCCCAGATTTTATAGCTCAATTTATATGTCATCTTAGAAAACCGTTTAAAAACTAATAAATGCAAATTAAGCGAACGAAAGAATTTATTATTGATTTCACTGTAGAAGAAATTACAACTTTGGAACATCAGTGGCTGAAACCAAATTCATATGACAGTTGATTTCTGGATAAATGTATATGGATATACACATTCATTACATGAAAATCCATTCAGTGAATTAGCTTTTTTTGCTATGCAGTTATTGGTTTTGCCAGTTAGCAACGCGGAAGTTAAAATTGGGTTTTAGTGGTATAAATATCTAAAAAACGAAAATTCGAAACAGAATGACGTTAATATATTATAATGATATCTTGATCGATTCTTCAGAAGCTAAAGATGAATATTCATTTGATGACGTAATTAATTTATAAAATGAAATATTTTATTAAACATGTTATATAAATTTTATTAAAATACTAAATAATTCCCATTTATGGGTCAAGTTCCTTTGATTTTTTGTTATGGGATGGTACCTTTTGTTTAAAAACTTTTTTTGTACTTATATAAAGATTGAAATATGTATATTTCTTTTATAGTTTTAAGACTTTTTATGTTTCATAAATATTATAATGTTTTTCTTTTATCAGTTTGATTTATTGATACGATGTGAGATTATATTATAACTAAAATAACAAAAAAATAAAACAATTTAAACTTTAGCATTATTTTTTGGCAGTTTAGGATTTTTGTTAGCATTTTTTAGCATTATTTTTAAGCCGATTTAGCTGTAAAATATTTTTGGATATGGCCACACTGTGTACCATGTAAATCACCACTTACTACGCAAACAGGGGGTAAATGGCAGTATGCCTTAGTATGACCAAATTCTTGGCAGTGTAAGCACTGAACAGGTCCATTTTGTGCGGCTCCTCTATCGTGAATTTTCTGTATAGGATATATTTCAAACTGAAAATAGGATGCGTTTTGTTATTTTTAGCTTAACGTTAGAGCCCGACGTCTAACTCCACTCGAAATAGTGGGTGTGGATTTTTTCCCCTATTTTTAATATTTACAGCATGTTTTATTTTAAAGCCTTCTCATCAAGGAATGGTTTTATTTAAATGAGTCAATTCCCTTAATCCCTACTTGAAGACCTTTGCTGATATTCAGTTGGTATGTATAAAAACTTTTTTTAGTGCTTCAAATTGGTTAGTAATTTTGCGAAAATCATTCTCATGATTTACTTGAATTTTTGTCTCGTTTATACTACCACGTTTGATTGCCGCTACGTAAAACGAATTTTCACCTAAGTATCACCGAGATCAAACTCTTTATAATCTCGTTTGAATTTTGCTCCCTTAGATATATCGGGGGAGGCTTGGACGATGTTATCACGTTTGGTGCATTCATCCTCCAGAATTGAAAAACGATTTTGTGAATTTGTTCTATCAAAATATGGTACTTTTGAGGCCGAAGCAACAGCTAATATCCACAAAATTCTTTGGAAAAAACATTGATGACTTTTTAAAAAAAAAAAAGTAATAAACAAAAGGTTATTTGATTTTCATGATTGCTGTAGCAAAGTAATAAGCGTTAATAAATGTGAGTGGACAATTAAAAGGAAAAAAGGAAAGTGCCCTTTTTTAATTATTTGGGGTTTTCCGTTAGTTACCTGCATTATTTTTTTAACCGAAATTGCACCCAAATTTATGAGTGCTCATGTTTTGGAGCGTTTCGAAAACATATTGCATAAGTACCTGCCAGTTAAATATTGAAATATTTGTATTGTTTATAGGTGCTCTTTGATCGATTTTTGTCATTTAACAAGAGTCGACGAGCGCGAGAAGTACAAGTGAATTTGTCTCCGGTTTTAAAAAGTGAATATCAACAAAACATATAATATATTTTCCAAATATGGAAAAGAACAAGTGTCCACAATTGGATAAATTTTGTTACGGTTGTGGTCATATCGTCCCAAAAAGCCAACAGGATCGAAAACAATTGATTACTGAGCAATTCAAAACAGCGTATTGTCATTATTTTGATGAAGCAGATTTAAGTGGTGCAAATTTTACGCCGAACACAGTGTCCAAAAATTGTTATAATACCCTTATAATGTGGATACATGGAAAAGCCAGTAATTTGGGTGGAAGACCTAACTGGACATTATGAATCCATGTGCTACGCATGCATAAATTCTCGTCCTGGATTAAACAGAAAACAATTGAAATCAAAAGAATACATTGCTGCTTTTACTGCCACACTTCCAGTTGAACGCGCTGCTGGTACCGATACACCTAAACCTCCGAGTCTGGATACTGTGAAGGAAACGGATGAAACATTCGGCGAAATTTTGGGGAAAATCAACTACAATGTACACAAATGGAAGATTTGTTGCGATCTAAAGGTTGTCAACATAATACAAGGCATTGTATTAAAGGGCGGTTTTCCAAAATACTTCTGCTTCCTTTGTATTTGGGATTCACGATACACAGTAAAGGTCTGCATGACTACATTCAAAAGGCATATGAATACATTCATTTGTTTTTTAAGTTGGTAAAGTGAAGTACAACACACGATTTAAGTACGCAGTGCTTTACATTTTGTGTTAAAAAAACAAATGAATGAACACACAAGGCGAAAGAGAAAAGAAAACAACTGTATTTGAACAAAAAAATACTTCCACATTCAAATAAAACAGACATAACAAAATGTGTATAAGTTTCGAATATAATATTATTTGAATGTTTTACTCCTTGCATGAATATATTAATATTATGAATATTATTTAATATGAACAAAAAAAATTTATCATCATAAATTTCACAATTTTTTTTTGTTTATTTCAGTTTTTGATTACTTTTATTAACTCTATGCCACACACAACTTATTAAAAAACACTAGTTTTCACACAGTTTTTTACTTTGTAATGAGAATATACATAAATACTCATTTTACTATGTAGTATTTCTTGCACACAATCTAAACAGCTGTTTTTTTACTATGTGTTTATATTTCAGTGGTGCCACTATCATTTTTTTTTTTTGACTTTTATGAAATGGAAAAACATGCATAATTCAAAACTATTACACAAACTTAATTTAAGCCAATAAATATATAAATACTTATTTATAATACATTTTATAGCGTAAAAAAAGGAATTTATTGAGTAAATAGGCCTAATATAAGGCCTTATTTAGCAGACACAAGCTCTTCACTTCGCATTCCATACTCATATATTTTTATACAGGTTGTTATTGGGAGCAATCCCTTCCACACTCTCTTCTTCTTACAGTAATTATAAAAGGCTTTCAAAAGAAGCTCTTTTGTAAGCCCTTCTGATGTACATATGTCTTTAAGAACGCCCTTTAATAAAGGACTGTTAAAAGCCATTACAACGGTGTACTGGAAAAAGGGCTTCTATTAAAGTACTCTATGAATACATACAAAAGTAGTACATATTGAAAACTGTTAGCAGAGAAATAAAATAAAAGTTTCGTGTTTTTCGTTTAAAGAATTGTGATAAAGAGACAAAAAATTTATTTTTAATTTTACATTTAATAAAAATACATTTAACATTATTTTCAAAACTTAAAATGTTTTCAATAACAAATTATAACAAGTATTTAAACAACAAGTAAATATACATATGAATGCATAATCATTAAACAAACTCTTATATTCTTAACACTTCCACTTTTGTTTAATAATTATTCACCCATTGGCATTGTAAATATTCATTAACTTCTTTATATTATTAAAAAGTTGCTTTAAGAGCGGTTTTGTTAAAATATCAGCTAACTGTTCTGAAGTTGGGACATACTGCAAGTAAAACATTTTGCTTTCATGTACCTCACGTATGAAATGAAACTTGACTTCAATATGTTTAGTTCTCTTGTGAAATTGGGGATTTTTTACAAGCTTAATGGCACTTTGGTTATCCAAATGCATGACCGGAATGGAAATTTGTTCGCCCAATAAGTCCTTTAGCAATCTCTGTAACCAAATGAGTTCTTTAACACTTTCAGATGCTGCCACATACTCAGCTTCTGTAGTTGAAAGAGCAATAGTTTGCTGTTTTCTTGACGACCACGAAACTGGACCACCAGATAACATAAACACAGAACCACCAGTCGAATGCCTTGTTTCCTTATCTCCAGCATAATCTGAATCTGAATAACAATTTAAAATTAAATTATGAGTTTTAGTAAAAACGATTCCTTGATCAACGGTTCCTTTTAAATATTTCAGAATTCGTTTTAATCCGACAATGTGTTCTTCATTAAAAGAATCCATGAAACAACTTGCATACGATACTGCATAAGCAATATCAGGTCTTGTTACTATAGACAGGTACATTAAAGACCCAACGGCTTCCCTGTATGGAAAATTAACTTGGTTCGATGCTACACTGGATGTTTGAACGGACTCAGCTGGTGTACTTACAGGTTTTGAATCTTGCATGTTAAACTTCTGTAGTACTTTCTTCGTATACGATGTTTGACAAATTAAAATCTTTGATTCTTCCTGTATTATTTTAACATCAAATTCACCTCTTAAATAGTTAATTAATTCTTCTGCAGTTTTCTTTGATTCCGATGCAATTATACCATCATCAATATAAATAGCTAGTATTATTTTCTTTGAGTTAATTTCACCAATAAAAACACATGAATCTGCATCACTTATTTTAAAACTAAATTTCTTTAAAAAATCAGTAAATCGTTTATTCCAGCATCTGGATGCTTGCTTTAGTCCATAAAGACTCTTATTTAGTTTACAGACTTTACCACTACCATCGGAATATCCATGTGGTTGATTCATATATATATCCTCATCTAGATTTCCATATAAAAATGCTGTCATTATATCAAACTGAGTTATAGTATAATTAAGGGCTGCACTCAAAGATAGAATTGTTCTAATAGATGTAAATTTTGCAACCGGACTAAAAGTCTCCTCATAATCTATTCCTTGTTTCTGAGTAAAACCGCGAATAACTAGTCTTGCTTTTTATCTTTCTACATCTCCTTTCTGGGTTCTCTTTATTTTATATTCCCATTTGTTTGATATTGCTTTTTTTCCTTGAGGTAAATCTACGAGATTCCATGTATCACTACTTATAAGAGATTCATATTCCTCATCCATAGCAATCTTCCACTGGATTCTGAGTTTACTATTCATTGCATCTTGAAAATTCTGAGTGTTTAATTCAATAAATGAATTGGGTTAAACTGATTTGTTTAACCTTTGAATTGATTTGTTTACAAGGCTATGAGCCAAGTAACGTTAAAAATATTGTCTAGGCAGTGACACCAAGACAATTCTAAAGAGTAACACAAGCACTTGAAACTTGGTTACAGCGGAGTTAGAGCAGAGAAACAACTTATCGAATTGATTTATTATTTCTGATTTTATTAAAATAAAATTGATTCTTATATACTAATTAATTACTAAATACAAATAACAACAAAGCTTATAAAATTGTTAATTAAAGAAATTCCAGAAAAAAGAGGCAAAAACAAACAACAAAAAAAAAATAAAAATTAAATAAACCCAAACAGTAGTTCAAGGTTATTAAATGAAAATAATTAAATGAAATTGGAGTACCTCAAACTTGGTAAAAAGTAAAAATACAGTAAAATTGCAATTCAACCAGAAGTTCAAGGCACGAGTTAAATTAAAAATTAAAACTTTGCAAAAAATAAAAGAAAAATATGAGAATATTAATTTAAGATTGTTCACATAATTTCGGACAGGCACATGTACGTAAGTAAGTTTGTAGATTGGTACAAACGTACTTACAAACGTGTGAAAGAAATTCAAGTTAAATAAACATTAAAACATTACAAAAAATAGAAGAAAAACATGAGACTGACAATTTAAGGTTGTTGACATAATTTCGTGCAGGCACATGTACGTAAGTATGTTTGTAGATTTGTACAAACATATTTACGAATATGTGAAAGAAATTCTTTGTGAAGGTTTGAACATACACCCCGCCGTTGAGCATTGGTCAACAAATTGCAAATGCGACAACCTTACATTGTTTTTATTAGAATTATACGCTTAAGTTATTGATACTTCAAATTCTTGAGTTGGAATATGTTGGCGTACTGCTGGACTTGGGGGTTGTTGAGCTGGTTTAATTCCTTTACAACGTGCCTTTTTCCAGGCAACCTTCATGCTGATTATAATTGCGATAACAAGGGCAACATAAGCAATAGTCCCGTGGTGGTATTGTATGCTTTTGATTTGTGATGGAAGCTCGGCAGATACCATTTGATGTAATTTGCTCTGTATTTGGGAGATGTTTTTAATTTGGTCAGTATAGGCTTTGGTATGGATCCTTTCAAATTGTACCTCATCTGGGTAGTTGATGTCAGTGCTATTGCTCATTACAGTGTAGGATGTCTGAAGAGATGTGGAGACAGTTTGATGACCTTTGATGATGATTGAGTCGAACTTGAGTGTGCAATCTGGTGATATTTTTAGGACACCAGATCCTTTTAAGGTTAGCTGAGATTTTTCTTGCCCACATACGGCGCTGATTCGGGATGGCTGCTGCATTGTGTATAGCCATTGATTGCTAAATTCCAACTGGGTAAGTGACGTGTTTTCAGCAACAGGAACTATGTTACAACCTCTTTGCATATTGTAGTTGATAAGTGAGAGTTCGCATAGGCATTTGTCAGCGTTTGCGTTAAATGTTGATTGCATGTGTTGGCACAAAAATTCATTTTCTCTAATTATTGCACATGTGTCCCACTGTTTTTCCGTCAAGATGAAGTACTGATCCCTGTGAGAATTAAGAGCTATGAAGTTGCCGCATGGCTTTATAGCGAGCATTGTGCCATTTATCAGAACCGGAATTGGGTGTGGTTTCAGAAGTTCGAATGGTTCAGGATCAGCTAACGGAATAGATATATGAAAGATGACGGGGTCTTTTGTTACGCCTCCCCTTACACTCATGATTTTGTACAGTTGTAGAATATTATCTCCGCCTACTGGTAGTTCTAGAGACGTTGGAAGATGATTCCTTACTTGCATAAGCTCGGCTTGAAGTTGGGATGGTGATAGAAGTATTGGGCTGATTTTTCCATGGTGTGAATCTGTTAGTGCTGATAAGATTTCTGACTGGATTCGATGTAACCTTGCTGATGTTAAAGAAAGTTGAACGGATCGCGACATAAATATCCGAAAAAGTCTTGCTTGATACTGCTCCTTTTCATTTTCGTGTAGTCTGGATGTAATTTCTGTTAATTGGTTTTCTACGTTGTTGAACCTTTCTTTTATATTCTCTTCATCTTCTTTAAGTACGTTTAGAGTTGCGTCGACAATTGATGTTTGATTGCTGAGGAGTTGTTTCAGATGGTTTTCATTTGCATTTACTGCGTTGATTGTGTTTGACATTTCTTCAGCGTAATCCGAGTCTAAGATTCCGAACAGTGAATTTGCAATGTTACCAACAACGTTTATAGCGCCACGTTTAACTCTTTTCTTTAGCAAGAGATTGTTGTTATTGAGACTTGCTAGGCTAAAGTCAACTGCTTGGAGCACACTTGAGCAAGTTGTTCTTTGAATTAGCAGGTCGCATAAGTGGTGCAATACTGCTGATTCATTCATGAAGCTAGATATTTCTTGCCAATATGGGCTTAAATTATAGTAGGAAATTATGTTCCATTCTGATCGCGATACACGGATGTTGCTGATACCTTCAAAGTACAAGCCGATGTTGGGTTCAAATTGGGTTATTTCAATTTTATCTGTGGACACGAGCGGGAGTAATAGCAAGATTGCGAGTAGCGTAGTCATTATTGAGTTTGCCAAAGTTCGCGGTTTTTTGGCGAGTGGCCTTCCATCCGATGATGATTTTGATGATTGATTTTCTGTTGACAATTCGGATTCTGGGATTTGTGGAGGAGGTAGTTGTCCTTCTTCTTCGGGTTCATCATTGAGCCTAGGGAGTGGAGCTAAATATTGAATTGCTCGTTTAAGGATGCCTGAACCGGTCTGAACATCTGCTACTCTTACCACACCGTCGTGTCCTTTATATGTTTTTACAACACGCCCCAAGGGCCATTTCATAACTGGAACATTGTCTTCTTTAATGAGGACGGTTGCCCCTGGCTTCAGATTTTTTGACTGTTCTCGCCATTTGTTTCGGTATTGCAGTTCATTTAGGTAGTCTCGTGACCATCTCTTCCAAAATTCATGCTTGAGATGAGAAACTAACTTCCATCGTGTTTCCAATTTAACGTTTGTGGGCTTCGCTTGAGCATCAATTTGGGCGGTAAGTGGTTCGCCAATCAGAAAGTGTCCCGGCGTAAGTGCGCCTACGTCGTTTGCGTCATTTGACATTGGTGAAATCGGTCTGGAATTCAGTATTGCTTCGATTTCCACAACTATGGTTTCAAGCTCTTCGTAAGTTAAGGATGCATTCCCCAATGTCCTTACCAGAAGATATTTTGCTGATTTAACAGCTGCTTCCCAGAGGCCACCAAAGTGTGGTGCTCTTGGTGGAATAAAATTAAATTGGATACCCTTGTTGCTGCAAGTATTCATAATAGTTGCTTGTGCTTCTGAAGAATGTATTATTGTGGAAAGTTCAGGCAATTTGTTTTTCGCGCCGACGAAGTTTGTTGCATTGTCGCAATATAAATTTTGACAATGTCCACGCCGGGATATGAACCGTTTGAGTGCACCTATAAATGCTTCAGTCGTGAGGTCGCTCACCAGCTCCAAGTGAACTGCCTTTGTAGCAAAGCAGCAAAAGACAGCAATGTAGGCCTTGTGTGGTCGTTTTCCCCGAAGTTTGTAATGAACGGTGATTGGGCCACAGTAATCGACTCCAGTATTAATGAAGGCACGGGCTGGTGTGACACGTGTTGATGGCAGGTTGCCCATTATTTGGTGGAATAGCTCAGGCTTAGCTCTGCAGCATGTCGTGCATCGATGCACTGTGGCTCTTGCCATAATTTTGCCTTTTATTGGCCAAAATCTTTGTCTGACTATCCCCAGCAGTGTTTGCGCACCACAATGTTTGTTGTCGTTGTGGGTCATTTCAAAGATTAGCTTTGCAATCGGGTCGTTATAAGGAATCAAGAGCTGGTGTTTGGAGTCAAATTGAAGCGGTGAGGCTTCTAGTCGACCTCCAACACGGATTAGACCATCTGTGTCTAAAAACGGTGACAGATTGCTTAGGTCGCTGGTTCCTCTTAGCTCCTTGTATTTGGTGAGTTGTTGAATTTCTTGTTTGAATTCTGAGGCTTGCATTTGTGCCACGATAGAGACCAGTGCTCGACTGAGTTCCATTGTTGTTATCACCTTTGATGTTTGTCGCATCTGCCTTGTGCATCTGGTGTGGGTAATGAAGCGCAGAACATATCCAACAATCCGTTGAAGACGGTGAAATGAATTTTTATGGTTAATTTTGTAAACGAAGTCAGCTTCAGTTGTGGTCATTGCTCGTGACTCAAGCAGTCTTGCCTTTCTTTCGAGGTTTGGTGGACGGTTGGAACTTAAGTTGAATCTTAGTGGCCACACTTTCTCCACGCCATGAAGAAACGTTGGACCATAAAACCAAAGAGTGCATTCCTTAAGGGCTGTTGGAGATATTCCACGAGATAACAGATCTGCTGGGTTGCACTTGGAGTTAACATGACGCCATTGTTCTGCCTTGGTTTCCTCTTGGATTGCTGAAATCCGATTTGCTACGAATGTGTTGAATGATGCTGACGCTGAATTTATCCATGAGAGCACAATTTCAGAGTCAGTCCAGAGCCATACTGGACTTGTAAATCGTAGATCAGACCTGATTCTGGTGGCTAGTTGGGCTCCAAGTGTAGCTGCACATAGTTCCAATCGTGGTATTGTTTGCCGCTTGAGGGGAGCTATGCGGGATTAAGCACAGAGTAAGTGTACCATAATGGTGCCATCTTTGAAAACTGATCGAATATAAGCCGCAGCTCCATAAGCCTTTTCGGATGCGTCCGTAAAAATGTGTAATTGTTGGGATTCTGGAACTTTTCCCTTGAAGATGTGTCTTAATATTTGAAGAGTTTTTAATGCGTTCAAATCTGTGCGAAATGTGATCCATTTAGTGTGCAGTGATTCTGGCAAAGATTAATCCCAATCTAATTTTAACTCCCACAATTCTTGAATAAACATTTTCGCCGTTACTATGATGGGAGATAGAATCCCCAAAGGGTCGAATAATTTTGCAAGGTCTGACGTTACTGTTCGCTTGGTGATCCTCTTGATGTTGCCAGGATTTACCTTAATCCCCATTTTGTCGGATTTCGGTAGCCAAACAAGTCCCAACGTTTTGATAGTGTCGGCTTCTGTGCTTTCAAAATCTAAGTTTACCTCCAAGTCGCTTTGTTGAATATTATGGAGTAACTGTGGGTGGTTTGCACACCATTTACGTAAAGTGAAGCCGCCTTTCTTCATAATCTGCACGAGTTGCTCTTGCAATTGTATTGCGGTTGCTAAGCTATTTGAACCGCCCAAGCCGTCGTCCACGTAGAAATTTTCTTTAAGAAATTGCGAAGCAAGGGGATAATGTATGTTGTTTTCTTCAGCCAGTTGTTCTAAACATTTCGTTGCTAAATATGGAGCCGCTCTTGTGCCATATGTGACGGTATTGAGTTGGTAGTAGGAGATGGGCCTTGTTGGATCCTTTCTCCAAATGATGAGCTGAAATTGACGATCTTCAGGGGCAATCAATACCTGTCTATACATCTTTTCAACGTCAGTGGTAAACACAAATCTTGGCATTCGAAACCTTAGAAGTATAGAGAAAAGCTCGCTTTGTAAAGTTGGTCCCGTGAACATCAGATCATTTAAGGAGTATCCTGATGAGGTTTTGGCCGATGCATCAAATACTACCCTGAGCTTGGTGGTTGAACTTTCGGGCCGCAATACGCAATGATGTGGGATGTAGTAGTTTGGAGAGGTTATGGATATTGGTTCCAATTTTGTCATGTGTCCCATCGATTCATACTCGTCCATGAACTCAGTGTATTTAGTCTTTAATTCCGGACTCTTTTGAAGACGACGTTCAAGAGCAAAAAATCGATTAAGAGCGATTGCGTGTGAATCGCCTAGGGTATTGGGGTTTTCATGAAATGGGATCCTGACTACGAAACGGTCTTGATGGTTTCTAGTTGTGTTTTGGGCAAAGTGTTCTTCGCATTGTCTGTCGGCTATTGACAGTGGCCTTTTATTAGTTTTGACTTCATCTAGTTGCCAGAGTCGAGCGATGGAAGCTTCAAGCGCTTCATCTTCAGTGCATATTCCACAAGATGGATTTGGTGAATGTTCGCTATTTATTTTTCCAGCTACAACCCAACCAAAAACTGTGTTCTGTAAAGTCGGAAGTTGTGGGGATAGTTTTATTTGCCCAATTGCGAGCAGTTGGTGGTAATGCTCTGCACCTAGCAATATGTCGATTTTATTTGATCGATTGAACGCTGGGTCAGCTAACATCAGGTTTTTTGGTAGCGGCCATTCATTAATGTCGATAAATTGTGATGGTTGTGGCGCGATGATTCGAGGCAAGACGAGTGCCTCGAGGCGCGTTGAAAACCCATTAATTCGAGACTGCAAGGCAACATTTACTCGATGTTGTGTTTTGGTGTTGGAATCACCAATTCCGTTGATGTTTACTGATGACGTCTGTTTAGCGATGTTAAGTCGTTTTACCAGGCGTTCGGTGATCAAATTTACTTGTGACCCAGAGTCAAGTAAGGCGCGACACTCCATCTCCATTGTCTCAGTTTTGATTTTTACTAGAGCTGTGCTGAGCAGAACGTATGAGTTGGATCGTTGACCGTTTGCTGCCGCCAGTGACGATGCTTCTCGAGAGATGGTTGGTTCTTCACTGATGTTTGGTTTAATTATTTCAGGTGGAGTAGTCACGGCTGATGATGTCGTCTGCGATGTCCTTCTACTAGGGGATCCTTGTTTTGGTGATTGAGTGTTGTTCTCCAGATGAAGTAGCGAGTTGTGCTTTTTCTTGCACGTTAAGCACAGTCCTGATTTGCAAGTTTTTGCTGTATGTCCTGATTTTAGGCAATTGACGCAAAGGTTCTGGTTCCGAACGAAACTCAGGCGGTTGGGTGTAGATAGTTGTTGAAACTTCTGACACCGATACAGTAGGTGAGAGCCGCTTTTGCAAAGTGGGCACGCGATCTCTGTTTGCTTTGCTGATGTAGCAGAAACGTACACTTTTGATGATTTTTCCTTCTGGGTTATAGCTTCCAAGGACTGGAAGCGGTTTTCCAGAAAGTTTAAAAGGTCTTTGATTTTTTGTAAATCTTTTGGATTACTGATGGTCCTTTCATACAGGACAAGAGTGCCGCGATCCAATTTTTTGACCAGTATGTGAAACAGCATGGGGTCCCACGAGGTTGTATCGATCCCGATGTTGTTAAGTGCATGTAGACATTCTTGTGTCGTATCATGCAAAGTCTTGATAGCAGCAGCTGACGGGCCAGCATTCGGTTGATCTAAAAGCTGTTGAATTAGCGTGGTTACAAGAACCCGTTGATTATTGTATCGGTCTTGCAATAGATTCCAGGCGGTTCTGTAGTTTTCGGCAGTAGCTGAAAGATGGCTTATTAACCTTTCAGCTTCGCCCCCCAAGTTTGATTTCAGGTACCACATCTCTTGTGCCGCAGGAATATGTTGGTTGTCTACTAGTTGTGTAAACAAGTCGTAAAAGGCCCTCCATTTTAAATAATCCCCATTGAATTTTGGGATTGTGACTTTTGGCAGTGGCAAAACGTTGTGTTGAATAGGATCCAAACCTTGCTCTGGAGTGCGTGAAGATAGCTTGAAATTTTCAATGACCATTTTCTCCAGATCTTCATAGGAATTCATGTCATAGCCTTCCCTCAGTGGATCAGTGCTGGATTCCCAAATTAGAAAATGTAGTTGCTGGATTTCGTCCCACAGTTTTTCTTTTAGCTTCATGTTGGTTGCTGTGGGGTCCGAGGTGAGTAGCCGTTTGAGGGACGTCATCATGACATTTTGCCTTCTCATTGTAGAATTTGTTGAAGTGAGAGTAACAGGTTTTTTAATAGGAACTGTGGGCTCCCTATTGGTGTTTTGTTGAACGGGATCCAGTGTTGGCGTTCCCAATGTTGCATCCATGGCTAATTCAAATACTTCCCGGTATTTGATGACGAGTTCCTCAATTTTTTGGTAGTAATTTTCGGTAAAATACTTATGGTCTAACTGGGGCTTCTCCAGACATCGTATTTTGTTATCAGTGAGCTCGAATTCGGTCCAAGCAGCGTCTAGCCTTTTAATCCTTTCTTCATAATAGTGGAATGTCTTTCTGGACGCTGAATCCTTTTTAAAGTTCCGAATAATGGATTCTATTAGCTCTCCTGTTGCTCGCTGGGAAGTTGTTAGCTGTTCCATTGGGGTGATCTCGCCTGTAGCCATTATGCTGCTTATCCGTGATAACTGCGCCCTTTTAGGAATTTGTTTCTAGTGAAAGCGGCTGAAGATTAATTACGTCTTCTAGATATGTCCTGTGGATTGTTTCCTTAACAGGAGCACGTGTTGTATCCTATTGACTTTCAGGACCCTTACCACTGGTGGGGGGAATCTTGAATTTCAAAGGGATCACGTCGGGGTCACCAGATGTTTAATTCAATAAATGAATTGGGTTAAACTGATTTGTTTAACCTTTGAATTGATTTGTTTACAAGGCTATGAGCCAAGTAACGTTAAAAATATTGTCTAGGCAGTGACACCAAGACAATTCTAAAGAGTAACACAAGCACTTGAAACTTGGTTACAGCGGAGTTAGAGCAGAGAAACAACTTATCGAATTGATTTATTATTTCTGATTTTATTAAAATAAAATTGATTCTTATATACTAATTAATTACTAAATACAAATAACAACAAAGCTTATAAAATTGTAAATTAAAGAAATTCCAGAAAAAATGTGAAACCGCCGACGAGGCAAAAACAAACAACAAAAAAAAATAAAAATTAAATAAACCCAAACAGTAGTTCAAGGTTATTAAATGAAAATAATTAAATGAAATTGGAGTACCTCAAACTTGGTAAAAAGTAAAAATACAGTAAAATTGCAATTCAACCAGAAGTTCAAGGCACGAGTTAAATTAAAAATTAAAACTTTGCAAAAAATAAAAGAAAAATATGAGAATATTAATTTAAGATTGTTCACATAATTTCGGACAGGCACATGTACGTAAGTAAGTTTGTAGATTGGTACAAACGTACTTACAAACGTGTGAAAGAAATTCAAGTTAAATAAACATTAAAACATTACAAAAAATAGAAGAAAAACATGAGACTGACAATTTAAGGTTGTTGACATAATTTCGTGCAGGCACATGTACGTAAGTATGTTTGTAGATTTGTACAAACATATTTACGAATATGTGAAAGAAATTCTTTGTGAAGGTTTGAACACTGAGGTTCTTCAAAATCCGCTACTAATGCATAATTTGTAACATTAACGCCACATTTTGTTCTTGATCTTAAGTTGTACCTACATTCTGGTAAATCATGAACATTGTTTTCATTTGCATTTTCCTCTACAACTCGTTCTGCTCCTGACATTTCTATATGTTCAACAACATCATTTTCTGAATCCTCAAATTCATCATTTGAGTCAACTGTAGGAACTAATGCAATTTCTTCTTCAACCCTAGGAACATTATACTTCCTCTCAATGTCAATATTTATACAATTGTCAACTTCAGGCATTACTATGTTCATGTCCTGTTCTTTAATTATAACATTGCGAGATATTTCTATTCGTTTTTCTTTAGGTATCCAGACACGATAACCTTTACAATTTTCTTGATAACCCACAAATACTCCTTTCTTAGATTTTGAATCTAACTTTCTACGTTTTTCCTTCGGTATGTGGGCATATGCTTCTGAGCCAAAAACACGTAACATTGATATATCGGATGCTTTATTGAACCACAATTTAAAAGGAGTTTTGTTCTTCTGAGGACTTTTGCCAGTTCTATTCAAAGTAAAAACTACGTAATTAACTGCCTCCCCCCAGTAATTCAAACTAAGACCCTTACTATGTATCATAGATCTAGCTGCTTCTACTATAGTTCTCATATCCCGTTCGGCTCTGCCATTATGTTCGGGTGTATAGGGTGTAGATTTTTGGTGTGTTATTTTATATTTACGTAAGATATCACTTACTTCTTTATTTACGTATTCTAATCCGTTATCCGATCGTAATATTTTTACTTTCTTTCCAGTATCTGCTTCCACTTGATCAAAGTATTTTGAAATTACTATGGCAACATCGGATTTTGCTTTTATACAATAAACGTGGCGATAATTTGAATAATCATCCCGAAAAATTAGCATAAAACGAGCACCACCGAATGACTCCACTTGCATCGGTCCACAAAGGTCCGTGTGCACTAATTCTCCAACTTCTTTTGCTCGATTTGCACTTACAGCAAATGGTATTCTAATTTGCTTACCCATTAAACATCCTTCACAAAAGAAATCAGTGCTGTAATATTTTATATTTTGATCTGCCAACACAGCTTTAACGTGGTTTTTGTCTTGATGGCACATTCTTCCGTGCCATGTTTGAAGGGAATTGATTTTAACAGATACATTTGCCATACCGCTATCTTCTTCAACTTGTATTAAAAGTTTAAACAGCTTAGAATTCTCTCTTCGTCCTTTTAGATACACCTGACCATTACGTTTAAAAACACATTCACTGCCAATGGCTTCTAGTGAATAGCCCTTGTCCAAACATGCGTTAGTAGAAAAAAGATTCAATTTGATATTTGGAACATAAAGAACATTTGACAGGAATTTTGAATTCCAGACCTTACCGTCATAAGCCTTGATATAAATA
Source organism: Pollenia labialis (assembly GCA_949318255.1). Classification (NCBI taxonomy): domain Eukaryota; kingdom Metazoa; phylum Arthropoda; class Insecta; order Diptera; family Polleniidae; genus Pollenia; species Pollenia labialis. The sequence continues at coordinate 59,346,775 of OX439143.1, forward strand.
TCACCTTTACCAACTGCAGGGATTGTGTCGCCATTACCAATTCTAATATTTTTCGGAGTTTCAAACTGTATATAGTTTCTAAACCAATCTTTCTTTTTAGACATGTGGTCACTAGCACCTGAGTCAGCAAACCAAGTCTTCTCTTCAGAACTACACGCAAATAAATGTTCACCAACAAATGCATCACCATTATCGTTGCGTTTTTTGTTGGGGCAATTGCGTTTCCAATGTCCAAATTGTTTACATATAAAACATTTACCTTTTATATTTTTGTTGCCTTGATTTTGTTGACCTTTATTGAACTTCTTATTGCCATGCTTTGCTACGAAGGCCTCTGATGATAACGGTTTAATACCCAATCTAGATTCTTCCATACACAATCTTGATGTTAAATTCTTTAAAGTCCTTCACTTTCTATCTGTAGCTTCCCACGAGGAAAAAAAATGTTTGTATTCATCCGGCAGCGTCATCAGTATTTTCGTTATTAGCATGCTATCTGTAATCTTTTCACCTAGGTCCTCTTACTGCTTAGCCAACTTATGTAATTTAGAAATATGCACAGACATTGCATCTTCTGATGCTTTTGCATATTGAAAAAACTGTTGCTGTAAAAGGTGAATTGACGTTTCTGATTTCTGCTCGTACACATTTTCTAGGACAGACGACATATCAGCTGCTGTATCACAATTCATAACATGAAGCATTGGCTCTTCACCCATGGACACAACCAACGTTTTTTGAGCTTTAGCATCTAAGGAATTCCACTTACTTATTTCGGCATTGTCTTGTTCAGGCTTCTTTGCAACTCCATTTACGATATCCCAAAGGTTATTAGCTCGTAGCACCACCTTTACCTGGAATTTCCACAAAGTCCAGCCTTCTGAACCTTCTAGTTTAGAAATCTTGAATTCCTCCATTTTTGCAAACCAACAGCTTCTTAGATAATGATCTGTTCAGTAAACAATTGCTCACAAGTTAAATTCTTATAAAGTTATGGATTCTGGGCCCATAACCTGTTAGCAGAGAAATAAAATAAAAGTTTCGTGTTGTTCGTTTAAAGAATTGTGATAAAGAGACAAAAAATTTATTTTCAATTTTACATTTAATAAAAATACATTTAACATTATTTTCAAAACTTAAAATGTTTTCAATAACAAATTATAACAAGTATTTAAACAACAAGTAAATATATGAATGCATAATCATTAAACAAACTCTTATATTCTTAACAAAAACCTATAAAAAAGGTTTTTTAAAAGGACTTCTGAAAATTTTAGTTTTACATTCATAGACATTTAGTATACATACATACATACAATTTCAATGGTAAGAATGCAAAATAGGAATTAAAAGGAAAGACCTACCGATTGGAAAGGCTACCACATCTTTTAATTCATATTTTTCATCTTCATTTTCCATTGAAAATGTCCTAGTTGGATTAAATTTATCTTTTAAATTAATTTTTTTATAGTTCACAGAAAAATTATTTTTACAATTTATAATAAAAAATTACAAGATTCCTTTATATAAAACACTAGCTGACCCGGTCCACGTTGCTAAGCAAATATTAGTGTTGTATTACCACACGATTTAAATAGAGCAATCAACGGCCTTTGAAAAAAAATTATAAACTACTAAAAAAAAAAAAACATTTTTATCATGGATTGCTTAAGTACCAATTGTAACGTTACTGAAAATCGATTTTTATAAATTTTTTAAAAGTTTTAGGGATGAATACGACAATCTTAAAAAAGACTTTCTAACTGTGCAAACTAAGCTTTCAAAATTTGGTAAACTATTTACAAACTATCAGAATTTAGATAAGTTTTCGGATGTGAGAGATCTGTCGTCCCCAAAGCGTAAAAAAACGTTAAATACATCCCCGATGATTCCATCACTAACCTATTCTACAGTTGTAACTCGTTCGAAGTCTTCTGAAATTAATAATGATAATGCTGTTTAATTTTTGCCTCTAAATGTGATCTCGCCACATGTAGTCAGTATGGACAATAGTAGTTATAATAATAATTTACTACCGCAATCGTCTGAAAATCAAACTCCAATGGATACAACATTAAATAACCAAATTGTTCGTAACCTACTGCGAGCTGTTCCATCAAAAAGATAAATTTTCATTTCTCGTCTGGCAAGTTCCACTAGTTGGATAGATTTCTGTTGGATATAATTCTGATGTTTTAATTCATAAATGTAAATACTCTCAACCAGTCTTTTACATCTTTTAAATTAACTGTTTCTGCTGATATTTTCAATCAAGTTCTGGATAAAAACTTCTGGCCTGAAAACACATTCGTTCGCGAGTACATTTATAAGGATAGATTGAATGTTAATAATTTTGGTGTTCTGCTCAACGTGAACAGAATAATCCAAAAAACTAAGTAAAGCTACTGCTGATTCATTATCTGTTTTTTATCAAAATGTTCGTGGTTTACGATCAAAGCTGTCTAATTTGTATATGCAAAGCTTCAACTTTAATTATGACGTATTAGTTTTTACTGAAACTTGGCTCAATGATAACTTTCATAAAACTGAAATCCTATGTGACAAATACAACATTTTTTTTAGAAATCGTGCTACTTATGGAGGAGGTGTTCTTATTGCAGTCTTTAGCAGTTTTCCTTCTGAACGTTTAGTGATTGAAATATCGCTTGATACAGAATTTATATCTGTTATTGTTAAATTAAAATACAAAAAAATAATACTAACGTGTTCATATATACCTCCATCATCCCCGCAGTCTTTATATATCCGTCATGGTGAAGATATTAGGTGTGCTCCCCTTTCTGCTAATAACCATGGCTCTATCATAATTATGGGTGACTTTAATATGCCTTCAATATCCTGGAAATATTCGCTTGATGATAAATACTTCGTCCAAACGAAATTAAGTGCAGGCAAGTAGGAGTGCTATATTCGGCTGTGCCGAATCTTATATACCCTTCATCATTGTGCGAGCAGAAAACAGAGCAACTAGACAAAAACTAAATAATTTTTACATATACATACATATTCAGAATTCTAAAAACTTCATTAGAAAGTAGTGTGTTTAAGATGGTTCTAATCCACTTTTTCCATACAAATTTGGGAGCATGTTGTAAGTGTTGCCAAGTTTTTATTATATTATCCAAGTTCAGAACAATTTCCGGTATACGAGCAGACGAGGTGAACATTAATTTTCACATATAGATGGCGCTGATGTTATTTCCCGATTGTCTTTCTGTTACAGATGGCGCATACATTTATTTCATTTCCAATAGAAATTTAAAAATTTTGTGAACAAAATACCAACAAAATGGGTATTTTGATGTAAAGGTATGTATTGTAATTGTTGCCAAGTTTTTAATAGATTATCCAAGTTCAGAACCATTTCCGGTATACGAGCAGACGAGGTGAACATTTATGTTCACATATAGATGGCGCTGATGTTATTTCCAATTCAACTTTTCCATACAAATTTGGGAGCATGCCAGTAGGGGTGTTCACATTCTGTGAACCGTTATCCAAGTTCAGAACCATTTCCGGTATACGAGCAGGCGAGGTGAACATTAATTTTCACATATAGATTGCGCCGATGTTATTTCCCGATTGTCTTTCTGTTACAGATGGCGCATACATTTATTTCATTTCCAATAGAAATTTAAAAATTTTGTGAACAAAATACCAACAAAATGGGTATTTTAGGGGATTTAAGCGTTGATTTGAATATTTATTTAGGATTTTTAAAAATTTTGTGAAAAAAAAATACCAACAAAATGGGTATTTTGATGTAAACTCTATTTTAAGCTTTAATGTAAACACTTTAGCAAGTTCTAAAACTTTTTGATGAGGTGAAGTTTATTTGTTCACCACTTATCCTAGTTCCGAACCAGTTGGTGAAATTTTATTGAAATTTATATTTTTTGGGTTTGATCTCATTTCAACAGTGATTCTAAACAGTTTAATTTTATCAAAACTATCGAAGCCAAAATCGACAAAATAGAAAATAAAAGTTCAAAATTATGGTATAACCGGTATCTTTTTACATCAATTTTATAATTCTCAAGTGAAAAGCAAGTTTGCGATTCTTTTAAAACAGTTGTTTTAACGAGTTAGAAAGGGATTACAATTACTTACTGGCGGGAACCGTGTAAATTGAATACTTCGGTATATATGTACTTCATCAACAGTATAATTTTATGTGTTTATTGAACTTACTTTATTAGACTCATAGGTATATAAATATAAGTGCATATAGAGGTTTTAGGTTAGGGTTATATGTATTTAATTTCAATAAGGTTTAGGTTAGTTTCAGGGTTTTAATAAGCAATGGTAAATTTAGTGTAATTATTTCAAGTTTTTTAGTATTATTTAGGTATGTTTAAGTAGTAAAGGGTATAGATATAAACAAAAAGTAATTAATCACTTTTTAAGTTAAGGATTTTTACACAATGTTTTAGGTATTAAGTGGTAAATTCAACACTTTTAATTTATGAGTTTATTTATTCTCTTTAATTTAGTTGATTTCTTATTCATTTATTTATACATATATATATTAACATAAATTCACTGTCCTTTTTTTTTAACTTAATTTCCACTTTAAAAAGCTCACACGATCACACAGTTTTCTCATCGGTAATTGAATCGAGATTGTATTAACTTTGCAGCTGCAGTTGAACAAGCAGCTGTTAGTGGGGGCGTTGATGATATCGCCAGGGTTGGGGTTATAGCATTTTGTTCACGGACGTGAACATCCTCCCCGCCCAGAGGCCTGGAAGCAGTCTAGGCAGAATAAGTGCCCATAATGAGCCATCCGAGAGTTGAGTCCTGGGCCAACAATGATCCACCATCAACATGAATTATGTTCGATTTCAAAATTTTGCTGTACAGATCACCACCAAGTTCGACCTCGACGAGTTCATTCGAATCAAATTTAGGATCTGCTAAGGCGAGATTTTCAAGCTTTTCTTTAAGGCTGCTCCTTATGGGTGCTGTGTACGGGAGCTTAGGAAGGTCTCGTGCCACCAGAAGGTACATGTCGTACCTTGTAATGGATGACATGTTTGGGGTGATGGTCAGTTTGACGTATTTTTTCCCATCCAGTTGAAAGGTGTCAAGTTTGCGTCTATCTACAACCGATTTCGCGATACGTGACGCGACAAGGCCAGGGTTAACAATTGCCCGCAATGAAGCATAACCATCTTCGGTCATGGCATTTATTTGAGCGGTGGGTATTATTACTTTGTGTAGTGATGTGGGTAGACCGATTGGAATGACTGTCGTTGAGGTATTGGTTGACGAGGCAAGGGATCGACGTGGTGCGGGAACCGGTGGTTTAGGGTTCGATCGGTTTGCTGAAGATGTGGTTGGGAAGCTTTTTAGAATCCGGTGTGGTCCATGTAGAATAGAGTGGTGTTTACCGCCACACTTTTGACAGCGTGTTTTACTAGGGCACCTTGCAATCAAGTGATTCCTCGCCAGACAATTAATACAGTAATGCAATTTTATTGCCTTTTTGTATTTATCTTCAAGGTTGAGGGCATTAAATTTATGACAGTCGGCTAGTCGGTGGTTTGCTTGACAGATTCCGCATCCAAAATGACGTTTGGGTTCTACATGTCTGGAGGGTTGGCTAGATTCGTGGTGGTTGTTGGATCCAGATTTTGAACGATGCGAACGGTTGTTGCTGGGTGCCATGACCTGTATGAAATATAAGGATCTAATTTCAACCAAGGGGATTGTTAAGATGAACTAAGCTTAATACATAAGGGAAAATTCACAGCTTAGGTGGGTTTAGAGAAAGAGTCAACGTTAAACAAATTTGATTAGCTACTGAAAAACAGCTATGACCATTCCGTTATGTAGTAAACTTGGGTGAGAGTAGAGAAGGCATGAGGGTAAGTGTACTTAGTATTATTATTAAGGGTCAGCATTAATGAATTAACTTGTAGATTAAGTAGGATTAGAGTAGGGTAAGTAAAGAGAGGTGTTAGTAGATTAGACGATATACTAAATTCAGTTAGTGGGTAAGACAACAACTTTTGTTATAGGACGTGTCAAGTTTCCAGACGAAGTTCGTAATTCAACGACACGAATTCGATCATCTGAACCTGGGTAAGTACGTGTAACACGTCCGAGTTGCCATTCATTAGGGGGTAGGTTATCTTGTCTAATCACAACAACATCATCAACTTCAATTTGACGCTTAGGGTTTTTCCATTTATATCTCTTATGCAGCTCCTTAAGGTATTCATCTTTCCATCGTCTGCAGAAGTTGTGATGCTGAATTTTCAGTTTTTGCCATCGATTTGCCAACGTAATATTATCATTACTGCAATCGGGTTCCGCTGGGGTAAGTATGGGTGAACCTATTAAAAAATGACCTGGGGTTAAAGAACTGAGATCTTGCGGGTTATCGCTTGACGGACTTAAGGGTCGTGAGTTGAGGCATCCTTCTATTCTAGCTAGGAGGGTAGCCAATTCTTCAAACGTGTATTTAAATGTGTTTATCTTTTTTAAGTGGGATTTGAAGCTCTTTACCCCCGCTTCCCATAAGCCACCCATATGTGGTGCTCCGGGAGGAATAAAGTGCCACGTCAAGTTTTGGAAACTGTTAGATGCAATTACAGATCCTTTTAATTGTTTCATGAATTCCTGCCGCTCTTTTTTCAATAATTGACAGGCTCCAACGAAGTTTGTCCCGTTGTCCGAATAAATGGCGGCAGGGCATCCCCGCCTCGAAAAAAATCGAGCGAATGCTGCCATAAAGGCCTGGGTTGACAGGTCAGATGTAGGTTCTAAATGAATCGCTTTTGTTGCAAAGCAAACAAATACGCATACATATCCTTTTGTTATTCTACAATTTCTGCCAGTATAAATTTTTATATCGAATGGTCCGGCGAAGTCCACACCAGCATTAAAAAATGGTCTTGTTAATTGAGTGCGCTCTGGCGGCAATGCAGCCATAAATTGAGTGGTTTGTCGGTTCTTATACTTCGTACACGGAATGCATCTGTTTACTACCGATCTAATAAGATTTTGAAGTTTCGGAATCCAGTAACCAGATCGAATTATTCTCAACATAAGTTGATTTCCGCCATGTAGCGATACCAAATGCACGTGTAGGGTTAACAATTTTGCAATTTGGCTTGCGTAGGGTACTATGATTGGATGTCTTTCAGAATAAGACAAACAGTTTGACTTAGCCAGTCGACCATTGGCACGCATTATATTAGCAGAGTCTAAAAATGGCGTTAGGGTGAGTAAGTGGCTCTTTTTGGGTATCGGATTTTTCCTACTTAAGCAACTATACTCCTCTTCGAAGTATTTCATCTGAGACATAATAATAAGTCTATATTGGGTAGATTTAATTTCAGTTGCATCAAGTGCAATGTTTGGGTGGGTAAGCAATTTCTGAATTCTCTCTTGATCCGAGCTATTTCGATCATGAATGATCTTATAGTTTTGACCTGAGTTTGTTCGTGTAGATGATGAGCGATTACAAAATCTATAAACATATGACATTACTCTTAAAGCCTTAGACCATTTTGAAAATCGTCGTAAAATATCTGGGTAAGGGTCGGTTGTACTCTCCGGGGAAGGGTCGATATCAACCATGGTCGAAAATGATTGAATTATTTTAGCTTCAGCTTGGGTAGCAAAGGGTTTATGGGTTGTCGGCCATTTCGAAGGTGTTTCCTTTAACCATAATGGCCCATTCCACCATTGTTTATTTTCTTTTAACTCTTCTGCATTACATCCTCGGCTAGCGATATCGGCTGGATTGTCGTGCGAAGCGACATGATTCCAATTTTTTACACCTACAGTTTCCATTATTGTAGAAACTCGGTTCGCTACAAATGTATTCCACGAGTTTGGTGGTTTGCTGAGCCATGCCAAGACTATTGAAGAATCTGTCCAAAAATACGTTTGATGTTGAGATGAATAGAGTTGGGGCAGTAAATTGTGGGTTACATTGGCCAACAGCACGGCGCCACAAAGTTCCAGTTTTGGCAACGAAATAACTTTAATAGGCGCAACTCTCGTCTTGGCGAGAAGTAAGGTTACGGTAGTTGGGCCGTCTATGGGTGTGACTCGAGCATATAAAACCGCTGAGTATGCTTTTTCCGACGCGTCTGAAAAGCCATGAAATTCAATTTTCGCTGACGGTGAAAAATTAATCCACCTTGGAATCCTTGTTTGATCAATAGCGTCATAAAACTGTAAAAACTTGTGCCACTTAGTAAGGGTGAGTGTGTTAAGACATTCATCCCAAGCTGTGTTATCTTGCCATATTTGCTGCATGATAATCTTAGCAGAGACAACAATTGGAGCTAACCAACCAGCTGGATCAAATAAACGAGCAATATCTGATAGAACGCTTCGTTTTGTGTAAGCTGATTTCCTTTCAATGGTTGGCACACTAAAGAAAAATGCGTCTTCCTTTGCGTTCCATCTAATTCCCAACGTTTTCGTGTTGGTAGATTCTGGTAGGGTGAGCAATTCGACATCAAGCAGGTATTCTTCGGGTAAGTTTATTAGCAAATCGTTCGTGTTTGACATCCATTTTCTTAAAGGAAATCCAGCAGAATCGAAGGCAGTTATCAGCTGGGTTTGAGCAATTTTAGCCTGTTCAATAGTATGACCACCGGCCAACATGTCGTCTACATATATGTTATTTTTTAATATTTTTGAAGCAATAGGGTGTGCATTTTGAATGTCTTTGGCCAATTCGTGAAGGGTTCTAATCGCCAAATATGGGGCACAATTGACGCCAAATGTTACTGTTTGCAACTCGTAGTCTTTAATGGGTTCATTTACGCTTTTACGGAATAAAATGCGTTGGTAGGGTGTGTGGGTCGGGTTTAACATTATTTGCCTATACATTTTTGTAATGTCGGCACTAAAAACAATTCTATAAAAGCGCCATTTGAGTATGAGTACAACTAAATCTTGTTGTAAGGTGGGACCCGTGTGTAAAGCATCATTTAAACTGTTACCATTGGAAGTTTTGCTAGAAGCGTTAAACACTACTCTAACTTTCGTAGTAACTCTATCATTTTTGACAACTGCGTGATGAGGTAAGTAATACTGGGTATTTGAAAATGTATTCGGGTTAACCATTACGGGTTTCATATGACCTAAGTCAATATATTCTTGTAAGACGTTATCGTATTCTTGCTTTAGCTCTGATTTCCTCATCAAACTTTTTTCGTTTCTCAAATATTGAGCCATTGCTATGTGGCGCGAATTTCCTAACTCGACTGGAGGGAAACGAAATGGCAGGCTAACTTGATAACGTCCACTGGGTAATTTCTGTGTGGTTTTTACGTAGTGCTCTTCACAACATAATTCTTCTTCAGATGTCTTGGGTTCTTTGGGTATATTCTCAATCTCCCAGAATTTGGTTAAAAATTTGTCAAGCTTGACAGAATTGAAGTATGATACTATGTGTTGGGTATGGTGTGAGTTCTGAACGGGACCAGTTAAAATCCAACCAAATTCAGTTTCCTGCGCTATTAGTGTGTTAAGAACATCTTTCTTAACACCGGGTTTTAATATTTGGGGGTAAAAATCGCTGCCAATTATGAAATCGATCGGTCTACTTTCGTAGAATTTTTGGTCAGCTAATTGAATTTTATCCAAGTCTTTGTATAGGGTGGGGTTTATGCTCTGGGTGGGTAGGTTTCTCGTTAGAGTTTTTACGACAATTGCTTGGATATTTATTTTAAAATTGCTTTGGGTATTTGATATAAGCAAGACATTACACAGTTTATTGGACCGAGCAGACACCACTTCGTTAAGTCCAGAAATTTCAGCAATAATAGGGGTAGTGGGTATACGCAATTTGCGTCTAAGTTTGTCTGAAATGAACGAAAAGTCTGAAGCTGGGTCTATAAGTGCTCTGGCTGGGAATCTTTCGCCTTGAATCTCAACACTTAGAACTGCCGTGCCTAATAATTTCGCTCTGTTATCTAACATATTCCTGTTAGATTTGGTGTGGGTTGAAAAAGATTGTGCTGTGTTGCTTGACGTTGAGGGGTGCTCATTATCATTTCGTGGGTTCGTGTTTGAAGATGGTTTATGTAGAAGGGTATTGTGTCTGCCACCGCAATATCTACACGTAAATGTGCTGCGACAATCTTTTATTATATGGGCAATAGCCAAACAATTGTAACACATTGCATTCTTTTTCACGAAATCAATCCTTTCGTTTACTCCCAAAGAAGTAAACACTGAACATTCTCTTAAAGTGTGGTTATTCTTGCAAAGCTTGCAAATAGAGCCATCGGGCTTAGATTGTGTATTTGGGTTGTTAAGGGTACCTTGAGTATTTGGTTGGGTATGGGTAGATTTTGAAAATGTTTGTTCAGTACGCGATTTACTTCTCGGGCCATCCTTAAAGGATTGGGTTGCATTATGGAAGGCTTTACCCTTTCTATCGAACTGATTCCGATTCTCTGGCAAGTATTTGGGTTTTGACTGTGAGTTAGGGTGGGTTGTAGGGTGGGTTGTAGGGTGGGTGATCGAATCCAAAACATCGTTTACAGATGTAAGTTCTTTATATGTATTCGTTAAGAACAAATCAAGATCCGTCCAAGATGGCATTTCTGCACAATCTTGAAGAGTTTTTTCAAATTCCCTTCGGGTTTCTCTGGGTAGTTTCGTCGAACAGAGATATACAAAGATAGGATCCCAATTATCCGTATCAATCTCTAACGAATTTAAGTTCGCAATACAGCAATTTATTTTTCTTTGAAGCTTTCTTATAGAAGTACCACACATTGTGTTTATAGCGGGTAAATTAAATAGGGTTTTAAGCTGTGCATTTATTTGCATCCTTCTGTTCTCATATTGAGCAACTAATTGTGTCCACGCTATAAGAAAGCCTTCATTTGTAAGGGGCGCGTTGTCGACTATTTCTTTGGCCTCGCCGTTTGTTTTTTGTTTTAAATAAAATAGTTTTTCAACTCCACTCAATCGGGTATTATTGCCATAAATGGCCTTAAAAAGGTCTCTAAAAGAAGCCCATGATTTAAAATCGCCATTAAATATAGGCATATCGCAAGGGGGGACATTAAAGCCTACGGAATTGTTGGGTTGTGTAATTGGAGTCTCGGGTAAAGAGGGTCGGGTTTCGTTAAGGCGGGTTACAGCCTCAATCGATTCATCAATAGAAATCATGCTAGCTCTGTAAAAATTTTTAGCAGACCTGGCATGATGTACAAGTTCCGTTAAGTCTATTAACTTTGCCCTTTCCGGATCACTTAAATCATAAGACTCTCTAATTTGTTTAAACTTGCGATCAATATTTGCCCATAAATCCTCTAATTCCCGTTTTTTGAACCTAAGAGCGGGCAAAGATTGGCAATTTTCGGGTGAGTCGCGATAATCCTCATCAAAGGCTTTTAAATCCACCTGGATGTACCGCATTAAGTCGTTGGCCAAAGATTTTAAGTCAGACATGTTTGGGGGTTTTTTAAAAAAAAATGATATAAAAAATAAAATAAAATTTCACAGCAAAGTAAATTTCCAACTGGGTATTTTACTTATGTTTGTGCACGCTACACAGCTCAGACGGCAATATGAGTTCTTCAATAGCAATATAAAAAATTGATTTCAATATATGAGTAGGGTATGTATTTCTAAGTATTTAAAACTTTATTATTTATTACGCAATATGGAAAAAATTAAATCGTTTTTAATAAGCGAGAGAAGTAAACAAATTTCCTTTTTTCACCAGCAGCTAAAATTTCTTATTGGGTATTTTTACTAATATGTGCACTTCACAATGAAAAGTGTAAAATTAGTTCTTTAAAAGCAATATAAAATATTTTTACTTTACAAGCAATCGGGTGGGTTACCGGGTGGGTGGGTTTATGCTTCCAATTTTTCCTTTTTATAATCCGAAATATTAATTTTATATTGCTTAAAGATTTACCCAATTCAAATTTATATGAATTTTTATTTAATGTAAGTTGTAATCGACAAACTTACCTTGCTTGCTGGGAGTAGGGTACAAACCTTAACAAGAAACAAAAAGCTTTTTTTCTTGTGTTTTATTTATTATTTGTTGAAGTGTGTTGTTGTTGTTATCCGTATAATGTGTTGTAACGTATTTATTTTTATGCGAGTATTCAATTTGTATTGAAATTATTAATCGTTAAGGTTTTGTTTTTGTAAAATATTAAATATTTTTTGTTTTATTATAAGAACCGTGTTTTTACTTTGTTGCTTATATTTTTGTGTTTTGTTCTTAATATTTATAAAAATTGCGTGTTAATCTTTTTGTGTAAAAGCACTGTTTCTTTTATTGTTTTGTAAGTTTTATGTTTTATGCACTTTTTATTTATTTGTGTAAATACATATGTATGTACTATGTAGTTTGTTTTCACACTTGTTTTGTTTTGAAATTTTTATTTATATTTTGACTTATTTTGTAAAAAATATTTTAAATATTTTAGTTTGTAGGGATTTATTTTTTGATATTAAATTTAAGGGTAAATTAACTTCTTATTTATTATATGAACACCTTTCTTTTATTTTTTGTGGACTGTATTTATTTATGTAGGTATATTTTGCGCTTTTTTACATCCGGTTCGAAGGACCATGTTTTAACGAGTTAGAAAGGGATAACAATTACTTACTGGCGGGAACCGTGTAAATTGAATACTTCGGTATATATGTACTTCATCAACAGTATAATTTTATGTGTTTATTGAACTTACTTTATTAGACTCATAGGTATATAAATATAAGTGCATATAGAGGTTTTAGGTTAGGGTTATATGTATTTAATTTCAATAAGGTTTAGGTTAGTTTCAGGGTTTTAATAAGCAATGGTAAATTTAGTGTAATTATTTCAAGTTTTTTAGTATTATTTAGGTATGTTTAAGTAGTAAAGGGTATAGATATAAACAAAAAGTAATTAATCACTTTTTAAGTTAAGGATTTTTACACAATGTTTTAGGTATTAAGTGGTAAATTCAACACTTTTAATTTATGAGTTTATTTATTCTCTTTAATTTAGTTGATTTCTTATTCATTTATTTATACATATATATATTAACAAAAATTCACTGTCCTTTTTTTTTAACTTAATTTCCACTTTAAAAAGCTCACACGATCACACAGTTTTCTCATCGGTAATTGAATCGAGATTGTATTAACTTTGCAGCTGCAGTTGAACAAGCAGCTGTTAGTGGGGGCGTTGATGATATCGCCAGGGTTGGGGTTATAGCATTTTGTTCACGGACGTGAACAACAGTTTTTAGAATTAACACAAAAGTCAAAGAATTTAAATTTAGTTTTGTTTTCTTCTTTGTATTAAGAAATATTTTGTTCCCGTTTATGCTGACATTATGTTATTCTTATTTGCAGTTTGTTTTCTTTCATAATATAACGTCTCCTAGGTTAGGTTAGGTTAGGTTCAGAAGGGTTATGTGCCCAAGGGCACACTTCCACTCGGAGACCAGTACGGTACATTATGAATCCCTTCAACACGATGAAGAATATATAAAGAAGATAGAAAAAGAGAAAGGTTAAGAAAAGAAGTATGAGGTTGATAGAGTATAGAATATAGGAAAGCTAGTAGGTGATGTGAAGAACAAATTCCCTATCTACTACTGTCCCCTCAACAGAAACAACCGCACTATTTCCCTGACAAACCCCAGTAGATCAGCTGGACTACCTCCAGCGATGCACCCCAGTTCGTCGTGAAACCTATTTCCTAGCCACTTCTGTCTGAGATTCTGCATCCTGGGACAATGGCAAAGTACATGCTCGATCGTCTCCATCTCCTCCGAATCCTCGCACAATCTGCAGAAGTCCGGTATGGCGTTGTCCCATCTGCCCACAAAAGCCCTGACCGGACAATGACCCGTCAAGAACCCTATAAGCGTTCTAAGACTACTCCTATCCAATCCCAGTAGAACCCTGGTTGCCCCCGCGTCCAATCCGGGCCATAATGCCCTAGACACCCTGCAATCCGAAGAGGATGATAAAATAATTTTAAAGGCAAATGACGGGTTTTATTTGGATGAAGAAGGAGATCGCTGCATTAGAGAGCTAGATTTAAGTTTATAGATGTGAATTTTTTCTTCTTTTTATTCAAATACTTTTAAGTAATTATTAAATAAAATATACATACTAAAAAACTATTAAAAGCATTTATTTATTCAATTATAACAAATGACTTTAATGATGACATTCGTAGCGATCTCAGTTTAAATTTCGATACGTCCGAATATCCCAAAAACAATCTTTTTAATTTACCACAGCTAAACAAAAAAGTATTGGGAATGATGAAAGACGAAAATAAGGGAGAAATAATGATTGAATTTGTAGGTTTACGATCAAAAATGTATTCCTTGTCAACTACTAATTCAGAGGACACTAAAAAGTCTAAAGGCGTCAAAAAATGTGTAATTAAAAAACTAACATTAAATGATTATAAGGAGTGTTTATTTGAAAAGAAAATAGTATCTGATGAAATGATTGTATTTAGAACTAAAGCTCATCAATTGTATACATAAAAGTTGCATAAAGTAGTACTTAATCATACGGATGATAAAATAAATATTATGGAAGATAGAATAAATACTAGAGCTTTGGGTCACTTTAGAGATAGAAATGACTCTCATATGGACATTTAATAATAATACTAATCTTTTTGTTTATTACTATTGAGATAGCAGTGGTTAATAATAACATAAAAATAAAAGGCTTTGTTTTATAAATTTTATTATTATATATATATATATAAGATTACATCTAAATACATTTATTCTTATACTATAACCATTAAAATATATATATTATTATATAATTTGTTTCTTAAAAATAATGTGTATGTTACTGTTTTTAAATTAATAATAATAATTATCTTTAAAGAAAAAAAAAGTTAAAATATAAAACTTAAAAATTAAAAAATTGTTGTTCTTATTTCAAATTAGATTTTCTCTTTCAAGTAAAATAGCATTTTTTAAAGCGCAAACTCCATAGTTGTGATAACTGCAAAATGTGTTTTCTGGATACTTCTTATTAAGTTCCTTTAAATTTATACATCCAAAATCCTCTATATTTTAAACTTTTTTCTGCAGCATTTTTTCCAACCATTGGCTCTTTTCTGTTCCTTTTACATATATTTTAGAATTTTTTAAATTATTTTTTAAAAAATTACAAACACTCTTAAATGATACTACTCCTGTATTCCACTTAAGATGATGAAAATATTTTATTAACCAATATGCTTCTTCTTGCTCCTTTTGTGATAAACAATTGAAATCAAAAGGCGGTCTTATAATAAAATTGATATATTCCATAGAATTGAAAACAATTGCAACTTCTTTAACGATAAATTTGTTTGATTTTAATTTAAAACCTTGTAAATCAATGAAAACATGTTTACAAGACATCTTTTTTAGGATTTATAAAATTTTTCGAACTTGTCCCTTTAATGGTATATATTCAATAATACGATCGTGAATGAGAATACAATAAGCTGATGTGTTTGCTGGAACATTTGTAGCTGTTTCAAATTCAATTTTTATATCAATTGGTCCGCTGACAATAGATTCATTTTGATAACTAACATCTACTACTATTATTGGAGTATTATTTTTAAACTCTTGAGATGTGAGAAGCGGCTGGGAGTCTCGCATATAGTAGTTTTCTTGAAACCTTAGATACATATCATATAGAATTGCATAACGTTCATTCTGAAACTTTATGTTAAGGTCATCATATGGATAAGACTCTGAATTTAAATGTACTTTTAAATTAGTCAGATCGCAGTGTATAAATTTCTTTTCATGTTGGAATGCAATCAAAACAAAACGAGGGCGTTCTCTATTCGCTGCCAGCTTAACATTCCACACATGATTAGTAGACATATTTAGTTGTGGATTTATATGACAATCCCAACTTCTAAATGCAATTGGTATTGAAGTACCACTGTTTATTATTTTTATCATATTTAATTTACAAAAATCTGATAGTTGTACATGGGGAATTCTCCACGATATACTTGAAATGGTTAATTTAGCCTTTTCGGTAGAAACAGTTGAATAAACAAGATTCTCATCATTTTTATTACGTAATAGAATCAATTCATGTTTTGCATTCAATAATATTTTGTTATAGTCTTCAGCGAATCCCAAAAACAATTTAAGTGGTACATAAAAATTAAAATATCCATTTACGAGATCAATGTCATCAATTTTATTCCATCCAGCATTTTGCATTCCATTACTATCTATTGGTGATAATGAAACCAAATTTTTAATAGTACTTGATGTTCCTAAATGTCTTGTTTGATCAATTTCAACACCATTTACTTCGTAACGGATTTCATCAAATAGATGTGCTACAAAATTATTTTTTAATTTTATGTTGGCTGCAGAAGATACTAATTTTGTATTGCTATCATCTTTAACAAATCCTTCTACATATATAAAACTTTCCGATGGCAAAACATACAAGTCTTGATTTTGTATTGTTATACGAATTTCATCGTTATTATTGTTAGATTGTAAATATGGGGTATACGTATGGTAGGCCTTTTTAATTATATTTTCATCGGACAAAGGTTTATCCAGAACATCTATTATTGAACTCATGGTTTCTTCAATTTAAAATTTAATGATTTTAGAAATTCTTTATTTGATTGCGTTAAATTTATATTTTTTAATGAATTCTTTGAATTTAATTTATTTTTCAATATTTTGTTAGAAGAAAAGTTTAATACTTTGTTTTTAGATATATTCTTCTTGTAAATTATCATTACTTTGTTGGTCTTAAATGTAATCGAATTGTAATTTCCTCTCCTCGGAAATTAAGTAAATCACCGTCTTGATCAACCACTCGCAGAGTAATGGAGCTTATCTCTCGACAGTTGATTGGTAAATAAATTAGATTCCTAGGAATCTCATCTATTTTATAGCCAGGTGGAACATTAATGGCAAACTCATGCAAAGTATGTGCTTGGGAGTTATTCATGTATGTGTTGACAGCTATATTACTCTCAATTTTAGCATTAAGAATGAAGTATCGTTTTAAATAAATATGTATGCATATTAAACTTAAAAAAAAAAAAAAAAAAAAAAAAAAAAAAATTCGTAAAAGATTTACTTTAAAAATATTAACTGGAAGATCTGAGTAATGCTCTTTATTAGGTAATAGAATATTTTCTTTAAATCCCAAAAGCTTCCCAATTGTATTTTTCTTATTAAAGTATATTGGATCATTAGAGTTTTTTATTTTAACTTGCATCGTATTATTATTAGCTTCAATGTTAATTTTATTTTGAGGACTATATCGTTGATATTGTTCTTTAATATAATCAACTATATCGTTTAGTTCATAAGATCCAATGGGAATTTCAATTACTTGTTCGCCAATATGAAACATATTATTATAAACATCTACATTTGGAATACTATTGTATGAATGAAAATCTGTAAGTGCACACTCATATTTTCCGTCCAACTCAATTGGAGGAAAATAGTTAGCCGTCAACTCAGTTGAATTAGAGCTTAAAGTGAGAGTTATTGACATTTCGACTGTTGAATTGCAAATAAAGTAAAAAACATAATATTATTTATTTAAAAATAATTTATTTACATATATATTTTTTTTTTTTTGTTCTTTTCTTATTTAATAATAACAATACATTAACTCTTACATTCTATTATTATAATTATATCTACTCTTACAAACTACAATATATCAATCCTATTAATCCAAGAATTGTGTTGATTAGAAAAGCCCAACCATTTTACATATGCCATGTCTCCTTGAGTTTTAAGAATTTTTTCAACAAGGTATGTATCAGGAAATCGAGATTTTGAAAGTTCATCATCATAGAAACCACCTTCAATTGGATTTCCTTGGTAGTCATCTAATATGTATGTTGCAGGATACGTATTTTTTACTGTTTTAATTTTAAAAATTTCTGTAGTCCAATTGGGAGTGTAACCTTTTTCAAAAATGTGTTTATATTTGCTTATGCGAACATAATCTCCAACATTAAATTTTGATTTTTTAAATATTTTTAAATGATTGTAAACGGTTTGCAATAATTTCATTTCGTTTCCAGAATTAACGTCAATTGGTGCCATTTTAATGGTGCGATGAACTTTTCTATTATATTTATTAATTAGATCTTTGTAAATATCAAGCCAATAATATGAACCATTAAAACTAAATTCTTTCCACATCATTCCTTTTAGAGTTCGATTAAATCGTTCTACTATTGAGGCTTTCATTATACTAAATGTTGAGTAGTGATTTATATTATGGTTGTGCATGAGGATATTAAATTGTTTATTGAAAAATTCTTTACCATCATCAGTCTGCAAGTTTTTGGGAACTCGACCTAATTTTAAAATACTTTTCATTGCTTGAAATACTTCAGTTGCTGTTTTCGTTTTAAGTGCAACACCCCATGCAAACTTTGAAAAAGTATCAATGATCGTTAACAAATATCGATATTTTTTATTATATGTAGAATAATTTCCCATTTCAACTAAATCAGCTTGCCAGAGATCATCTATGCCTTTCATTACAACTCTTCGACGTATAAAATTTTTTCGGGCTGGTTTATGAAGTTCATTTACTAAGTCTCTTTTTGTTGAATACATAATTATTAAGTAAGTCCTCTTTACTTAAGGGAATATTGTTATCTCCTGTTCTTTATTTTTAATATCAAGCCTGTTATATAGTTTCTGATTTAAGATTTTAATTCTTCTTTCAAAATCTTTTTTTATTTTCTCTATTATTTGATAAACTTCATTTATATTCTTGTTTAAATGATCCATTACCTCGTTCTGTGTTTTTTCAATTTGAGATTGCAAAAACATTTTATTGACACCATCGTTTTCTTCCAAAGCATTCGACATATGTTTGATTCTTTTGTTTTGAACATCAATGTTGTTATCTGTATCCATAAAGAACCCAAGCAATTTAGGTGCATTTTTCATAGAAATAACGCCACTTGTATTGTTAATATAGTGCCCAAATTTGTCAACAGACATTACTTAATGTTAATTTTAAAGTTATTCAATAATGTTAGCTTCGTATAATTCTTCAATAATAGAAACAATTTCGTTATTATGATTGCTGTGGCCTGCAGCTTGTGATGCGAGCAGGAGTCTAAGTCGATCTATCAACTCATTTGGATCATCCCAGTATATATAGTTTGGTTTATTTGGATTTAAATTCATTAACCCACTTCCAATATAATTTTCATTTGTTGTTTTTATTGTATCAGATGAAGTGGGAGATTGAGGTGTTTTGGTAGATAGATTTTTAGGTTTAATCAATTTTCTGATAATGTTCTTGTATTTATATGCTCTTGTACCCCTTATATGACCATCTGAGCTATAACCTATTTTATAGGCATTTGTATTATTTAATATTTTTTTATAAATATCTAACTCAGATTTATCATAGTTTTTTGGTATTTTTTGAAACATTAATGAAAATAAACCTGGAGTGAGTGCCCATATTTGGTTTCCAACTTGAATCTTATCTTCATTAAATTGAATGTTACTATCACCAAATTTCCATTCATTATTTGAATCTTTATGTACTCCATATAGTGTGTCTAACTCATTTCTTTTTTCTAAATATAACAAATCATTAAAATTTATATGATTATTTGGATTTTCTGTTTCTGGTTGAGAATAAAAATCATCATCATCATCATTATAATCTTCAGAGTTACTTGCAGCAGTAGATAATATATTTTTTTTCTGGTTTTATAATTGGAATATAAGAATCTGTTTTAAATTGTTCTTGTTGTTTTGATTCATTTTTAATTTTATTCTTTTCAATTTTTAAATTTACTTTGGTATTTTTCGAACTATTAATGAAATTTTTCAGGGGTTCTGTTATGGGTTTAAATGTATCTTTAAGTTGTTCACGAGTATCAGCTTCACCAATTTTTATACTGCGAAATTTCTTCTTTAAAACATTTCTTCTCTTTATCAACTCTTTTAAAACTTTTTCATTAATTTTTGTATCGGACATCAGATCAGCTATTCGTTGGTTAACAATGCGTTTTATTGTTGTAATATCTTTAAAGATTGATGTTATACTAATAATCGTATAAAATATATTCTATAATTTATATTGTTATAAAATAATCAAACTGCTTTCTATATCTCCCATCATTTAATTCATCATCTTTGCTTATAACCAAAAATCCATATTTATATTTCCAACATTCTCTACAAATTTCATGAAACTTTTCGTAACTCATATCGCTACCGACTTGATCAGCATAAATATGTTTCATATTCATTTCATCTTGCTTAAACATAATAATCATATTAGCATTATCTCTTATTAAATTTTTAGGAATTCTTGTATATGTTTGACATAAGTAGAATGAGTCTACATTTCTATGTCTACCCATGCAAAAATATGCACGTATGTATATTGTTTTGTTTTTCACATGCAACATCATCGAATATCATAATTGAATTGTTTTGTGCTTCATCAGGAGGTTTTACAGAATCATTATCTGAAAACGTATAAAACCACATTCCTTTAATTGGCGATATTAATTTTTTTAAATATTCATACTTTGGTTGGAAAAGTGATTTTGAGTATAAATAGATGTTTTCAAATTTCAGTCCATTAGGACTCTCTAGTAAGCTTATCATAACGTTAGTCTTTCCACAATTTGAAGGACCTACAATAAGCGCACGAATAGAATTCGGTAATATAGAACTATGTCTTCTTTTTGAATTTATATTTGTTGAAGAATCCGTATTACGAACAAAAATATTTTTATGTTGTTTTATTAAACGCATCTTTAGAACTGAATGAAATAATTAAATATTCTGTTTTTCTTATAGAATAAAATCAAATTAAATGGTTATTCGCTTTAACAACAAGGTTAATTGTAATAAAACCGTCAGAGGAGGAGGTTTAATTAATAAATTGATAAATTCACTTCCTTTTGAACTACATCTTCCTGGTGATCATAATTGTGGTCCTGGAACGAAATTACAAAAACGTTTAGAACGAGGTGATAAAGGAATTAATCTATTAGACGCTGCATGCAAAGAACAAAGAATGATATTGCTTATTCAAAAAGTAAAGATTTAAATATTAGACATCATGCTGATAAAATTCTTGAGAATAGAGCTTGGGAACGAGTACTTTCAAAAAATATCAGTCTTCCAGAAAAATCGTTTGCATATTTGGTTACTAACGCAATGAAAGCAAAAACTAAACTCGGTATGGGGATGACTAAGCAAAACAAAAGTAATAGAAAATCAAAATCGAATAAAGTAATTGGAAGAAAACTGTTCAATTCAACGCTAAAAGCAACAACAAAAATTTTAAGAAAAGAAAAACCAACAGATCTTAATAGTGCTATCAAGATTGCACGCAAAACCATTAAGAAATCCTTAAAGGGGAGGAAATCTGATATTGTAGTACCACGTGTAATACGTGTTCCAAAAGTTGGTGGTGTTTTACCATTAATACCAATATTAACAGCTTTAGGTGTAATTGGTACCCTATCGAGTGGAGGTGCTAACATAGCAAAAGCAAAATGCAGCAAAGAATGCTAAACTCCAACTTGATGAAGCGACTAGACACAATAAGAATATGGAAGCAATAGCAATGGGTAAAGGACTTTACCTCAAACCATATAAGAAAGGATATGGATTAACTTATGAAGAAAAAGCAAAAAACTTCTAAACAAGCTACCCAAAAGGCCATTGACTGATATTGATATACGAAAATTCTCAAAAAATATTCCACATTTTAGAGGAATTTTCATGTTAGACGCAATACCAAAACATGCCAGAAATATTGAATGTGGAGTAATTAATTTGGATTCTACAATCGGTAGTGGTACACATTGGGTAGCTTACTATAAAAACAATAAACAAATAGAATATTATGATAGTTTTGGAAATTTACAACCACCATTGGAACTAGTTGAGTACCTAGGAGGAAATATAAAATATAACTACAATCAACATCAAAACTATGATTCATTTAATTGTGGACATTTATGTCTTGAATTTTTATATAAAATAACTGAAAAAGAAATTAATAAATAAAACAATTGAAATTATTTTAAAAAGAAAAACAATGTTTTTTATTTAATTATTATAAGATACATATTATTATTATTTTTATCGTTAAAATATAATTTAAAAACTGTTAAAGTTTGCGTATATGGGATATCTAGAATTGGCTTCAAAGATATCACCCTCCTCAAATGGCTTCAATCGCAAGTTTTTCTCCCCTTCCCTGGATATAAGATATGCTCCAGAAGATAAATTCTTTAAATCTTCGTCAGTTAGCGAATTATAACGATGTGGCAAAAACAATATATTCTCCTCCAGTTAAATTTTGATTGTGGGACCATATTTTGTTGTAATCCTCTCTGCATTCATAATAATGTGTTTAGAAGATATCACAAGATCCCTAATGTAAATTAAGGATTTGCTGTAGCTCAGAGTATTAAATTTGGATACTAAGTTTTTCGAGGGTTCCATTTTTCACAACCGATCACGTTAGTTTCTTTTTCCAACTGAGATTAAAACCACTTCTCTAAATTGAAAAGAGCTTAACTAAATCAATATTAATCTATTTTATTAATCAAGAAAAATGTTATTGTTATATAATCATGTGAAGAAATGAGACGAACACTAGCAAATAAATAAGAATCAATATAGAACAAATTACCGAATAGCATTGAGAAAATTAATATAGTTTTCTCTTTCACTCTAGTTATTAAGTAAACCGAATAGCATTGAGAAATTTAATATAGTTTTCTCTTTCACTCTAGTTATTAAGTAAAATGTTGTGAAATAATAACTAGAAATTTAAAAACGAGAAACATTAACAAGTAGGACGCCAAGCGGATACAACTCAAAAATGTGTGCCTTAAAAGAATTTTTAACAAATTTTTTAAAAACATTTGAGGAGGTTTTATTACATGAGCACAGAGAGTGTGTAATAAATTTCATTCCGATGCTGGATGAAAATGAAGGCTTCGGCGTTGCTGAAAGTGATGATGGGGAGCCACATTTCCAATGCTGCCCATGGTACAGCTCGTATTGTGAAGAAGGACCTACTCCGTGCAGATGTGCGGTTTATATATTAAGAAAAATTAATGTAATAAATTTAATAAATAATTATAATTTAATATTTAATAAAAACCAATAATAACAATCAAAACTTTTTCTCTTTTTTTTATATATTTATTTTCCGTTCTATTTCAGCAAATAAAATGTATTCTAATACAAATAAAATGAATAACAAAAAATGATAAATAAAAAAATATTTTGCTACATTTATTATGGATGATGAAATTTTAGCGTTTTGCATCATTGTATTTGAAGATTCGACAAATGTAATTGGGATTTCAAAAACTTGACCATCATAATTAGTAATATGATTGCTTCTAGCGATATTATCGTTTTTCATTTCAATATTATACTGAGGAATGTTAGAAAAATTATCGTGTCGTATTTCACCTTCTACTTCTCTGAGACCACAGATATCATAACTGGGTGGTGGTAGTAGTTGATTTAACACATTCCAATTAATAGATACATTATTGGTACAACATCTTCTCAGTAAAGCACAATTTGGTGACCAACGCAAATGTTCTGTTAAAGGTTGATCAGTAGGCCCCTAACACCAAATTTCAATTTCGCAAAAATAACATTTTGTTTTGTCACAATCTCCACTATAAATCATGCCAGTCATAGCTAATTCTCTTTTATATACCCATTTTAATGGCCAGCATGTAAAAGTTTTTAAACGCTCATCTTCTCTATGCAAAATATCAGTCATGCTATAGCGTGGCGTAAATGAAGATTGTTTTAAATGCAGATCTTCATTGCAATCGGATTTTAGATCTTTAACCATTTTAAATTTTTTTTCCTTCATAATTTCAACCGCAAATTTTAAAAATACTATTTGAACTCCACGATAAATCACAATATACTTGTTGTTGAAATGAATTGTATACGCTATTTATACATGGATATGTTCAGTCATTAAAAATTATTTTCGAAATGTGATGCAATATAAGAAACATTTATTTTACTTTTAATAGTTTTTTAGTATGTATATTTTATTTAATAATTACTTAAAAGTATTTGAATAAAAAGAAGAAAAAATTCACATCTATAAACTTAAATCTAGCTCTCTAATGCAGCGATCTCCTTCTTCATCCAAATAAAACCCGTCATTTGCCTTTAAAATTATTTTATCATCCTCTTCGGATTGCAGGGTGTCTAGGGCATTATGGCCCGGATTGGACGCGGGGGCAACCAGGGTTCTACTGGGATTGGATAGGAGTAGTCTTAGAACGCTTATAGGGTTCTTGACGGGTCATTGTCCGGTCAGGGCTTTTGTGGGCAGATGGGACAACGCCATACCGGACTTCTGCAGATTGTGCGAGGATTCGGAGGAGATGGAGACGATCGAGCATGTACTTTGCCATTGTCCCAGGATGCAGAATCTCAGACAGAAGTGGCTAGGAAATAGGTTTCACGACGAACTGGGGTGCATCGCTGGATGTAGTCCAGCTGATCTACTGGGGTTTGTCAGGGAAATAGTGCGGTTGTTTCTGTTGAGGGGACAGTAGTAGATAGGGAATTTGTTCTTCACATCACCTTCACATAGCTTTCCTATATTCTATACTCTATCAACCTCATACTTCTTTTCTTAACCTTTCTCTTTTTCTATCTTCTTTATCTATTCTTCATCATGTTGAAGGGATTCATAATGTACCGTACTGGTCTCCGAGTGGAAGTGTGCCCTTGGGCACATAACCCTTCTGAACCTAACCTAACCTAACCTAGGAGACGTTATATTATGAAAGAAAACAAACTGCAAATAAGAATAACATAATGTCAGCATAAACGGGAACAAAATATTTCTTAATACAAAGAAGAAAACAAAACTAAATTTAAATTCTTTGACTATTGTGTTGATTCTAAAAACTGTTTTAAAAGAATCGCAAACTTGCTTTTCACTTGAGAATTATAAAATTGATGTAAAAAGATACCGGTTATACCATAATTTTGAACTTTTATTTTCTATTTTGTCGATTTTGGCTTCGATAGTTTTGATAAAATTAAACTGTTTAGAATCACTGTTGAAATGAGATCAAACCCAAAAAATATAAATTTCAATAAAATTTCACCAACTGGTTCGGAACTAGGATAAGTGGTGAACAAATAAACTTCACCTCATCAAAAAGTTTTAGAACTTGCTAAAGTGTTTACATTAAAGCTTAAAATAGAGTTTACATCAAAATACCCATTTTGTTGGTATTTTTTTTCACAAAATTTTTAAAAATCCTAAATAAATATTCAAATCAACGCTTAAATCCCCTAAAATACCCATTTTGTTGGTATTTTGTTCACAAAATTTTTAAATTTCTATTGGAAATGAAATAAATGTATGCGCCATCTGTAACAGAAAGACAATCGGGAAATAACATCAGCGCCATCTATATGTGAAAATTAATGTTCACCTCGTCTGCTCGTATACCGGAAATGGTTCTGAACTTGGATAATATAATAAAAACTTGGCAACACTTACAACATGCTCCCAAATTTGTATGGAAAAAGTGGATTAGAACCATCTTAAACACACTACTTTAGAAATTAAATTTAAAAATCTACAACTGGTAAATATTTTTTTACAATCGTTTTTAGAACATAAAAATTAAAAAAAAAGTCCCTTTGAAAAACCAAGACTTGAACCAGAGGACTCATAATTTCTAAACACAACCCCCTAGACGACTGAACCATAAACGAACGTTGTTTGAATATCATTAAAATGAAATATGGCCAGTTTTAGGTTTCACAACTCAACTCAGTTGTGTCGACTCAACTCAGCAAAGTTGTAAACCATAACACAAAAATTACAATTCAACTTATTTGAGTTGTGAACCGTAATAGTGACCTATATTCACCAAAATGATTTGTACCATGTATTTGTGTTGGGTTGTTTCTTTTAGTACATTGTTGTGTTTTTGGTGTTGTTACTTGTTGTAGTATCGACACCACCATTTACATGAATTCGCCTTGATTAAACACATAAAAATAAACTCCACCACTCATATAAAGGGTATATAAACAATAAAAAAATTACATTACCCAACACTGCATTATCATAGTCACTGTACTACCAAAACGACAAAAAAAAACATACATTAACATATAAATTCCATTTTGGTTTCTACGGTCATTGTTACGGCTGTGGCATTATGTTCAATTAGGTGCAATTACAGGTGACATAAGGTCCAATTAGACGTGACAAAAACATAATGCCACAATCGTAACGATGGCCGTAGAAACCAAATTGTATGGTATGTTAATGTCATTTTGGTAATACAGTGGTTATGGTAATGCAGCGTTGATAAGGTTATGTCGCTTCTAATTGGATCTTTAAAGGGAAAAAATTGAGGCAGTCGTGGTTTTTACTCATATCAGCCATTTGTGGACCGATTTCAATAGCAAACAATTCCGGACCATATGTGACATTCACGTTCGGTTTGTGCTTTGTTGTGATACAGACGCGTATTCTTAATCCCGCATACAATTGAATTATTAATTACATTTGATATTTTAATATAACAAATTAGCGAATGGACGCATTTTTTTTTTTTTAATAAATCTTTAACATAAAAGTGAACAATTATCAAAAACGAATAATTTAATAAAAAAAAAAATATGTATAAATGTACATATGTATGTTCACATATACTGTACAAAAACATTTTGTTTAATATTCTTATTTTTGGTGTAATACAATAAATAATAAAAATAAAAAAAGCACAGCAAAACAGTGAAAAACAAAAACACCTTTTTGCATGAGTAGTCACAATGAAACAACAATAAAACTAGATGAAAGAAATGCGTACGTAACAGTTAATGCTAAAGAATGCAATACTGACATAAATAAAACAAAACAAAACAATATTAACTACCTAACGGCTAAACCAATTGTTCGTACACGTTCCCTTTCGCCCTCTGTTTTTACAAAGACGGTTGATGCTGAGACATTAAAAAATATTAATCTGTCGCTAGTGCCTGCAAGTTTTGCCGCTTCGGCAAAAACAATTTTAGTAACAAATGTTACCATGAATTCAAACACAGACGCAATGGAAAAATCACAAGTAAAAAGTTGTCAAAAGCCTCAAGTACAAGTTGGTATGGACAGGTACATAACTGCGCTTAAACGGGGTCGCAGCCCTACCTCTGCAGCAGTTGCTTCGGCCTCTAAAGTACCAACTTTTGATAAGATAAATTCTTAAAACCGTTTTGCAATTCTGGAGGATGAATCCTCTGAAGCACCAAACGTCATTAAATCGTCTAAGCCACCCCCGATATATCTTAGGGAGCAAAACTCAAGTGAGTTAATAAAGAGCGTGATCTCGGTAATAGGTGAAAATTCGTTTTACGTAGCGGCAATCAAGCGTGGTAATATAAACGAGACAAAAATACAGGTTAATCATGAGAATGATTTTCGGTCTTAATCTCTCAGGTGAAAAGGTTGTTCACAACCCTTAAATTGTGTCATTCAAAAAGGAGCTAATTGCAGACTCTGGTTTCTTTCCTGCAGACAAGCATAAAGCTTCGCGGGATAAGCTAGGAAATTATAAAAAAAAAAAAAAAATAGAGTTTAAATTGCTGGTAAATGCCACACAGTATGAAAACTAACAAACAAATTCGAAGCCCTTAAAAAAAGCTTTTACACATACCAACTGAAGAGCAGCAAAGGTCTTCAGGTAGTGATCAAGGGAATAGACTCTTGTGTGGACCCAGAGGAAATTAAAACCTTTTTGGAAGAAAAGGGCTTTAAGATAAAAAACGTTACGAATATTAAAAATAGGGAAAAAAATCCCCAACCATTATTTCGAGTGGAGCTAGAACCTGGCGACGTTAAGCTTAAACAAATGAAACGCATTAATTTATGATTTAAAATATATTCTATACAGAAAAATAACTATAGAGGAGCCGCACAAAAGAAATGGTCCCGTTCAATGTCTCAACTGCCAAGAATTTGGCCATACTAAGGCATACTGCTATTTACCACCGGTTTGCGTAGTATGTGGTGAATTACATGGTACAGTCCAGTGCGATAAGTCTAAAAATGACCCCAATGTAAAAAAATATAGTAACTGTGGCGGCAATCACACTGCAAATTATAGAGGTTGCCCTGTATACACTATCGTCAAGCAGTCGGCTGGACCAAAAACTAATCCCCCTCAAACGCAGGTACCAAATCAAGTAAACACTAATGACATTCAGGCTCCGCAGCCTAGTAATAACAGAACCTTTTATGCTTATGTCCTAAAATCAAACCATGTGCCAATGCAAGGTGCTGATGAAACTTCTAATTTAAGTCGTCTAGAAAAAACTATGGAAACATTAGTGCAAACAGTGAATAATTTTACAAACACAATGGGTAATATGATGCAGGAAATTCTTAGAATGCAATCGATGTTATTGCAAGCTGTACTTAACAAACCATGAACTGTTTAAAAATTTGTTTTTGGAACGCAAACGGCATCCGCCAACATAAAAATGAATTAGAATACTTTCTTAAAAATAAACAAATTGATGTCATGATGGTTTCTGAAACTCATTTGACCTCAAGAAATTCGTTTAAAATCAATGGTTATACACTATATGATACCAAGGACCCTCGAGATAGAGCTTGTGGAGGTTCTGCCATTTTAATAAAAGCCAGAGTCAAACACTACCTCATGGGCGATCATTGTGAAGATTATCTTCAAGCAACAAACATTTGCGTTGAAGAATTAAATAGAAACGTAGAAATCTCATCGTTATACTCCCCACCTAGATATTCAATATCTGAAGGCCAATATTATAATTATTATAAATCATTAGGACCTTGTTTCCTGGCCGCTGGCGATTATAACGCTAAACATACCTTCTGGGGGTCCCGACTTATAACACCAAAGGGTCGTGTTCTATTTAATAATATTTCTAAAATGGATTTGAATGTGATAGCGTGCGGACAACCAACATATTGGCCTACTGATCAGCAAAAAATACCAGATTAGAAACGATTTATGTTGAAGCTTCCTTAGAATTATCTTCCGACCACACACCAACAATTGTTACTTTAATGAACCCCAATAGAATTGTATCTCCAACTGGTTACTTAGCGACGCCAGCTACACAAATCAATTGGCTAAAATATAAAAAATATCTCAGCACCCATTGCACAGAAAATATTCTGCTTAGTACACCGGAATACGTAGATCGCGCTATTCTTAATTTTGACAGTTTTCTGAAGCTAGCTGTGCAACATTCCAGTAATACCGCAAAAAAAAACTAAAAATATTAAAATTTATTCCACAGATGTTGAGCGTCTCCTGACTGAAAAAAGAAGAGCTCGAAGAGAGTGGCAATTGCACAGATCCCCTCAACTAAAGAGTTTATTAAAAGATTGTACAAAAAGGCTAAGAGAGTTACTACAGACTCAAAAAACGGCTTCTCTGCAAAAATATCTTAAGGAACTTGATGCAACTCCGCAATCAGACTACTCATTATGGCGTGCAGCTAAAAATCTAAAAAGGCCAGTCGCCTCTAAGCCACCATTAAGAAACTTGAACGGAAGTTGGGCAAGAAATGATAACGAAAAGGGAAATCTGTTTGTTAATCACTTAAAAAACGTATTTACCCCAAATATATCTCACGATACTGCGATCGTGTTACCACCTGTTCCTGCTAGAGCGGCTGTTCCCCTAAGATTTGAAATAAGAGAAATCGAAAAGGCTGTTTGTGAATTAAACCCCAAAAAAGCACCTGGTTTTGATAAGATCAGCAGCAAAATGCTTTTGGAGCTACCCAGCACAGCAAAGAAAATTATTCTTTTAATTTTCAATGCTATCTTACGTCTTCAATACTATCCTCAAAAATGGAAGGTTTCCTTAGTCACCATGATACCTAAACCAGGAAAGGATCACACAAAAGTTGAGTCATATAGGCCTATAAGCTTACTTTCTAATATATCAAAGCTGTTTGAGAGCCTGTTAGTGTCAAAATTAACTCCAATTTTAAGTGAAAATAGATGTATGCCTAACCACCAATTCGGCTTTAGAAGAGAACACAGCACAATTGAACAAACCCATCGTATAGTAAACGCCATAAGAAAAGCCTTTGAAGAAAGAAAATATTGTTCCGCTCTCTTCATCGATGTTTCTCAAGCTTTTGATAAAGTCTGGCATGAAGGCTTATTACATAAATTGAAGCAAAATTTTCCAGCAAACACATACAAGCTGCTAGAAAGCTACTTAGTCGGTCGTCAATTTATTATAAAAGAAGGAAATTTCTTTAGTTCACCTCAGCCAATTGGCGCTGGAGTCCCACAGGGAAGCATTCTAGGGCCTCTATTATACTTAATTTATACTTCGGACATGCCAACGAGCAACTACACACAAACTTCAACATTTGCAGACGATACAGCTTTTCTAAGCGTCCACGAAAACAGTTATGAAGCATCTCGTTACTTACAGGATCATATATTTCAACTAGAAATATGGTTAAAACAATGGAGGATAAAAGTCAATGAGCAAAAATGCGTACATATAACAATAATCAAATAATACCTCAAAATTCGCATGTAAAATATCTCGGTATACAAAAGTAAAAGCCATATATGTAGAGGCAAAATTAACTCAAATGAAACTAAAAGCCATACAAATTCATTGGCTTATTGGAAGAAACTCTGTCCTTAGTCTCGACTGTAAACTCCTACTTTACAACTCTATCTTAAAGCCTATCTGGTGCTACGGTATTCAGTTATGGGGCACTGCCTCGGCTTCTAATATCGAAAAAATTCAAAGGCGCCAAAATAAACTTCTTCGAATAATCACAGCTGCTCGAATTGCATCCGAACCCACTAGCTCGAAATATTTTAAATGATAGCGGCCACACTCGCTTAAGAAGAAGAGACACTGCAGCACTTGTCCAATTAGATGAGCGATAAACACCTACATAGATAAGTGAACAGAACCCGTGATAAAGAAAATTTTTGTCTGGCACTGGCAGGACATAAAATAAAGTTTTAAGTTAAGATTTGATTAATTATTGTTAGTTCATATTAAATGTATGAAGATTCAATAAATAATATTGAAAAAAAAAAAAAAAAAAAAATTAAATATATTAAAAGTTAAATTAATATATAGCACGTTTAGTTTTGATCTAATTTCAGTATTTGGTCATACCGACATCTTAAAGTATAAAATTACCATTTACTTTGGTGATAAAACTTGTGGTCGGGAAGTTATATGGTTCCCGAAAATAGGTATTAAAAAAAAACTATATTGTTGACATTACTTTTTTTTACCGATATTCCGAGTTTTTCTAAAGATTTCCGATATTGTGTTCTTCTAAAGTTTCCGATATTTTAATATCTAAAACGTATGAATAGGTCATAATACAGCTCTAAAATTTTAGTTAATGTTTTTCAATCCTTTTTTGGAGTATTTTGCACATAACTTCACCATTTTTAACCGATTTGGCAGATTTATATACCAACGTGCTTAAAAATAATATTTCCTTTAAATTGGCTTATAGGCATATATGTATATATACCTACATATATGTACATATATTTAAGCAAACTTAATTATAAAAAAAAACAAACTTAATTATAACAAGTAAGAGTGCTATATTCGGCTGTGCCGAATCTTATATACCCTTCACCATTGTGCGAGCAGAATACATAGCAATTAGACAGAAACTAAATAAAACTGGTAAATATTTTTTTTTTAAATAAGAGACAACTTCGCTTTTCGTAAGGGCCCAGAATATATATACTTTATAGGGTGTAGGATCAATATTGTAGAAATTACAGTTATATGTACATATATACCTTTTTTACCTTCGGTGAACGGTATAAAAAGAGTAATTTTCGGGAAGTTAGGGGTCTAATCACCCCTGCATACGATAGACACTGGCGTATCGAATGAAAACTCGATAAATGTAATGTCGAGTTACTCGATGTCGAATGGTATTATTTCAAATTCAATACATTTCACTCGATATCGAGTTTCAAGATACCAAAATAAATAATTTCGATGGATTTTGCTCGATATCGTATGCGGTGATTAGACCCCAGTATTTCGGTTATAACTCATACAAATTTCCGACATTTTGGTATATAAGTCATAAACATAGGGCATATGGCAGCCCTAAAATTTAGGTTTTTATAAAAATGTTGATGTTTTTTACCCCATTTTTGGAGTATTTTGCTCATAAATTACCCATTGTCTAACCGATTTGATATTTTTAAATAGGAAGAATTTTACCATTTACTTAAGTTATATTTATATATAAACATTTATATATACTTGTATACATATATTTTAACAAAGTTAATTATAAAAAGAGTAATTTTTGGGGATTCAGTATTTCGGTTGTAACTCTGCCATTTTTTAACCGATTTGACAGATTTATATACCGACGTGTTAAAGAACAAATTTACCATTTACTTTAGCTATAAAGCTTGGACTCGGGGAGATCTACGGTTCCCGAAAGTGGGTATTTAAAAAAAAAAATTTAATTTTGGTCATAATTTTTTTGTATCTGAACCGATTTTCCCGAGTTTTTTATAAAATATGTTCTACTTAAAATTTCCGATATTTTGATATATAAGTCATACCCATAGGACATATGGCAGCCCTAAAATTTAGGTTTTTATACAATTTTTAATTTTTTTTGTATGGGAGGTACCACGCCCACTTCTCCAATCCCGCCCACATTTTGTAGAATGGTGTGTATTGGCAACCTTAATGTGTGTACCTAATTTGGAAACTTTGGCTTTTGCCGTTCCCCAGATATACAGCAAAAAGTAATAAAAATACAACAAACACAAGGGATTTTTGGAAAAAATTAGAGGTAGTCGTGGTTTTTTGCTCATATCTCAGCCATTTGTGGATCGATCTGGCTGATTTCAATAGCAAAATTATAATAAGAATACCTGACATAAAGATACCCCAACCAAGTCCCCATCATATCTGGGGGCATCGGAAAACCCATTTCAACAGACAGACGGACAGACGGACAACCGGATTTGAACTTCGCTTTTCATAAGGACCCAGAATATATATACTTTATAGGGTGTAGGATCCATATTGTAGAAATTACAAACGGAATGACAAAGTTATATATACCCTTTCTACCTTCGGTGAAGGGTATAAAAAGAGTAATTTTTGGGATTTCAGTATTTTGATTATTACTCAGTAATTTTTTAACCGATTTGACAGATTTATATACCGACGTGTTTAAGAAGAAATTTACCATTTACTTGTGTTATAAAGCTTGGACTTGGGGAGATCTATGGTTCCCGAAAGTGGGTATTTAAAAAAAAAATTAATTTTGGTCATAACTTTTTTGTATCTGAACCGATTTTTCTGAATTTTTTATAAAATATGTTCTACTAAAAATTTTCGATATTTTGGTATATAAGTCATATCCATAGGACATATGGCAGCCCTAAAATTTAGGTTTTTATACAATTTTTAATTTTTTTTTGGTATGGGAGGTACCACGCCTACATCTCCAATCCCGCCCACATTTTGTAGGATGGTGTGTATTGGCTACCTAAATGTGTGTACCTAATTTGGAAACTTTGGCTTTTGCCGTTCCCCAGATATACAGCAAAAAGTAATAAAAATACAACAAACACAAGGGATTTTTGGAAAAAATTAGAGGTAGTCGTGGTTTTTTGCTCATATCTCAGCCATTTGTGGATCGATCTGGCTGATTTCAATAGCAAAATTATAATAAGAATACCTGACATAAAGATACCCCAACCAAGTCCCCATCATATCTGGGGGCTTCGGAAAACCCATTTCAACAGACAGACGGACAGACGGACAGACGGACAACCGGATTTGAACTTCGCTTTTCATAAGGACCCAGAATATATATACTTTATAGGGTGTAGGATCCATATTGTAGAAATTACAAACGGAATGACAAAGTTATATATACCCTTTCTACCTTCGGTGAAGGGTATAAAAAGAGTAATTTTTGGGATTTCAGTATTTTGATTATAACTCAGTAATTTTTTAACCGATTTGACAGATTTATATACCGACGTGTTTAAGAAGAAATTTACCATTTACTTGTGTTATAAAGCTTGGACTTGGGGAGATCTATGGTTCCCGAAAGTGGGTATTTAAAAAAAAAGAATTAATTTTGGTCATAACTTTTTTGTATCTGAACCGATTTTTCTGAATTTTTTATAAAATATGTTCTACTAAAAATTTTCGATATTTTGGTATATAAGTCATATCCATAGGACATATGGCAGCCCTAAAATTTAGGTTTTTATACAATTTTTAATTTTTTTTTGGTATGGGAGGTACCACGCCTACATCTCCAATCCCGCCCACACTTTGTAGGATGGTGTGTATTGGCTACCTAAATGTGTGTACCTAATTTGGAAACTTTGGCTTTTGCCGTTCCCCAGATATACAGCAAAAAGTAATAAAATTACGACAACCACAAGGAATTTTTGGAAAATATTAGAGGTAGTCGTGATTTTTTGCTCATATCTCAGCCATTTGTGGATCGATCTTGCTGAATTTCACTAGCAACCGATGGTAGACTATATGTGACATATATGTAAAACAACCTAGCCGCTATCATGTCTGGAGTCTCCGGAAAACACATATCAAACGTAAGACGGACAGACGGACGGATATCGTTAAATCAACTTCTGTCCCCATAAGGATCCAGAATATATATACTTTATTGGGTCTAGGATCAATATTGTAGAAATTACAAACGGAATGACAAACTTATATATACCCTTTTCCACCTGAGGTGAAGGGTATAAAAAAATACAATTTATCACAATATGAGTTAATTTTTTATTTTAAAAACTTATTGAATGAATAACGAGCGTTTTAAATGTTTCTATAAAAAATCGAATGTTGATTAAAAATATGAGTGGTGAAAAACAAAACTAATTGTTCCGTTTGGAAGTTACAAGCAAATGTTTTATTTTTTATCAAATAACAACTTCACTCAAAATATATGTTTGATCATAAGACAAGCTTTTATTTTCGATCAAACTCTTTTTTAGGGATTTATAAGCCATTTTAATTAATTTTGTATTTTCTATAAAAAATACGATTTTTGGTGATTATTAGGGACCGGATTTTCATGCAGTTAAAATCGAGTTTTATGCGCATAAAACATACACTTAAAATAGAAAAATATGCGCTATAAATTTAAAAAATATGCACTTTAAATTTTTCTTAACACATTTTTCAATCATAAACAAAACATTAAAATAACATAAAACCCCTAAAAATTCAGTCTCGTTAACGAAAATAAGGTACACCAAAAAAGCAGAAGTAAAATAATATATAAAGTAAAACCATAATGTAAATTAAGTCACTTTTTAGATAGATATTTGAATCTTCATATAAAATTAATTAAGAACAATACTCATTTCCAACAACATTCATTTTCACCTACGCTGTGCATTTTTCTTTACTTTCATGTGTGAATATTTACAATAAGTGACTTTTTAGCAAAAACTTGTTAGTTGCTCGTCGTTACTTGAACTGCGATTGACGTAAGAGATATGAATAAAAAAATTACCACATCTATGATCTGATTTGTCCAATTTTATTCAAACTTTAGAATATGTTAGAAAACACTTCTAGTGAGGATATCATGAAATTTCAGAGCGCTATGATAGCCACTTTCAGAAATACAGAGTTTTTAAAATTCAAAACATACCCGGGTATGTTACTGTTGACATAAAGGTTAAGTTACCTTTAACTACATACATTCTATTTATGAAATTATCAATTAATTTAATTTGCTTTCTCAATGGATTTGATTTCTCTAATTTTACAATAGTCTCAGAGATAAATCCGTAATTTGAAGACTTAAAAATTATTCGAAATTTTATATTTGGAAAATTAGTTTTTTTGTGTACTGCATTACCATCGTTCCATCACATCCTTGAACTGTTCAAAATTTTCAGCATAATACACAACTGATTTCAACCACTTTCCCCTCATTTTTGATACTTCTCCTTATACACGACAAAACGTAATGTGCTTTGCAAAATATTTTCTCCCGATTTTTTCCCAAAAATGCACCAAAAATATGCAATGTCAGCAATATATGCAAAAATATGCATTTAAAGCAAAATATGCACTAACAAATCGATGCCATCTTATTTAAAATTTCTTGATTCGAAAAGATATTAAGTTTATGTTGATCTCAGACTGACGACAACAAATATGCATTTGCATAAAAATCCCGGCCTTGGTGATTATTCTATTATACGCTTATTTTGTGTGATCACAAAATAAACTTTTGTTTTCGATCAAACGATTTTCTTAACGAAAAACAATTTTTGCTTAAAAACACGAGTAATCACAATCTTCATATATAAAGTATATGAAATAAAAAAAATTAATCAAATCTTAATTTAATTCTTAAGTTTACGACCTGTCAATGGCGGATAAAAATTCTCTTAATCAAGATTCTTTTCCATAAAGGCGTTTAAAAACTTTAGTGCATGAAAAATAGCAAGTTATACAACGCGCGTTATAAAAGCCTTTTTTCAGCTATTTTTTATTTGTTTAAAACTTTTTTAATAGAATTCCAAGCTTTTGCTCTCTATTTTATATAATACTGTATGTTTTATAAACTTTTAAATGAGTTTGCCTCCATGATTTAAAAAATTTGTTAAATTATTCTTTTTATTGTCAGATAAAATTCTTTCACAGCTGTTACGTTAATACGGGGGAAATTTTAATTTTAACAGTTTCTTTTGCAACACAACGTCATTTTACGTGGGAGTTATTATTACTTATTATACAAAAACTAAGTAGGAAGAACGAAACAGCTGATCCGCAACGTATACGTTTACATAAGACAAATGACGCGTTAAGGGACGATGGAACAAAAATAAAAAACCGTTATAAGAACAAGATCACGTGCAAAAAGAAATGTATTAAATTGTTTTTAAAATATTAGAGACCAAAAAATAAAAAAGATAAAAATTGAACAACTTCTTTCTCTTCCCTAAGGGAGTACAGAATGTCATTAAAAACAAAAAAAAAACAAAATTGATCAACTGTCTTTCTCCCTTCTTAAAGAAGGGAGTAGCGAATGTGTAATGAATATTTTGGAAGGTCTTTCTAAAAGAAATTTATACCTTCTAGAAGGCATATTTCTGAAGCCAGGATATCATACGAAGCGAATCTTTTAGAAAGGAGTGCAGAGACATTCAAACAGGCCTTCCACTTTCAGTCCTTTCAAAATTTACAGCTGGGTATTTCTTTATTTAAATAGCGTATGGGTATTATAGTCATTATTTGTACATATTGAAATGTTTTGGGTACTTTAATAACAAAAATTAATTCATTGTTTTTTTCGAGAATAGCTGTTCTTAAATATTTAATTTTACTTATACTAATTTCGTAATCTTCGATTTCTTGTTTTGTCAAAATACTAGCGTCACTTATACCATTTTGTGCTGTTGTTATGTAGTTTTGTTTGTGTTCTATGTGATTTCTTATTGTTGTAAGATAAGTAAGCTTTCAAGATAAATGGTCGTTTGGAGTATGTCCCTTACTGATTTGTGGAGTCCTTTCATGAAATCCATTGTGTTCTTTTGGTTTTGTGTTAGAGTATCTCTTATAAGTTGTATTGTTTTGTTTAGGTGATCGTTAATTTTTATTTGTTGAATTAAGTTTGTTATGGAGTTATGTATGTTAGTGTCAACTGTATTAGTGATGTCCTCCTGGTCATTGTTGTCCATAGTGCCGAAGAGATATTTCCATGCATTTCCTACTAAGTTAATCAGTCCACGTTTTTGTCTGTTATTTGGTGTTATTGTTTTTAACTTGCTTAATAATGTATCTACATATTTTATTTTTTTTAAATATTTGTTCATTTGTATTCAAAGTATTTAAATCGTTTCTCATTTCTAGAAGAATACCTGTTGCTTCTTTTGCATCCATGTAGTGTAATATTAAATCTGACTCTATTGGTATACTAGAATTACTGTTACTGTGTCTGTGTAGCCGTTAGTTTCCATTATTGGTTGAAGCACTATGTTGGCTTGGGTTGGTGCTAATAGCATTATTGTCATTATGGTCCACAATGTTGCCTGTAGAATTGATCTGTTGTTAATTTTAATTTACTATAATATTGTTAAATTTGTTGGGTCTTTTTATATTGTCAGTATGTATTCCCTGTTAAGGCATTTTCCTGAATTTTGGTTGTTCCTTATGTCTTGAATTTTTATACCTAGTTTCTTATAAAACCTTCTTGTCGGGTTTCTGTATAAATTTCCCTATTCTTATTTGCCTTTGTTATTCTTTGTTGTTTAACTTTACATAATCGTTCATAAATTGTTGTGTGGTCAATTGTGTGATTTTGGACTTGTAACGGTGTGCATTTAATTGTGCTGTTATATGTGTCATTGTATATCCTAATTGCTCTTTGTATTTGTTGGGTGATTGGCAGATAATTCTCGAGATTTAAAGTTCTTATTTTTTCAGTAATAGTGTTGTTAAGCCTTTCTATGTCGCTATTGCTGGTATGACTGTTTGGCTTTGTAATATGGCATTCTTTACCTTCTGCTTGCAGAAACTCTTTTACATTTTCGTTGTTGAATTCATTATCAAAAACGATCTTATTAACTTTTCCTTTGAGTGCTAAAAATTGTTCTAGTTCACACTGACAAATATCTTCTTAACAACAATTGACATATTAAAATACAAACTCTGTCAAATAACTTAAGCACTTTTTAGTAGTACTAAAGACCCTTTTACACCATAATAATAAGAATTATGACATGTCAAAACCCTTTGGTAATGCGAAGGTTAAGTTAATTCAAGTTTTAAATAATTTTTTTATCTTAGATAAACTTCTCGAGTAACTATTTACAATCTTAATTCAGATTCCATTATTTTTAAATTATTAAAATAATGCTTTGCAAAGATAACAATTAAAAAGTATCTTTTAGGAATTTGTACCAAGGCATACATATACATAATCATCTTAGGGCTTAAGTCTCAAATAAAATACTACGCACTTTATTTAATAATTTAACAACTAAATTTTATTTGTTTATAATATTTGTTTTCATTTATGGTTTCACATTAATTTGTTTTATTACATTGTTTTGTTCTTTTCATTATGCTACAATGGTTTTTTGTTAGATTGTTTAATTTATTTAACAATTTTTTTTTTTACTGTCAAATGTTTTTGTTTATTTATTTTACAATCTTGTTTTTGTCATTTTGTTCACTTGTTTGCTAGTTTGAATCGACCGTGTAAATATTTGTTTTGACGTACAATAAAAGTCCCAAACATCGTTTCAATATTTTCTACATATCGTCGTTCGCAAGTTATTGTATTTTATACCGCAAAATAAAAAAAAAAAACTACGCACTTTTTTTAATAATTTAAAAACTAAATTTTATTTATTTTTAATATTATTTTTCATTTATGTTTTCACATTCATTTGTTTTATTACATTGTTTTGTTCTTTACATTATGCTACAATGGTTTTTTGTTAGTTTGTTTAATTTATTTAAAAATTTTTTTTACTGTCTCATGTTTTTGTTTATTTATTTTACAATCTTGTTTTTGTCATTTTGTTCACTTGTTTACTAGTTTAAATCGACCGTGTAAATATTTGTATTGACGTACAATAAAAGTCCCAAACTTCGTTTCAATATTTTCTACATATCGTCGTTCGCAAGTTATTGTATTTTATACCGCAAAATAAGAAAAATTGAGATAAGATTGATTTTTAGGTAAACTTTTAGAGATCTGTCGATCTGTGTCGTCTTTCTTCGTATCTTTTATAGTTTTCGAAATGTGAGACATTGACTTTGTTGACTTCAGGGACAAACTTCGTAACCTACACTCAGGTCTTTTTTTATGCGGTAGATGCGTTCCAAAAAAAACCGCATAAATGAAATCCGCATAAAAACGACTCCATTTTCAAACAAAACGGATGATTCGTTCCGAAAAGTTAAAAAACCGCATAACCGCATAAAAAAGTCATTATATAAAAAAATTAACCAAAAACAATTCATTTATTTATTATAAAATATATATAAGAAGAGAAAAACTACAATATAAACCAGTTTAATGAAAGTTAACAAATAGTTAAAGGCATTAATTTAAATTAATACGTAAATTAGTAATGAATAAGAAACTAAAAAAAATATTTATGCAAAGTGTCATAACGTCCGTGGAGGTTATGTCACTTTTCTGATGGACATTATAACACATTTGAAAGTGTCATAGCATTTGGTAAAGTCGGAACATTCATACAATCTTTATTTGAAAGGGTTTCGGCAGTTTTTTAAAATAATTCGTCATTAATTTTTGAAAAGTACTATTCAGAAGTGATGCCAACGTTTAAAAAGGTTTAATACGACAAAAAAATATGTAAAAAAAAATCGAATTGAAAACCTCATAAATTCAAATCCGCATAAAAACAGATCTAAGTGTATTGTGTTCTATATGCTAAAAATCGTGCATATAGAACATAAACGGAGCAAAAATACTAAATAAAAAAAATATTTTTTTATTTTGTTCTATATGAAAGTGGAAATAAAGTTTGTAGTACTTTGGAACCCTTTGCATTGTCTGTTATTGTTTTATTTCCTTTTTTGACTTCACATTGCAGTTGGCAAATAAGATGAAACAAAAAAAAAAAAGAAGAAAAACAAACAAACAAACAGTATGCAAAAGCCGTTAGTTTTTAATTAGGTCCGCGTGTTTTTGTTACTTGTTGTGTTGCAAAATAGGTAGTTGTTAATTAACCTTCGCTTAAGGCTAGTTTACACTATTATACTTTGTATTAATACATGTCAAAACCTCAACTAATATGTAAAAGTCTGATAGTTTGATGAAAATTACAAGTTTTATGAAAAAAAGTTTGACATCCCATACCACTTCATTGTTTTTTGAAAAATTTCTAAACAATAATACAGTTCATTGGATCAGGGTTGCATTTTATTTCATGTGTGAAAGTGTATACTTTGTGTGATGGTGTGAACACAAACTGTTATGTTAAATTAAATTTTTCGACAGTCGCAACATTAAATTTAACAAGCGTTTATTAAAGGAAATTTTAATACAAAATTTGTTTTGTAAAAATTAAAAATATTTTTATAAATACGGCAGTTATGCCCGTAATTTCTACAAACAGATATCTAGCTGTGCATAGATATATATCGACACCTTTTTGCAAATGTATCGTATGTTACAAAACTAAACTTTACAGGAAAAGGTTTTATTTGATTTCCTGCGGTTTTGGTGGTAAAGTCGCAGCCAATTTTTAATACATACCTTTACTAGACTTCTTTAATTTAAAAAAAAAAAAGTTTTGTAAAATGTGCAGTATTTTTCGATATATTTAAATTTTTGTCACATACGATAATTTTGGCACTTCAAGTTTTGGCAGCTTGGGCGCAAAATGTGTAACATACAACAAATTGACAAAAATATTACCGATCAAAGTAAATCAAAACAAAATTATATAACGATGAAAATAGCAAAATAAAACCTTTATTTCTTGACAAGGTCTTCTTCTCCGTATGTGGACTGGTTTGATGCAAGAGAGAAGCCACAAATTTCGCCTTGCTTCTGGCATTCCCCAGTAGTGTTCATTTATGTGACAACGTTCAATTTCTGTTACTTTTAGGCAATCGTTTTTG
The DNA here is from genome assembly GCA_949318255.1 of Pollenia labialis. Lineage (NCBI taxonomy): Eukaryota > Metazoa > Arthropoda > Insecta > Diptera > Polleniidae > Pollenia > Pollenia labialis. Next base: position 59,388,530 of record OX439143.1, read on the forward strand.
CACATATTTTTTAAGCACGGATTAGCAAGTACCATTCTCATATTTTGTGTGCTAATCTTGGTCTTGCGTTTTTTTTTTGTGTCCGCGCTTACCAACGCAGCGCTCCTCCTCACAATCATCGCTATCACTGTAGGGAACTAGGCCTTTAACAATCTATATACATATGTATATAAATATAATAAATAACACATTATCACTATAAAATCAACTATTTGTTTAAATATATATAACATCACATTCACACAATATATTAATTACTAAACACAAATAAATAATAATGATCTTACATTTTTTGGAGACGTTGACATTTTTTTTTCTTTTTAAACTTTCGTATCCACACTAGTTAAATGTCTTGCTAAAACTAACTCTTTTCACAGAAAATTATGAGCACAAAAATGAATAATGAATAGAAATAACTGTAAAACAAATCAGAAGAAAGAAGAGATATCGAATGTGAAACGTCATCGATCTCATCCACTTACATTCTTTTTAAATTGGTTGAAATGTCACCACACATAAATTACAATGTTATATGCACGTATGTCACATACGATATATTTGCTGTCACCAAAATATGTGCTGTCACATACGATAAAATTTAAACTAAGTTTCCGACATACCTATAATATTTTACCAGACAATACAGTTATAATATTTTACCAGGTGATGAGTTATAGGTGTTACAACAATTTTGCATCAAAAAGTCAATTTCGCAAAAATTGGCGTTTACGATACATTTGCAAAAAGGTGTCGATATGGTGTAACGAATTTTTGATAATTTTAACATGTTTGTCCTGCCTACTGGTTGAACTGTTGTGTATTTTACGCCATCGATTTTTGACAGTTAATTAAAAATATAAATAAAAGGAAAAAACACGTAGGCAAAATTAACGTTGGAATTATACAAACTATTTTTACCGGATAGGTAAAGATAACTGTTAGGTACGAACACGACCAGATATCTGTTTGTTGAAATTACGGGCATTAGTCTTTGTTTTTTTTACAAGCTAAAATTAAAAATCGAAGTCAAATGAATTTGTTTAATTTTGTTTTTTCTTATTTTATAGACGAAACTTACCTTGTTTTAAGAAATTACCAAGTATTGCCTAAGTGGTTTTATAAAAATAAACCTATAAGATTTAGATTAAAATTAAGTCAATATTAAATAATAATAATAATAATAAGCCTTGTTCTTGATGATGAAGGAACTGCCTCTATACTGGGCATAGGCTGTCTATAAATATCTTCCATCTTTCTCTTCTAGACGCTGCTTCTCGAAGTTCTCCTATGTTGTTGTAGTTTCTATCATCGGATGTACTATTAATCTCATTAAGTGTCGACCTTCTCCAGGTTGTTTTTGGGCGACCAGGTCTTCTTGAACCTTGGGGGTTGTAGGAGAGAGCTTGGTGACATATTTCAGTGGGTGGTTTTCGTAGCGTATGGCCAATCCACCCGAACTTTCTTCGGCGTATCTCGATGTTGACGTCTCTAAAATTTGAGCGGTTCCATAGCTCTACATTGGAAATACGATTCGGCCAAAAAATTTCCAAAATTCTTCGTAGACACCGATTGACAAAAACTCGGAGTTTGTTTTGTATATCATCTACTACGTACCAAGTTTCGCAACCATACAGCAGAACTGACAGTACACATGATTTAAAAACCTTGATATTTGTTGCTGTGCTGTACATTTTGTTATTCCAAACTCTATGCAGTGTTGTGTATGCTCCCAGTGCTTTTCTTGTTCGGACATCTACATCCTTCTCTGTGCTTCCTTCTTCAGTAACTATGCTGCCCAGGTACTGGTATTCTTGTACTTTTTCAATTTCGGTTCCATGGAGTGTAAGGGGTTCATTGGTGTTTACGTTTATTCTCATGTCTTTAGTTTTAGAAATGTTGATTTTAAGTCCAACTTTTGAAGATTCAGCCGCCAGATCGTTTAGCTTTTCTTGCATATCACTACGCCTATGTGCCAGTTCGCATTTGTCGTCTGCGTAGTCGAGTGACTCTAACCTTTCGTTTGGGTTAACTGGGTTCCAAATAATTCCACGAGGTTTACTTTCTGTTGCGCGCCTTGAAACCGCATCTATTACAATCAGAAATAGTAGGGGTGAAAGCAAACATCCTTGCCTGATACCAGATAAGGATTGAAATGGCAAAGACATTTTACCGCAGTGAAGAACACAACTTTGAAAACCAGCATAACTACCGCGAATTAGTGAAATGATTTTGTCTGGCACACCGATGTTTCGTAGTTCTGCCCATATACATTCTCTACTCATTGAGTCAAAGGCTAGTCAACAAATAGTGTATATAACGGGGATCTCATTTCTAAGGACTGTTCGATTATTATTCTAAGCGTGTTTATTTGGTCGACGCATGATCGGTTTGCACGAAAACCAGCGTGTTCACGACGTAGCTTTTCATCAATATGTATCACCATCCGTTCTAGTATTACCTTCATAAAAATTTTCATAACAGACGAGAGTATAGTAATGCCTCTCCAGTTGTTACAATCTGTGGCATCGCCTTTTTATACAACTTTATGATTGTTCCTTGTAGCCAATCCGAAGGAAAAGTTTGTGATATCCAAATTTTACAAAACAGATGAAGAATGGCGGCAAACTGTTCAGGGTTACACTTTAGAACTTCTGCTGCGATATTATCACTACCTGCTGCCTTTCCATTTTGCATACTCTTAATAGCGTCAATTATTTCGTTTGCAGATGGTCAATATTATATGAAATAAAGTTTTTGTTTCGTGAAAACACATTGCTTTTCATTTCTCACAATAATTTTTTACATTTTGTTCTATATGCTATAAAACAATAAGAGTTTCGTGAATAAGTGCCTATAGAACAAAGCTTTTTTTAAACGCTAATTAATCTTAGAAGCTTTTCCAAGGACTGAAATTTTTTTTACCACAAAAAACCAGAAACTCTAGAAGTTTCCTTGGTAAGAAGGTTGCGACAACTTTTTCGGTTCAGTTTTTAGTAACTTTTAACTAAACTTTAACAGCGATATACCAAAAAAAAAAAACATTTTTGTCATATAGAACACAATAACTTGCAAACGACGGTATGTATATTAGACCGGACCGACCTCTATACAAAAATAGTTGCGCTAGTCACTCACTAGAATGAAAGATGTGTCATGAAGTTTCTAAAGCAGGAAAATATTTGTTTTGCCACGCCCCCAAATACACCCCTTTTGGTTTTTGATATGTAGAGCTTTCCTTTAAAGTCCAATCGCATCATATTGCATATCGTTGTGTATGGCTTGACAGTACCCAGCGAACAATTTCAATCGTCCAGGAGTATACTTGAAATCGCACAAAGAGTGTTTTTGATCGTCGATGAGCTTATTTTTTAATTGTAGACGATTCCTCGCATGGGGGAAACTGTTACACGTGCTGATTCGTATGAGATACTCTTCCATAACGCAGCGAAAAACGCTTATATAATTCATAAAGGGAATCGTTTGTGATGCATGTATAGTTGATCTAACGGGTCTTTCAAAAAGCTTGACAAGAGTCGTATGCGACTTATGCAGGAATTATTTTACAACTCGTGAAAAGCTCAGCCGTATAACTGAGCTACCTAAAATGGGACATCAAGCATATTTTTCATGCAAAAACTTCTAATTTTCATACAATTTATATAAAACAAACGTTAAGGTCGCGACATCAACACCATCCTGTCGGAAAATCCTTTTCTGCAGATCCGTAGGCCGGTTTGCTTTATTGAAATTGTATTTGCAATAGAATTTTCACATTTCAAAAACGCTCGCATTAAGGTAGCTCAGTAATTGTTCTGCGACTCTTACAGAGAGTCTTTTGGGAGTTGTATATTATACGTAATCGTCAAACAAACAGCCTATGCTAGCTCGGTATTTTCGTTTTTGCCCTTGGTGACTTTTTATTCCGAAATAAATTTCTGTTAATGTTAAACAAAATTAATATGTAAAAAAAATTTCAAATGCACTTTTATTTTGTAGATTTAGCACTTTTAATTTGAATTCTTCTGGCAAGCCTGTATAAGACGTATCCGTAGGTCATAGGAAAGCCCTAAAATTAAAGTTTTTATAAAAATGTTGATGTTTTTAGCCCATTTTTGGAGTATTTTGCTCATAAATTGTCCATTGTTTAGCCGATTTGTTAGTTGTATATACCGACGTGCTTAGGAAGAAATTTACCATTTGCTTTGAGTTTTATATGTATATGTAACGGGTTGCCCATATTCGACGGACCCATCTGGCAACACCATAACTTTTGACAGAGATGTCAGATCGCTTAATGACATACCGCGTTTGAAGCGTCAGTCCAAGCAGATTTTTACCATGCAACAATAAACGCGACGCGAGCGCTCTGAAATAGTTGAAATTTACATTCAACAGAACAAGTCAATTGTGAAAACTCAACGTGCTTTTAAAATATTAAAAAATGTGAGAAGTGCGCCTTCTAAGAACACCATTAAGCGTTTATACGAAAAATTTTCGACTGGTGAGGCTCTTTCTAATCCGAAGGCCAAATAAAAGTCGACCAAGGCGATCGGCCGAGAATATCGCTGCCGTACGGGCCAGTGTTGAGAGGTCCCCAAGAACATCCCAAAAACGGCGTTCTCAGCAGTTGGGCATGGCTCGGTTCACTTTACAACGGATTATTCGCGTTGATTTGCATTTGTTCCCGTACAAAATTCAATTGACGCAAAGATTGTTGCCTGTGGACAAGCCTCGTCGATTGGAATGAAACATGGGTCCGTCGAACATGGGCAACCCTGTATATATATATATATACTAGGGCGGGTTAATTTATTTTTGATGAAACGTATAGCAAATTTGAATTCTGAATTTTCTTAAATTTTTTTGGGTTTTTTTTTGCAGATTATAAAAGTTCAGATAATTTCAATATATTATATACATATGTTTTGTCCAATGCTTCATATAAATGACGGAAAGGCAGTTCATTGAAATGAAGCAGATATATAAACCAGTGAATTGGTATATTTAACTGTTTTTCTAATAATCGTAAAACACCATTTTCTGTTCCAGTATTTGCTGCATAACTATGCAAATTAATTGATCAACTGTTAATGTTTTATTGTTGAAAAATTCATTCAGTTTTCTGTGTTTGGTTTTTGCATTTCTTGACTACCCAAATTTTCATATCCAAGCAACTCATTATAGGGCTCTTTCAGAACAACTAAATGCGGTTTTTTCCCTTGTGGTATGAAATTTGTCATTAATTTTCTCTGTAGTTAATGAGTCATCTTTTCTACCATCGAAAGAGAATGCAGTTATGGAAGAATTTGTATGTCGTGTACGAAGCACTGCATCTCTAGATTTAACTTTTTCTCTAGCCACTTTTGATTTATCCATAATAACAAGCTTACCATGAACATCTCAAAAAATGTTTATATCTTCGAATAAAGCTGTTGCTTAACATGAAGCGACTTTATCTGAAACGCCGAATCTATCATAGCAAAATTTAAGGCATCGTATCTTTGTTGCTTCATTTTTGATGTGTATTTAACATAAAGTTCTCTTAACCTTTATATATTTTAATTCATTTTGATGTTATTATTTTGTTATTATTTTGAATATGCATTTTAAACATTTGTTTTAAAAAATTTAGTACATTTTTAGTCATTCTTATGAAAATTCATATAAGGTCCCTACGGTCGTTGAGCGGTAAGGTCCGTAGGGACCTTATATGGAAATGCATTAAATTTTGCTAAAATTTATATATAATTTAATTGATTTTGATGTTATTATTTTGATATTATTTTGAATATGCATTTTCAACTTTTGTTTTAAAAAAATTGAATACATTTTTTAGTCATTCATATGAAAATTCAAACAAGGTCCATACGGACCTTACTGCTCAACGGCGTACTAAAAGTCTTTAAAATAAAAAATAAAATACTCCGCAAATAAGAAATATCCTGGAATTAGTATTAAAACACTAATAACACTCGAATAATAGAAGTCATGAAATATTTAGCCATTCTCCCCATCCGTTTTTAAATTACACTTGTTTAAAAATGTAAAAAGTCCACCGGAACCTTTCCGCGCGTCGGAGGGTTAATAAATAAGTTCTCACTTAGTGTTCTCTTAGTTATATTATTAATAAGTTCATGTTTATAATTATGTTAATAAGAATAAATAAGTCAGTCTTCAACTAGCATTAAACCACGTTGTTTTTCTATACGTATCATTGGCGACGAGGAAAAAAGTACTTGTAAATGGTAAAGGAAGAAGACAAAGTAAATAAGGAAAAAATAGCAGATGAAGTAGAAATGGCTAAATTTATTGGTTCTGCAGACCCTTTTTTACTAGAAGAAGATTTTGATCTTTATGCTCGCAGATTGGATCATCTTTTTAAATTAAATTCTATAAAAGACCCCGAAAAGATTGGATTTTTGTGCAGTTTTGGTGGTGCAGAATTATACCGGGTAATTGTTTCTTTAACGGCTCCTAAAACAGAAAATGACTATACGTATTCATAGTTGGTGAATAAATTAAAAAGCCATTTAAAACCAAAAAGAAATATTATTGCAGAATGTTATAAATTTTTTAAAACTAATAGAAGTGTGGATCAAAAACTAGCAGAGTTTGTTATTGAGCTAAAACAACAAGCACAATATTGTGATTTTGGTGACTTTCTGGATAAAGCATTATTAATTCAGTTTGTATGTGGAGTTGGAAACGAAAAAATACAACAACGACTATTGAGTGAAGTTGATGTAAACAAATTCCAACAAGCAATAGAATTGGCAAATGCAGTGGAAATAACAACAACGAACGTAGCATTGATCAAAGAGGAAGATGAAAACATTAATGCGTTGAAGAAAAAAGGTCATGGAACGCCAAGAAGAGGGGAGCAAGCAGAACAACAAAGCAGTGCAGTCAACAACAACTCAAATGGTAGCTACAACAAACAAGCGAGTAACGGGTACCAAAAATTTTATAAAAATGTGATTTGCTTTAATTGTGGTAAGCAAGGCCACATGCAAAAGTTTTGTAAAAAAAGAGAGGACAACCGAAAATTAAGAGTTTGGAAGACGAAAATGAAGAAGAGCAGCAACTGTGTAATTATTTAAATAACATAACATCTCTTAAAATTAAACCATTAAAACTTAAATTAGGTATTGAGAACATTGAGGTAGAATTTGAGGTAGATACAGGGGCGTGTGTTACCGTGATTCATAAGGGAGATTTTTACAAGTATTTTTCAAAATATAAACTTTTAAAGGATGAATTTTCTATAAAATTAATTTCTGGAGACAGAGTTAAAACGCTTGGAGAATTTACGGTTAAGGTTAATTTAAAACGTTGTAATTTTAATCTAAAACTAATCGTTTTAAATACAGAAATGTATTTTTACCCATTACTGGGTAGGAATTGGATGGATGAAATTTTTTGTGGTTGGACAATTTTTTTACTGAGTATGAGTATTGTAACGTTAATTTGGCAATACCTGATTCTGAATTGAAATTGAATAAAATGAAATTTTTAGAAAAGTATAATGCGATTTTTACTAAATCAAACGATTCTGTTATAAGAACTTTTAAAGCGGAAATTGTATTGAAAAATGATTCATATCCAATTTTTTGCAAAGCAAACACCGTTCCTTATGGCCTAAGGGCTAAGGTTGAAAACGAACTCAACAAATTATGCGATGACGGAGTGTTAGTACCTGTAACGAGAAGCAATTGGGCCAGTCCATTGGTAATTGTCAATAAAGGGGATGGGTCAATCCGACTTTGCGTAGATTGTAAGAGAACCGTAAACAAATTTGTAGAGATGGAACACAGCGCAATACCACGTATAGATGATATATTGGCATCTATGGCAGGATGGAAAGTATTTACCAAACTAGATTTGACGGGGGCTTATTTACTGGTCGCTGTCTCAGAACGTTCTAGGGAACTGCTAACTATCAACACACATGTGGGCTTATTTCAATTTACTAGATTAGTTTTTCGCCTCAGAACAGCACCCCAGATATTTTGTTCAATAATCGATCAAATTTTACGAAATATTGAAAATGTTCAAGTTTATTTTGATGATATAGTAATTGGAGGTAAATCGGAAGATGATTGCAAACTCAATCTTATACGGGTCTTAGATAGGTTGTTAGAATACAATGTAAAGGTGAATTTGGAAAAGTGCGAATTTTTTAAATCGGAAATTGATTATTTAGGGTATCGAATAAATGAAATTGGGATAACACCAAGCCCACAGAAGGTGGATGCCGTTGTTAATGCTCCAGAACCAGGCAATAAAACTCAATTGAAGTCATACTTGGGGATGATTAACTATTATAATAAATGTATTCCTAATTTGTCTGGCGAACTACATTGCTTATATGAGTTGACAAAGGAAAAGGTTAGGTAGGTATGGGGAAAAGAGCATAGTGAAAGTTTTCAACGCAGTAAGCGATTGGTTAATAACATAAATATATTAACACACTATGATCCTACAAAGAAAATCATTGTGTCCGCGGATGCAAGTCCATATGGGGTAGGTGGAGTATTGTCTCATGTTATTGATGGTGTGGAACGTCCAGTGATGTTTGCATCAAGCACGTTGAGTGCTGCGGAACGCAGGCGCGGATCCAGCTCGAGCCTTAGGGGGGGAAAATTTTTTTTGATACAAAAAAGTAAAAAATTTGTTTTTAAAAGTTTATTAATATGTGTATATTTATTAAAAAAAACTCAACAATAAGGTTAAATGAAATATAAGAGTAGTTCAATATAAATTTATTTTTTTAAATAAGCAATTTATGATTTCCTCGTGAGGCAAATTTAGATAGTACAGTCTTTCTTTTGTCATTGTTGATCTGAGCCATGCTTTTATTAGACGACGGGTAGGAAATGACCTCTCTCTCGTAGCATTACTGACGAGTAGGGCAAGTTTTTTTTATGACATATGCCATTTTTGCCATTTCTTCAATTATTTTTTTAAAAAGCAATTTTTGGTCCAGCTTGCTAAAGAATACCTTTTTGCAACATAGAAAAAAATTTTTAAATAAGCTTAGCGAATATGAGTCAGAATCTATTCGAAATGCTAACTGAATAATGCAAAAATCGGACGTAAACAGTACTTTCAATGCCTCTGCTCAAGCCTCTTGAAGTTACAAACGAAAGGGATTTCTATGAATGAAAGCTTTGGCTTAATTGATAGTGCTAAGGAAAATAATACAAGATGTCAGTAAAAAAGATTTTGTTGAAAAGTTTAAAAAACGTTTTAGAGTATTGAATTATTCAATACTCCTGAAAAATCTATATGGCTTGGCATTTCAATTTTAAAAAAGTGTTTTAATCGATTTTCTCACAATTTTGTTTTAATGAAAGTGAGACGGATGAATTTATTGACAATCTTTCTCCATCTGAACTTTTAGTGTTCAAATATGCTCCAGTTACATCTTGCGATGTTGAAAGAGTGTTTTTCATTTATAGAACACTGTTTTATGTGATAACAGGAAATTATCAGGGGTGTTCAAGAAATCGAAGACTCAAAACACAAGAATTTTAAACGTCGTTCTTTAATAACATTTCCCTGATAAAAAAATTTTGTGACAAATATTATAAAAATATTTCTTTATTAAACAGAATTTTATAACAAAAATTAGATTAGAATTAGAAAATTAGTTTTGCCCCCAGAATTTTTTTTTTTTTTTTTTACAATACTTACAAAAAAACTTAATAAAAAAAAGATTCTTAAATAGCATGTTTATTTTTGCCATTTTGTGCCATTTTTTATACTATTTCGTGCATTTTGCCAGCCATTTTTCGTGCCATTTTAAACTTGCCCTGCTGACGAACATTGAAACGAAAATTTTTTAATATTTTTTCTTAGATTTCGGTAGATATCTTTATCACAGTTTATTAAAGCATCTACAATGTTATCTGATAGATTTTTAGATATTTTCCATGTTTGTTGCAAATGCAACAGTCCAGACTTAAGTTTAGATGTTAGTAGGTGTTTATCAATCTCTTGTATCAAACAGAATCAGCTCATCAGGTAGTTGTGATTTAAAAAGTTTTGTATCTGTATTTGACTTGATTACACTTTGAGGTAGAAGTTTAGGTATGTTCAATACATTTAGGAGATCTATTGGGAAACGTGTTTTGAGATCTTCTAAAATAAATTCAATAAGAGGAATGTAACCTACAACTCGGTAGTAATCTTCAACATTTTGAATGTGATTGGAACCTCGATTTGAACGCAGATAACTTTAACTTTTTCAAAAATCGCTTTGAATAGTTCTTCGGCTTTATTTCTTTTCTCTTCAAGGCACATGATTTAAGTTTTGATAAGTCTTGATCCTTTTTGAAGATCTACATATATCGTGCTTTTGTAAAATGATACCATTCCTCAAATGAATTCAAAAGTACTAAGCGAGTTCCTTAATATAAGGCGTTTGATGAAGTATCTCTACCTTTCCACTCAGATATTTTTTCCAAAGCTTCTACTATATGATGTACACTTGTTGCAAAGTATAAAATTGAGTCGTGACGGTCCAACCATCTTGTCTCGCATAATGTAGAGAGTTTGGCTCCCAAATACTTTGTTAGAACTGCGTTTCGCTTGGGATGATTATATTTAAAAAAATTTGTCGTTTCTTTAACAAATGATACAACTTATTGTATTAATGGAACTTTGTTGCTTTTTAAAATTGAGTTGTTTGATTTATGGGAATAGCAAGGCGTTTGTTTTGCATTTGTCCAGAATTTTATAACAGCTCCATTTTCTGATGACATCAGAGGACACCCATCTGTTCCATTTCCTACACAATTTTTGATGTCAAGACTAAACTTTGTCAAAGCTTTTAGAACTATTGATGATAGTGCCTTCGCATCAATTGACATATCACATTATCAATATCCTTTGAAGCCTCTTCAAATGCGTTTACAACAAAGCCAATAAATGCTTTCCTAACAACTTTTTGTTCTATGTTGAAATATATTTAAGATAAGGAAATCTGGGTTTTCCCCGAAAAATCTGTGTTTTCGTCAAAAATTATCGAATAGAATTTTGATTCATATAACAAATATGTACATAAATATTGCATATACTAAGGCTTATTAATAATTCAACCGCACGCATTTTCAAGTCAAACGTTTATTCTTTGGATATAGATGGCACCTGCTGGGATTGAATGTAGAATAATAAGTTTTTAAATACAGTAAACTAGATGTTTCATTGGAAATATCTAATAAATTTTTTTTTTTTTTTTTTTATAATAATTTTTATTTTGAAAATAATATTAATACATATTAAGTAAGTACCTCAGCACCAAAAGTGGCATTAAAGAGGCATTATAAGGCAACTAGTTATAATAACATTGTGTTTACATTTAATATTTACACATTGAAAATTATTTACAAATGCAAAAGAAAAAAAGAAAAAAAAAAAGAGAATTTGACTTTTTATTTATAAAAACTTTTAATTTTGCGTAAGAAGTGTTTCTAGATTGTTTAATAAAAATAGCTTGAGCTCCTTCTTAAACGTTGAAAAAAGTAAAATATTTTTTAAAGAAACGGGCAAATTATTAAATTCATTGGAACCAGCAAATCGTATCCGTTGTTTTGTCAGTTCAAGACGACATCTTGTTACAGAGAGGTTTTGACCTTGCCTTGTATTCCTATTTGTGACCAAGGCATTTTGTAAAAACCGAATTGAATAATTTCCAAGACCTTTTATTGATTTAAATACAAATTTTAATAACTGCATTTTGTACAAGCCATTTATGGGTAGAATATTGTTTGCATAACTTCTAAACAGGTCCAGTGTATGAAATCTTATGGGTAGGTTAAAAACAAGTTTTAAAGCTTTGTTTTGTGCAGATTGAATACTTTTTAAAGAAGAACTTTTCCTACTTCCATATATTATTGGAAGGTAAGACAAATGACTATGAATCAAACTTTCATAAATTAGCATTTTTGTTTTAGTATTAAATTTTCGCTTGAATTTGTATAGAATGCCAACAGCAGAAGCTATTTTACTTTTAACTGCTTCGATGTGATTATCCCAATGTAAGTTTCTGCAAAAATGCATTCCTAGATAGGTTACCGACTCCGACTCTTCTATTGGAACACCATCAATATGCACCGTCATAGATTGATCTCTTTCTAAATTATACGGTCTAAATCTGATGAATTTAGTTTTATCAGTATTCAAAATAAGCTTATTTAATCTTAAATATTCAGCTAATATTGACGAATCGTACTCCACTTGAGTTTGTAACACACGCTGATGTTTATAACGGTAAAGTAGGCAAATATCATCAGCAAACATAAAAAGTTGACCATTAAATGGTATGTTCATTAGATCATTTATAAAAATCTTGAACAAGAGGGGCCCGAGTACACTACCCTGCGGAACTCCTAAAATTTTGTGCATATAAAAAAATATTATTATTGGGAATTCTTGTATTATCAAGAGATACCAAACATATTTTTAGAATTTAGGGGGGGGAAATTTCCTTATTTCCCCCCCCCCTGAATCCGCGCCTGTCGGAACGTAACTATTCTCAGCTCCATAGAGAGGCATTAGCCATTATATTTGCGGTAAAAAAATTTCACAAATATATTTTTGGGTTTAATCTTACTATACACAGTGATCATCAGCCTTTTCGGGCAATTTTTGGTGGGAGCAAAGATATTTCGGGTGTGGCAGCAAATCGTCTTCAGAGGTGGGCTATTATATAAATATAAAAGGGCAAAGGATATGGCTAATGCAGATGCATTATCAAGATTGACATGGGTTATAACACAGGTATTGAATATGATAGCATAAATAGTTTGAGCAATTCAACTTTTCCATTGAATGCAGAAGAGGTAAAAGAGTCGATGGAAAATGACTCGTGTATGACGGAAATTTATAATTCTATTATAACGGGCAAGTGGCCAACAGAGAAGACAGGAGAGCTACAAAAATATTATTTAAAAAGAGATTCACTTGCTACGGAAAATGGGTGTTTATTTTACGGCGATAGAATAGTAATACAGGTTACTCTTCGTAATGATGTTTTGAAATTAATTCATGATCAACATATAGGAATAGTTAGAAGTAAGGCTTTGGCAAGAACAGTTGTTTGGTGGCCGGGTATTGACCAAGATATTGAAAACTTTAATAATAAATGTGATTTTTGTCAGTCTACGCAAAACTCAAAGCCGGCTAATCTATCAAAATGGATAAAGACAACATATCCATTTGAAAGAATTCATATTGCTTTCTGTTCTTTAAGGGGACAACAGATTTTGATTTTGTATGATGCGTATACAAAATGGATGGAGGCTATTCTATTTAAAACACCTACAGCAGCTGTAGTAATTGAAAAACTTCGGTCAATTTTTTCTACGTTTGGGCTTCCATTTAGTATTGTAAGTGATAATGGGCCTCCTTTTAGCTCCAGAGAATTTGTTGAATTTTGTAATTCTAACGGTATAGTTCCTCTTAAGTCTCCACCATACCACCCCCAATCTAACGGCAGTGCAGAAAGAGCTGTACAAACTTTCAAAAATGGATTGTGGAAATCACTGTTGGAGCTAAAAGAGGCCGGTATATCTTTACAACTAAGAATTGACCGATTCTTATTAAAGTATAGAACAACTCCGACCTCTTCAACTGGCTTAACACCGGGAGAAATGATTTTTCAATACAAACCACGAACATTACTTAATGTGTTAAATTCAAATAAATTGAATGTTGCAGCGAAAACCAATTCAAAATCAGTTAAACCAAATGTGGGAATTAAACACGGTTCGGAAGTTTATCAGAATAAGGTAGTACAATTCAATGTTGGGGAGGAAGTATGGTACAGAAATGTTTTTTCCAATTTTGTTAAATGGGTAAAGGGAAAGGTTATTAGTAAACGTAGTAAAAGTAGTTACAGGTACCTGGTTTTGGTCAATGGAATACAAAAACAGGCACATACGGATCAAATGAGAAAGAATACAAATTTAGATAGAACTTTTGTTGAAACTCGTAAAGACTTAAATAAAACGACTACAGAAATTCAAAGTAGTGTTACTGATACGACTACAGACATTCAAGGTGATAGTACTCAGGAAGAGGGGCAACGAATTGTAACTCGAAGTATGGCTAAGAGGACTAAAAGTATAGGTGTATATGTATATGATGTCCTGTGGTTCCTAGTAGGAACAAAGGGCCGCTTATTTGTTGCGGTTTCAGTAATCGTTTCAATTTAAGATTGAGGGACTGATTAGGCCTCCCATCCAAAATAAAAATTATAGGTGGGAAATGATTTTATTTAAGTTGGAAGGAATGATGTGTATTTAACATTAAGTTCTCTTAATAAATAAGTTCTCACTTAGTGCTCTCTTAGTTATATTATAAATAAGTTCATGTTTATAATTATGTCAATAAGAATAAATAAGTCAGTCTTCAACTAGCATTAAACCACGTTGTTTGTCTATACGTATCAATTTTCATCTTCATCCATGTGTAATTTAGGTGGTTCGTATCTTGTAGGTGTTGGTATTGTTGTAGCTACTTCTTCAACGTCTTCCGTATATTCAGGTATTGTGAATTTTCTATACACAGAAAACAAATTGGTTGGGAAACGGTTGCAGTAATAAAATATTGATCAAGTAACAAAATTTATTATTGCAACTATTAAAAATGTATAGTCTAACTGATTTTTTATTCTCTTGATTATTAAAACGCTATTCCACTGAAATATGATTCCTTCAATTCTTTTATTAATTATGATAACTAATATAATTTAGTTCTAAAAATTAGTACAAATGGTAAGAATCACAACCGAATTTAATACAGGGGAATACTGAATATTGGTCATTGCAATTAAAAATTTGCTTTCGTCAATAAATTTTGTAATATAAATTCATTTATTGCAGCTAATTATTGATTGTTGGAATAGTTTCAATTCGAGTACAACAAGTGAAAATATAATTATTCGAAATTCACAACCAAAAAATAGTTAAAAGCCCCAATTGCTTACTAAATTTTCTGTCAAAACATTTGATAGATTAAAATAATTTTTAATTTTATATTGTTTTATTTATTTATTTATTAGCAATAAAAAATACAATTAATATCACTAATTAAAAGTGGTGAGGGCACTAGCAGCTATGGCTTTCGGCCCGGAGGTTAATAGGTAATTAGATTTCATTAAATATATATGTATGTAAGTTTAATGTTCGTTTCGGATAAGTTCCGGAGAAGATGTGAGTCTTAGCGGACCCGAATATGTTTGAACGCGCAGAGTTATAGCTGATGCATTCGTCTAGGATGTGGGTGACGGTACGTTTCTTGTCGCCCGTGTGACAGTGTGGGCGGGTAGATTTTTCAAGCAGGTGTTTATGAGAAAATTTACAGTGTCCCATTCTAAGACGTGCACATATGTTGGATTCTCTTTGGATATGTTTTTTGGGTAATGAGGTTTAATTCCAAGAGGATTCGCGTTTTTGTAAGAATGTTGATACAACGACCATTGTTCGGCAGTTTGATTTTTGAAATGCACAGAAATGACGTTGTTAATGTCGTGCACTTCCCACGTTGGAAATGTTAACAGAGGTCGTATTTTTGCTTCTTCTGCCGCTCTGTCGGCGCATTTATTTCCGAGAATGCCAACATGGGATGGAACCCACATAATTTTAATTTTATCTGAGTGCGTTATACAAAGATTTCTTGTTTTTAGTAATGATTTGTGATTCATAAAGGGAATTAAGTAACGATTGTATGATGATGTCTGTACAGATAATAGATCTCCCAGCAGCTTTGGAGGCGACAAAAATACCAACGAACAATGCTTCGGCAGTAAAGCTAGAGTCAGGCATCTCCGGTGGAGAGGTTTTTCACAACCCTTAATTGTGAAACTTTCAAATGAATCATTATGAATCGCTTATAAATCTTGTAACTAAGAAAGTCTTAAAATGTGTAACCACAATGGGTCAATATAGTCGTTTTTAATAATTGAGCCGTCTTCCTTGACTACGGCAAATGACGTGCCATGGTTGGATTTGGAACCATCAGTGAATTAGAAATTAAAATTAGGCCTGAGCTGACTCGATATTTTGTAAAAATGTAAAAGTGATACACTGTAGGCGTCGTAGAGTGTTTTGGGAGCTTAGTTAAGGTTAATAAAAACACTGATTTATTAAAGAGCCATTGTAGTTCCAATCGTAGTTTTATTTGAATTGGTTGGATATTAAGGCTAAGAGAGTTTTGCGCCCGAAGCTGAACTCAAATCCTCTATTTTTTGGAAAGTGTTTGAAAAGATTTCCCTAGCTTTATTGTTGTCTTTAATTTTGGTGAAAATCACTGCATCATCGACGCAAATAGCGCGTTCAATATGATTTATGCTGGTTAGTATTTTGCCAATTGCTTAAAGGCTATAAAAACTAAAACTACCGATAATGGCGATCCCTGAGGTATTATAATCATATTAACAACTTACAATTTCTGTTGTTATGACTGAAAGTGTACTAAAATGCGGTAAAATAAATGCGGCAAAATGTTTCACTCAGTATGTAATAAACTTGACAAACGTCAATATGAACATTTGCTTGAAAACGAAAGTGAAGAATATGTTTGTCATCTGTGTGATGAACAGTGTGGCCATATCCAAAAATATTTTACAGCTAAATCGGCTTAAAAATAATGCTAAAAAATGCTAACAAAAATCCTAAACTGCCAAAAAATAATGCTAAAGTTTAAATTGTTTTATTTTTTTGTTATTTTAGTTATAATATAATCTCACATCGTATCAATAAATCAAACTGATAAAAGAAAAACATTATAATATTTATGAAACATAAAAAGTCTTAAAACTATAAAAGAAATATACATATTTCAATCTTTATATAAGTACAAAAAAAGTTTTTAAACAAAAGGTACCATCCCATAACAAAAAATCAAAGGAACTTGACCCATAAATGGGAATTATTTAGTATTTTAATAAAATTTATATAACATTTTTAATAAAATATTTCATTTTATAAATTAATTACGTCATCAAATGAATATTCATCTTTAGCTTCTGAAGAATCGATCAAGATATCATTATAATATATTAACGTCATTCTGTTTCGAATTTTCGTTTTTTAGATATTTATACCACTAAAACCCAATTTTAACTTCCGCGTTGCTAACTGGCAAAACCAATAACTGCATAGCAAAAAAAGCTAATTCACTGAATGGATTTTCATGTAATGAATGTGTATATCCATATACATTTATCCAGAAATCAACTGTCATATGAATTTGGTTTCAGCCACTGATGTTCCAAAGTTGTAATTTCTTCTACAGTGAAATCAATAATAAATTCTTTCGTTCGCTTAATTTGCATTTATTAGTTTTTAAACGGTTTTCTAAGATGACATATAAATTGAGCTATAAAATCTGGGCATGTAATTCATACTTGTTTTTTTCTATTTCAAAAGTTATGCTATCTCCAAGTCGAATTTATTATGGGTGGTCTTAAAAGCCCTGGGGCCTAATTCTGGTATTCGTTATCGAGTAATTTCTCGATTCGAAAGCAATTTATTATCTAATTATTTCAGTCAATACTGAACGAAACGGAATTATTTTTTCAGTGTTATAAAGCATTAATTTGAGTTTCACAATACTGAAAAAATAATTTCGATTGGTTAAGTATCGACCAAAATAAAATTGCTTTCGAATCGAGAAAGTACTCGATCACGAATGCCAGAATTAGGCCCCTGATGTCAAAATTTTTTTTTTATTATCTTTGTTTCTGTGAAATAAAACAATTTCCGTTTATGCCATTGTACAAATTGCTTGTGGTTTTTGTACGAGTTGTACTTGTTGTAGTACCGAGATTACCTGGAATGAATTCGCCTTGGGTATCTCTTTTCGATTCCAAAAAATTAAAAATCGTAATTGAATGAAAAAATCGTCTTAACATGAATTTAATGGATCAAACTGATCAAATTTTAAAACCATTTGATATGAAATGTCCTTTAAAAGATTGTACAGTTTCTATAGCAAAAAGTAGGGGTTTGTATTTGCATTCAACAAAAGTGTGTGGTAGTTTTTCAAAAAAAGATTACTTTAATATTCTTAAATTAAATAATGCTTAAAAATGCTAAATATGCATTTGAAAAATGCTAAACAAAATGCTAACTGCTAAATGAAAAATTTGCAGCTAAATCAGACAAAAAAATGCTAAATCTAGCTGCAAAAATGCCAAAATGGCCACGCTGGTGATGAAAGTAGTGTTACTGTGAAAGAAGAACTCAAAGAAATAAAATCAAAATTAAATAAGCTAGATCAGCTAAGTACAGTGACCGAAGCAATTGAGTTTATGTCTAAACAGTATGATGAGATTTTTCGAAGGGTATTGCGGAAAACAACAAGAAGGTCGTTATGGCGCAGAAAGAGAAAATTGTTTATTAAAAAGTGAAATTGCTACGTTAAAAGCATCTGTAAAACTTTTAAAAAATCAACGCGTCAAAAATAATTGCATAGTAAGAAATGTTGAAGTTAAAAAAGATGCAACTGCTGTTGATACTGTTTTAGATCTATCGGGAAAAATCGGCATAGATTGAAGGAAGAGAGTATAGAAGAGGCCTAGTTCTTTAAAAAGGGGAAAAATGATTGTGATAATAAGAAAACAATGGTTGTAAAATTTAACAACAAGCGTGAAAAAGACAAACTTATGAATTCGAAATCTAAACTAAAGGAAATTGAATCTACAAAATCTGTTTATATAAACGATTATTTGAGTAAAGAAACTCTTAGTCTTTTCAACTATGCTAAGACTTTAAAAACCATTGGCTATTGCTCTGTTTATACTTCTGGTGCCAGAGTATATGTAAAGAGGAATGAAATATCGAAGCCGAGATACATTAATAATGAAGATTAAGTTGATCAAATAATGTCTGAAGCTGCGACCTAAACGCAGATCGATGAATAGAGTTACCATTGGTGCTGATGACTCTGATGGCGAAGATAATCAGGCAGCATTTTTATCTCCAAATTGAATTAAGTATAACTTTTAATTGCAAATTTTTTATTCAAAAATTTAAATACAAAATTTGTTTTTTCTTCCATTATGACAAATAATAAATACTTTTTTGATTTTGATAATTTTATAAATCATTTAAAAAAGCAAACATTTTCGTATTTAATCAATAAGCAAATTTAATAGATTCAAAACACTAATTGCTAGTTTTCCCCAACTACCCAACATAATTGCTGTTCAGGAGACGTGGTTTAATTCCAAAATAGTGTAAATTTATCGTATTCCTTGATATAATTGTATTCATTGCTGTAGAGATGATGGTTATGGAGGTACTTCCATTTACGTTCGTGAAAATTTTCAATATACTGTAGAAGTTTGTGAAAGTAAAATATTTTGTGATTCTATCGTAATATCTTTGCACAATTATAAAATAAATGGAAACCCACTCAAAGTAATATCGTTTTATAGATCTCAAAAATGTGATATAAATACTTTTTCTGATATTTTGGAAAATTTTGCGAGTTTATATGGCCGTAGTTATTGCATTATTGTTGGTGATTCAAATGTAGACTTTTCTAATGGCGCAATGTTAGCTGATATTTCGAATTTACTGCTACATTTTGATTTTGAGCAATTCGATATGAAAGCGATCACCTTTTGGACGAACCCTCTCCGATTTTAAAATAAATAGTCTCAATCGATTGCCCAGCAAAAAATAATGTACCTATATTTTTTTTTTTTATATAGTGACTGGTTTAGTGGTGGTGTACACCACTGTCATGTGACAAAATTGAAGAATTCTTCATAAGGGACCTCATTGAAAGTTGTTTAAAAAAAAAAACTACTAAAGCGATCGCAACGAGTGATAGCTCGTTGGAAAGGTATTGAATCAGGCTTTAATTGAAAAATAAAATTTTCCTAATTTTTCTTAGAAATTTACCTTTAAATTTTCCCATGAAAATTAAATTTTCCTATTTTCCACAGAAGCTCCTAAATTTTCCGGCTAATTTTTTTTTTGGATTCCTCATAATTTTTGCTTTAAGAATCAGCAATAAAAAAATGGGCCCCGACTCCTTGTTTGGACAGGAGAAGATCATTTAAGAGACCACCTTGTTAAAAATACATTTTAAAAATTATTTTACAGTTAAAAATACATTTATGAAGAAAAAATCTTTCTTATTTTGCTGCTTATACTTAATTACAATATTTATTAAAAATTTCAATTTTCTTGGCATCATTATAAAATTAAAGTAACTTTAAATTTAGCACGTCGGCCGACGAAGAGTACCGCTTTACATTAATTGACATATCAGAAATATTTGGTATGAAGCAATGAAACTTTTGCGTTACAGTTATAGTTTTGACATTATTATATCTGTTTTGAATTCGTCGCTCCATGGCATGGTGTTCTTTTTGAGTGCATAAAACTGTGTTAATGGCAATTTCCTTGCTTTGAATCCACGAAAACAAATGTTGTACATTTAAGATCTGGTCAGTATATGGCCTTTGCAAACTTGCCTTAGTCGCCATGCGTTTTAGGGTTCCTCCTAACGCATCGCATGGGCCCTTACCGTGGGACGTCGCGCAAAAGTGCCACTTGACCTTGCAGTTTTGTTCTTCTTCAATTATGCAAAGATTGTAAAATTTTTTTTTATTCTTGTACTGAGAAGCCGCGCCGTCTGAGAAAAACGTTACTTTGTCGATTGCATCGAATTTTGATCTTAAGAATTCAAACAGTTTCATTTGAAATAAATAAACGGACACATAATTATGAGCTAAACTCTCCGCGACAACAACAAGGCTTACGGTCTGTAGTTCGTTATCTTCGTTTTTGAAATAAATGCAAAAAGGATGCACCGTGCACTGGTCGTTTGCCCAGTGATAAGCCTGAATTTCATCCTGAACGAGAAAAGTGTAATTCTCGGCAAAGTCGCTTATCACAATGAATTCATTTTGGGCTAATTTCTCCTTACTTTCCTTTAGAAATTTCGATTGCATCTCGGATATGAAATGGTGCGCCTTCAGTTCATTCAACTTGAATCCGAATTCCTCGATGAATTCCGGAATCTGCTTTACCACGGTCTCAAGGGAACATCTGCCGCTGCTAATTATCCACTGTTTGAAATGCACCTCCTGAATTAACAGCTGTTCAAACTTTTCCGCCAAATATTGCTCTAGCTCGTCAATCTTCGGACAATTGTCGCATTTGGACAGATAACAATTTTCCGTGGGGTATGCGCACAACGACTTCGACAGGAGGTCCCTATATGTTTCAATTTCACCGTGAAATACTTTCAATTTCTTGCATGGAAAGAAAATTAATTTGATGTTTTGATGAAACATGCAAACGCAGACTGAATGCGTTCCGTGCCTGTCTAATGCCAGCACGCATTCTTTTGGTCGTAGGATGGCAAACTTAGAAAATCCCACTTTTTCTGCTGGGTATTTCTCATTGAACTGATGGTATGCTTCGGATAGATTACATAATAATAATCTGCGCTGCTTGTGTATTTTTTCTCCATCTTCACATGTGATAACATAGTCACGTGTACCTGGGCAGGCGCGGCTGTTGTCATCATTGCAGTAAAAATCTTGAATCAATTTCACCATTGCTTCGCTGAGGGTCCTTGAGCCAAATTTCTTGGTGGGAGTCGCCAATATGCCCTTCTGTCGAACTAATTCTTTGCTTCTTCTCGCGATGTAAAAAGATGTTTGAAACTGTTCAGGAATCTTGCGCATAGACCATGATTGAGGCAGCACAGATAAAATGAGATATTTCTCCGGAAAAGTGGTCGCTAAATTGAATTTTCTTTTCAACTGCTCAATCATTTGTTTGCCGTCATCAACGTCATCTGCTTGACTGCATTCGTTATCAGAGCCTTCATCAAATATTGTCGCGATTGCACTCATAACCTTGCGTTTTTCTCTTTCCTGTATGTTTCACTTCGCAACTTTCTTTTTCTAATAGGCGTTTCACCTAAAGTGGTAATAGCCTCATTCAAAGGACTCAAAGACATATTGACCATCGGAATGTCTGCCTCATTATCAGATGAAACATTTTGTTCACTTGTCATTTCACTCTCGGATTGTGGCTGCATTTGTTTCAATGCATTTGCTTGTTGAGACAAATCGATTTTACACTTGGGGCAAATGAATTCTGCTTCTTCACCGTATTGTATATTTAATTCATTTATGTATCGCTTCGGAACACCAGTTAATTTTAATACTTTTATCTTTTTCGAACGATGTCCACTCTTGTTAAACGGATTGCAGCAAAATTTATTCATTTTACTTTAAATTGTCTTTACAGCTGCACTCTTTACTTTACAAAAAAAACACTTTAACACTTTCACGTTTAGTATTCAACTGAAATTTGACTCAGAGTGTGTGAAGTATTTATATTCATTTTTTGGTAAAAAATAGGTAAAAAAAATAAGCGATATTTGCTTTTCTTTAATAGGAAAATTTGCGTGAACTACTGGTCATAAAATGTTTTTTAAAGAGGGACTTAATTGGTTACTGCCAATAAGCCGACCACAGGTCATAAAATGTTTTGGAAATTTTTTAAATTACCAGATAATAAATATTTCGCCATATTTATGGAAAATCCGTGTTTTATGACTTGTTTCTGCACGTGTCATTTTAGGCGAAATATTTATTACCTGGTAATTTAAAAAATTTACAAAACATTTTATGACCTGTAGCCTCAGTCGGGTTTGGTGTGCCATTACATTTTTAATAAATATTGTAATTAAGTTAAGCAGCAAAATAAGAAAGATTTGTTCTTCATAAATGTATTTTTAAATGTAAAATAATTTTTAAAATGTATTTTTAACAAGGTGGTCTCTTAAATGCTCTTCTCCTGTCCAAACAAGGAGTCGGGGCCCATTTTTTTATTGCTGATTCTTAAAGCAAAAATTATGAGGAATCCAAAAAAAAAAATTAGCCGGAAAATTTAGGAGCTTCTGTGGAAAATCGGAAAATTTAATTTTCATGGGAAAATTTAAAGGTAAATTTCTAAGAAAAATTAGGAAAATTTTATTTTTCAATTAAAGCCTGATTCAATAGCTTTCCAACGAGCTATCACTCGTTGCGATCGCTTTAGTAGTTTTTTTTAAAACAACTTTCAATGAGGTCCCTTATGAAGAATTCTTCAATTTTGTCACATGACAGTGGTGTACACCACCACTAAACTAGTCACTATAAAAAAAAAATATGTAGGTACATTATTTTTTGCTGGGCAATCGATTGAGACTATTTATTTTAAAATCGGAGAGGGGTCGTCCAAAAATTTGCCAATTTTGATCGTTTTCATATGGAATTGCTCTTTTAAAAACTGCCATAGTTTGGTAACCAGTCCAGCCTCTGCAACTTCTCTTGATAATGTATTTAGTAACCTTTCGAATGTGTTGTTTATTGATTCTGTTGAGTGTGATCTATCTGATCATAATATGGTATATTGTCGAATCATAAGTGATGTTCAAAGCCCCAAACATTTTGAAATTATTCAGAAATTTTGTGATTACAATAACTTTAAAAATTTTTTTCAACATCATGAATCAAATCTGCATACTGGGAATACTTCAGTTGACACATCTAGATTGATAGAATGCCTTTCAAAGGCTTATGATAATTCCTTGGTTGTAAGGAAAAGGAAGAAAACATTAAAAGATGAAATAGCGCCATGGATGAATGAACTTGCAAAACCTAATTTTGTTTAAGAAAAATTTGTTAAAGCAAAGAAGAAGAAGACCAAAGAATTCATATATACAAAATATATTAAAAAGAATAAGCAAAGTAATAAAGTCGGCATGTCGTGATTCTATGAACAATTATTATTTTCATAATATTAGCAATACCCAGCACGATCCTAAAAAATGTTCGAGGTTTTTGAATGAAACTTTAGGTAGAAGTGCTAAAGCCCAAGTTAATTTAATGAATTCTAATGATGAGCTGATAACAGATGATGCTGTTAAATGTGAACTTTTTAATAAGTACTTTTTACAAGTCCCAAAAATTTTAAAACAACAAATTATAACTTCTCAAGGGGATTCGTGTAACAATCTTAGAACCCTTAAATACCATCCAATCACTTTCCGTTTTAGTTACACAACATTAGATGAAATTTCGCAGATCATTTCCAACCTTACCATAGGTAAAAGTCCTGGTCATGATGGATTATCTCCAAGAGTACTAATGGAATGTAGTGATGAAATCTCACCTCATTTGGTGAAAATTTTTAATCGTATTATTGAAACATCAGAATATCCGAATATTTTGAAAATATCAAAGATTGTTCCATTACCGAAGGAAATACATGCTCATAGCGTAGAAAAATACAGACCTATTTCCTTGTTACCAATTATCGATAAAGTTTTTGAGAAGTTAATACTCAATCAGCTGTTTAAATACCTTGAAACTAATAAGCTGCTTTATGATTGCCAATATGGTTTTAGAAAGAGGAGTGGGACGGATAATGCTGTTGTGTCGGTGGAATTTTCTATGATTTTTCTAAAGCTTTTGATATCGTAGATCATGAAATTATGACTCAAAAATTGCTAAAGTTACCTGTCGACAGGAAGCAGTATGTTGAATTAAATGGTTGTAAAAGTTTTCTTGGTGTCGTTGAACATGGTGTGCCACAGGGTAGTGTTTTGGGCCCGTTTTATTCACTATATATGTAAACGATATTAATAATCTTGGACTGTATTGAAAAGTGTATATGTACGCAGATGATATTTCTGTGCTTTATCCATACAAACATGAAACAGTACTAAAAGCATATATGGAAAGAGATGCAGCCTTAATCCTTGAATATTCAAGGCTTAACAAATTAATTATAAATGCGACAAAAACCAAACTCCTCAGGTTTCGACCTCATTTAAATAACAATGATGGAAGTTTTAGTATTTTTGTGATGAAGTCTTTGAAAGCCAGTCAATAAGGTATTTGGGAATCAATTTGCAATGTAATTTGTCATGGAATTTACATGTGGATGAGCTAAAGTCGAAAATATCAGCTGTTATTGGTGTGTTATATAAGTTTAAAAACAAATTTAATGAACAGACAAAATTAATTAAAAGTCATCTGAACTATTTGGTAGTAGTATATGGTTGTAAAAATACCACGAAACTAAAATCCTTGCAAAGAGTTCAGAATATGGCATTAAAAAATGTATTTAATTTACCGTTGCTGCATTCAACATTGTCCTTATACCAAGAAGTAGCAAAACACATTTTACCAATAAGAGGACTATATAAAATGCAGCTATTGGTTTTTGTTTTTAAATCATTACGGAATATTGGGCACAACACAATCACTTTTCAAAGGAATCAAACCAGATTAAACCCGGGAAACTGTTCTAATTTAAGAGTTACAAGATGCAGATTAGAAACAACGAAGCAAAGAATTGAGTATGTTGGTGGATTAGAATTTAATAATTTGCCTCAAAACTTAAAAGATATACAAAGAATATAAATTTTTAAGTCAAGTATAAAAAACATTTATTGCAAAGTCTTGAAATGCTTTTAATTAACTGAAAACCTTTAAGGAGAAATTGTAAAACTGGATATAATAAATTTGTTTTCTTTTTTTTTAATTGATGTCATACCCTTAATTAGTAAATTAATTTATTAGTTTTAAATAATTTTATGCCAACTCGCCTCAATAATGTCATTTGACGCTGAGGCAAATGTACAAATTTGTAAAATAAAAT
Source organism: Pollenia labialis (assembly GCA_949318255.1). NCBI lineage: Eukaryota > Metazoa > Arthropoda > Insecta > Diptera > Polleniidae > Pollenia > Pollenia labialis. The sequence continues at coordinate 59,414,224 of OX439143.1, forward strand.
AGAGAAAATAAATTAAAAAAAAAAAAAAAATTCAAATGTTGCTATCAAAAATATTATGCTAAGCAACGAAATTTTCAGTAATTGTAAACGAATTGTGCGATAGTACATGCAACCGACGAAATTCGATTGGCGCCAAATTCGGTTGTGATCACGAATCTGTAGCTCGTTTCTGTATTTCTCGCATCGTCAAATTTTTTACATTAAGCGTGAAACAAAAAATTCCATCGTTTCTCGTTTTGCGAGAAAAAAGTGTTTCTGTATTTAAATGCAAAAACAGACAAAACAGATTCAGTTTTAACTGGAATATTTCCAGAATTAAATGTCAAATGAAAGCGAAACGTCAACAAAAGAAATAAATATAATAAAAACAGGGCTGCCATATTTGACGATCCGAAAACGTGCCGATTTGATGATTTTTTCTAAAAAGTGACGAAAGCAAAAACAAAATCAACAATATTTTATAACTTTATTGTAGCTTTCTATAAAAATTCATATCGAATTTTTAAATTTCAAACACTTCATATTTTGTGGCATTGAAAATTTAAAAAGACAATATGAATTTCTGTAGAAAGCAACAACAAATTTATATACATATTTAATATTCTTAGCTTATATGGACACTTATATGCCAAACCCATATTTCGGCAATTTCGATTTCAACTACCAGGTATTCTACTACGTATATTTCAGGTGAAAAAGAAAAAGTAAAGTTAATAGTTATAAGAATAGGTAAATTATAGATTTATGGGTAAAAATTGGAGGCGTGTTTTTCACTCATATCTCAGTCATTTGTGAACCGATATTTTTAAATTTCAATTATATCCTATTTGGACACATACGATATAAATTTAAAACAACGTCGTCACTATGAATCCTTGGTTTTTCGCAAAAATAAAAACCCTAAATATTTATTTTACTGTTATCTAAGCGGTATTAATTTAAAAATGTTCAATTTCTTGGTATTTGTATATATCTATTTTAAATAAGTTTGTATGTACATTTTATTAAGCTTGACTTCTTTTTGTTTTTATAAAAATATTTATTTTATTTTTTGTTAAAATTTATTTTTAATATGATATTTTGTCACGCCTTTGTGAGACGTGTTCAGGGAAAAAAACAATTTTAAATTGTTATCGGATCAAAGAAAATAAATAATTTTATAAAAAATAGACCTCAAGCTTAATAAAATATATATAAATTAAGTTCGAACAAAAGACAATTTATATGTACATATGTATGTATAAAATGTATGTATGTATAAATTTGTTTAAAATTAATTTTAAATTGTCCGATTTTTTAAAACAAAAAGACGATCTTTTTATTTTTCTCAAAAAATTGACGATTTTCACGCAAAATTATGTGGCAGCCCTGAATAAAACCAAAACAAGGAAAGGCTTAAAAAAATTTAATTAACAAAATATAACAATGGTGTTTTATTTATTTTCATCATTTAAATTACGCATTCATAATTAAAATGTTTTTTATTTTTTATTTATATTACAAAAATAGTATATAAACATATTTTGAATTTAAAATATCTATATTTTGTTTTTCTCGCACCAATTTCAAATGCGACTTATTTTGACAGTTCTTGTAAGAAACTTTTCGCAAAATATTGTTACAGAAACACTTTTTCTCACATCCTTCCAATAATTGCTGGAAAATTATTAAAATGACGGATAATTCTCGCAACGGAGAGATACAGAAACACTTGTGTGAGAAAAACCATTTTTTGTTTCATTTTGCACTGTTTCTGTCCCGATTCACTGGTTTCATGCGGAAAATTTTACGATGCGAAAATCAGAAACGGGCTACTGTTTTCTCTGTATACATGTTTCGTGAGGAGTAAAAGTTTTATACAAGAACATTTTGTTTTCAAATTTAGCACGATCACTTAAAAAACATTATATTTTAAGATTTCACATGTAGTAGGCAAACTAAGATCATTTAAATCATTTGATAAACCAAAAACAACAATATCATGATGAGGCATGTTAGTCAATCTAGAGTCAAAACTTGTTGATGTTGTTGTTTCCATTTGCGAAGGCACTGCAGACGATGTTGATGGTTCTTGATTCTCCATAATAACTATGATATAACCACCGCACTCTTTGATTGCATCACACTAAATTTAAAAATAAAATAAAATTATTGGTATTGTGATAACCGAGTTTTTATTTAAGTATTTTGGCAAACTGCGTGCGCATTGCACGATGAACGATTTAGGAAGAAGGAAAAGCAATTTGGCAACGTTTAGTGTTGGTAAACGTCATTATTCATTCATATCATTCATTATTCATAATCTGCAAAAAAAAAATACTTTCTCCTACTCTATTTCTTATCTTTCTAAATGACCTCCTTTGTCAAACTTCCAACCCAATCTATTTTTTTGCAGATGACAGCAACCTTTGCCATTCGTACTCATTCGAACGCAGACCAAGCGTATCCGAAGTCGTTGCTATGAGGCAGCATATGAATGATACGCTTGGCCAAGACCTTGATATAGTCTCGGAATGGGGTCGTGCAAAAAGGGTCGATTTGAATGCCCGAAAAACCCAATTTTGCGTGCTGACGCATAAACGCGCGACAAATCAAGGTGTATATATGGTGGAATAATTATTGAGGAGTCAGAATTTCGTGATGTTCTGGGCATGAGGATACAATGTGATTGCCGATGGACAGAACATATATTCAAGGTGTCAAAAGAAGCATTCAAGTGTCTCGGTTTTCTAAGACGGTGTAGGATATACCTACCTCATTCCATCTGATCTCCTTACTATTTATACCACCTATATCCGACCGCGTATGGAATACAACTCTCATGTGTGGGCCGGTGCTTCAAAGTCTATTTTGGAGCTTCTCGACCGCGTGAAGTAAAGGGGGAAGGTTCTCATTGGTGACAGTAGGGTATCCTATTCTATTGACTCCCTTGAGCACCGTCGGAATGTTGATTGTATTTGCCTGTTTTATCGTTACTACAATGCGATGTGTTCTGACGAAATTAGGGATATGGTTCCCGAAACCCGTACGTTTGTTCGCAGTACACGTTTTTCCTCAAGAGCCCATCCTTATGTGGTCGATTGGCAGGTGAATCGTACAACGCATTACAGAGAGAATTCGTTTTTTCCCAGACTGTTCGTATGTGGAATAACCTTCCTGCCGAAGTCTTCCCTCACACTTTCAACATGATCAAGTTCAAATCGAATGTTCACAAAAACTACTCCCTCTATCCTCCTTCCCATAACCTATTTTCCTAGTTCCAACACAATGCAATGCATTAGTAGGGAGCATCCCTTGAGTGCTGGTCCTATCAACAAAAAAAAGCCCAGATTGAGAAATCTACTATATCTATCCGATTTTATGACGAATTTAAATAAATTATTCTATGTATATATGGAAAAATATCTATTCTGAAATTTTGAGGGGCCCGAAACCCGACTTAGAGCTATGGTCTTTTAAAAAAATTTTTTAGAATCACCTATAGATTACGTTTTTGCTATACGCTTCATCAAAAAAAAAAATCTTTCCATACAATTTGACCCGCTCTACATTAATAAACTTAATTTAAAAAAAGGAGTAATTTTTGGGATTTCAGGTTTTTGCTTATATCTCAGCCATTTGCGCAGCGATTTTGCTGAATTAGCATTTTATTAAGCTTTTTGGGACGAATAGTCTCAGCGATTAAATTTTTTTTATAAATTGTTATAAACTAACTTTTACCCAATCAATGATAACTCTATTTTCAATATACTCAGAAAAAAATAAACTGGTCTAAATATCTTTTTATTAATTCTTGTAATTTAAAAAGCAAGAAATGGTGGACTATATGCAGTGTTGGGCTAAATACATGGTTTAAAATACAAAATATAAAATACTTGCTGGGCATGTATTTAAAATACAAAATACTTTCAGGTTATGTATTTAAAATACAAAATACAAAATATTTACACATCTGTATGTATTTAAAATACAAAATACTTCCATTTATTGTACGTATTTCAAATACAAAATACAAAATCCTTTCACGTCATGTATTTGAACTACGAAATAAGCTATTTTTATTCAAACCAAAAAATAAATTAGATAAAACTAATTAACAAAACAATTGTTTCCTTTCATAAATATCAGATTTTTGAATGTAGCATAAAACAGTTTCTTGTTGAAGAAAAAATAAAACCTGCTGAAGAAAAAAATCTTTCTACAGGTCCTGATGAGCACAAACTTGTATTAAATTCTATTATACTCTTTTTATATTTGGATAGCTGTCAAGAGTAATAATGTCTTTGCTCTTGTCACTGAGGAAACTGGCAAATTCCAACTCCAAATTTGATGTCCTAGATTCACCATTATCCCTATTTACGAAAACAAAAAAATCATCGTCTTCTTTACTGGTGCTTCTACTTCTGATACGTTCTTTAGCGATTCTAGTTTTTGGTAGATCATAATGCAAACAATCTTCAATAAACTGAAAAATATATTTTTAAAATACAAAATACTCCCATTTTTATGTATTTAAAATACAAAATACAAACTACTTCTATTTATTGTATGTATTTAAAATACAAAATTCAAAATACTTGCTGGACACGTATTTAAAATACAAAATACAAAATACTTGCACGTCATGTATTTAAAATACAAATACGAAATACGTATTTCAAATACATGTATTTCAAATAGTGCCCAGCCCTGACTATATGTGACATAAATGTAAAACAACCTAACCCCTTTCATGTCTGGGGTCTTCGGAAAACACATATCAAACGTAAAACGGACAGATGGTCATCGTTAAATCAACTTCACTATTCATATGGACCCAGAATATACATACTTTAAAGGTAAACGGAATGACAAATTTATATACACCCTATTCCACCTTAAGTGAAGGGTATAAAATAAAAAAATGCAGGAAGAGGTCAAACTTGGCAACAGCTTCCATTTCTAAAATGAAACACAACACCAACAATTACGAAAGCAATGCCTGCGTACATACATACATAAATAACTTTTGAACATACATACATACATATGTAATTAAGTTAAGTACCCGGCCAGCAAAAAAAATCCGATGCCTTCCAGACATCTGAGAGAAAAGTCGGAATCGTATACGAATGCTGTCAGATTTCTGACCCAAAAACGTACTATGAAGACCTTGACACGAATTCTGACAGACATGTCTTGGGAAATTTATGTTTTTTGCCAGCAGTTCTGATAGATATTCGAAAGAAATCTAATGAAAAAGGCATGGGAAATAATATTTTCCAAAAAATGAGAAAATAAAAAACATTAATAATTTTAAAATCGATTTTTAGGACACAAACAAATTAAATAAAACAAAAAAAAATTTTGTTGAAGAAATTTTGCTTCCGAGATTTGAACATGCGAGCCCACGAGTACCACCCTGCAAATAATAGGACTAGTCCAAACACCCGTGTAAAGTGTAGCCCACAAGGGACTAGGACTACTCCAAAAATAACCCAAACTTATGGAAAAAACATGGTCTATTTAACATTACGATGTCCTAGGGCAGGACCATGTAACCCAGCTTTGGATTATTTATTTTATTTATTTATTTATTTATTTGTTGACTTGAAGTCTTATATTACAGTACAGGACTGAGTATATGTTATACAATATATAGTGAAATGCGTATAGAAGCTAGCTTTCCCTCAACAATAAATTTCAGTGTATTTATCAAATATGAAAAACTGGGAATTTAGCACGTCATATGGAAATCGTATTAATAATAAATTTTGTATTCCCGAAAATAACTTTGATAATATACATACTTGCATGTGCCCGTGCAAAAAACTGAATTGGCAAATTAGATTTTTTTTGTTGTCTTCTTACGAAGACAGTAGAATGAAGCAGTTTGTTTTTAAATTTTGTTTTTTCTTTTTACCCACTTACAACTACAATTCGAGTCGGAAAGAACCCGACCAATTGTAGGGGAATGTAAGAAGAGATAAACTCACTGTTTATTGTTGGTGTTTTGTTTTGGCTTTGATATTGTTACTAGTAAGACTTTGAGTGTGTAGAATTCTTATTCACTTTAGGGTTTTATTTGTATAATATTTTTGGCCTTTCTAAAATCTTTGGAAAAGGTTTCCTGATGAGCTGGCCTAAGCAACCAGTGAAATGCGTATAGAAGCTAGCTTTCCCTCAACAATAAATTTTCAGTGTATTTATCAAATATGAAAAACTGGGAATTTAGCACGTCATATGGAAATCGTATTAATAATAAATTTTGTATTCCCGAAAATAACTTTGATAATATACATACTTGCATGTGCCCGTGCAAAAAACTGAATTGGCAAATTAGATTTTTTTTGTTGTCTTCTTACGAAGACAGTAGAATGAAGCAGTTTGTTTTTAAATTTTGTTTTTTCTTTTTACCCACTTACAACTACAATTCGAGTCGGAAAGAACCCGACCAATTGTAGGGGAACGTAAGAAAAGATAAACTCACTGTTTATTGTTGGTGTTTTGTTTTGGCTTTGATATTGTTACTAGTAAGACTTTGAGTGTGTAGAATTCTTATTCACTTTAGGGTTTTATTTGTATAATATTTTTGGCCTTTCTAAAATCTTTGGAAAAGGTTTCCTGATGAGCTGGCCTAAGCAACCAGTGAAATGCGTATAGAAGCTAGCTTTCCCTCAACAATAAATTTCAGTGTATTTATCAAATATGAAAAACTGGGAATTTAGCACGTCATATGGAAATCGTATTAATAATAAATTTTGTATTCCCGAAAATAACTTTGATAACGAGAAATAATTTAAAAATTTTCTTAAACATAAATCACAATAGTAATAATATATATAAATAAAAAAGGAAAAAGGAAAATAATAAAAAAGAAAATAATGAAAAAGAATAAAGAAAATATATATTAAAAATCATTCATATCTGTGGCATTTTGACAAAACATCTTAAGTCAAATTAAAAAAGTTGAAAAAAATGTTGTTAAACATACGATTAATTACAAAGAAGTAGTCTTCCAACTACTCCATTGTATGCACAAAAGGATTAGTTTTAACTTCGCTTGAAAACGAAAACATGTCGTTAAAAAACGAAGACATGTCGTCTCACTACAAACACTTTTTAACAATGACATGGTCCATGCTTACATTACATCGGACCAGTCCATGGAGTAGTCCATTTCATGAAATTTGATCAGGTGGTCCAATAATATTTGCAGGGCAGGCAGTCGCTTAGTCAACTCAGCCAAGAACGCTTTTACCACGAAAGTGTTGAATTAAAATAAATTAAGTCCACGCGTTCCAAATAAAAATGAGAATTTGAAATTGAGAAAATTCCAATTGAAATTGAGAATTTTAATTTGAAATTGAGAAAATTCCAATTAAAATTGAGATTATTCAAATTGACATTATGAAATTCATTTGGAATTTTCTCAATTTCATCTAGAATTTTCTCATTTTAAATGAAAAATGGTGTAGTACACGCCTGTAGGACTACTCCAAAAGTAACCCAAACGTATGGAAAAACATGGTCTATTTAACATTACGATGTCCTAGGGCAGCTTTAGATTTCAAAGGAGTCGTTTTAAAACTACTCCATTGTAAACACAAGAGGATTAGTTTTAACTTCGTTTAAAAACGAAAACATATCGTTAAAAAACGAAGGCATGTCGTCTCACTACAAGCACTTTTTAACAATGGCATGGTACATGGTACATGCTTGCATTACATCGGACCAGTCCATGGAGTAGTCAATTTTATCAAATTGGATCAGGTGGTCCAATATCATTTGCAGGGTAAGTATCATATTATGTACATATATACATATGTATGTATGTCAAATGTTCTTCTTTTCAACACGTTGAAATAATTATCAGTGATGCCATTAGGATACAAAAGATAAATTTTTCGTATCTGTTGATGGCATCAAATACCATGTATAATCATGCCATTTTTCGTATCTTTTGAATCTGTACGCAAAATGTACTAACACTTATTAAGACTGATAATCAGGGGAACAATAAATATGCAATTGCATGTTTTTCCTCGTGCGACCCATGACGGCAGAAACCATATATTTATCCGTTTTGGAGCTTTTTGAGAATTTTGCCATCGATTTGTTAGTGCATTTTTTTGCACTTTTAAGTAAAAAGAGAGTTTTTGCAGCATTTTTTAAGTTTATAGCGCATATTTTGCCTTTTTTAAGGCATATTTTGATACATATTAAACATTTTATATGCCTATTTTTCGCATCAAATAAAAAACATTTTTTTATTGCGAAATTTTGGCTTTTTTGTTTTAAATGTTTATCTGTAGCCCGTTTCTGAATTTTTCGCATCGTAAAATTTTCCGCATGAAACCAGTGAATCGGGACAGAAACAGTGCAAAATGAAACAAAAAATGGTTTTTCTCGCACAAGTGTTTCTGTATCTTTCCGTTGCGAGAATTATCTGTCATTTTAATAATTTTCCAGCAATTATTGAAAGGATGCGAGAAAAAGTGTTTCTATAACAATATTTTGCGAAATGTTTCTTTCAAGAACTGTCAAAATAAGTCACATTTGAAATTGGTGGCGAGTAAACAATATGTAGATATTTTGAATTTAAAATATGTTTATATACTATTTTTTTAAATAAATAAAAAAAATAGAAGGAATATAAATGATAAATGCATAATTTATATGATGAAAATAAACAAAAAACAATTGTTATATATTGTTAGTTAAAATTTTTGTTAGCCTTTTCTTGTTTTGGTTTTAATCAGTGCTGCCAGATAAATTTGTGTCAAAATCGTCAATTTCCTGAGAAAAAAATAAAAAAGATCGTATTTTTTGTTTTAAAAATTGTGCAATTTAAAATCAATTTTAAACAAATATGTTTCGACTTTTATTAAAAAATAATCAAACAAAAACATAGTTAAAGATCATGGGTATTTAATAATTACCAGGGTTTAAAAATTAGTAAATAGTTTTTTTTCTACATATCAAAAACCGCAGTAAATATTCAAAACTAAAATATTTAAAGGTATTCATATTGCAAAAATATTCTCAATTTACTAAAACCCTCGTAGTAATATTAAAAAATATTTAACCAGTGGTAATTTAATAAAATAACAATGCGCAAAATATTAAATATTTCGCCATACAAATATATTTTCTATGGAAATATTCAAATATTTTTAGTCACCGTAAATATTAAATACTGTGTGTCTTCAATATTAATATATTACTGCCACACATCACAAACTGCCCAAGTGTATGCAAAATGTACGAATATAAATAACATAACAAAACAAAATATGCCGTCTTGTTGATCATCGACTGCCAAAATATGCGACACAAAATATGCGACTATTACACACGACATATTTAAATATTTCAGTGTGAATAGTAAACATATTATTAGTCGAAAAATAAACTAATAATAGTCACAATATGAAGAACAAAATATTTTTGTGTGTACATACAAAAAAGGTTTAAAAAAGGAATGATTTAAAATAAGAAATTCTTTGTATGATGTGTTGGTAGATTAAAATATAATTGTTTAATGGTTTTTTTATTTATTGAAAAAAGGTAAATTATGATTGAAAGGTGAGTTTTATAATTTAAATGCACAAATAAAAAAAGGATTGAAAAATAAACTAATGTTTTAAGAAAACATATGCATACATACATAGTTAGTATTTATAAAAATATTTATAAAGAGCCATTAAAAGAATATAGGGAGTGATATGTCAAAGACAAAATTAAATTAATTGTTTAAACTAGTTGTTCAAAAATAAAGTAAAGGTACAAAAGTTTTGAGAAATTTGTTAACAACAGTAAAATTTACTTTTATAAGGGGAAACATTTTTATTCATGGGTGTGTAGATAATAGTTTTATGACCTATGCATTTTGATTTAGCTTGGCTCATTTAATTGTTGATGATAATGGATGAATTCAAAATAGAACAACCAATCGCGATATTGTAATAGAAGCTCAAAAAATAGGATGTAGTGGGAATGTAGGTAGGAAGCTGCTTATATGATCTGTTAGAGAAAATAACATTGGAAGTAGTGATTACTGATCCGTTGCAAAGGCTATGCATATACATATGTATGTATGTATGTACATATGTATGTCTTTATGTACATATAAGTAATTGTTAGCGACAAAGAAAACTTCGAAAATTGATATTGTGTATTGCGTTATACAAGTTGATTTAAAAAAAAAAACATTTTTATGACTTTTCTTGTTTTTTATAAGTATGTAATTTGGAAAAGAAATGTTTTTCAGAGTATTGCTGTTTTTTTTTTATTTGTACCTATCATAAATATTTTTTTAGGTAAAACATTTTTGTTTGCTATATGCGCTTGCGTAGACATTAAAGAAACCCAAATTTTCATGCAAGTAGCAATCCTTTTTTATGTAATTTTTTTGCTTATTTCATGCACTTATGTCCTTTTCATTTGTTGTTGCTTATACATATAAAAAACATATGCAACAACACCGTGTTGTATGCAAATTTATGATCTTTGCTTCTTTTATTTTAACTGAAAATAAAGGGTTATTTATTTTTTCACTTGTTTGTTTACAATAGGAATAGGTATATAGAAGTATGAATAATTATGACGCCAACATTTACGCAGAAAGAGAATTGTACACACCATCTGTATGCATGAAGATCCTTTTTAATAGGAATTGTTTAATTGTGCTTTATAAAATTAATAATATAATAGGAGAATATAGAACTGCGCACATAAATGTAATCAAATTATTAAATAAAACTGAGCCTGAGCATATCCTGTCTCTAGTTATTAAGCGAAACGTTTGTTTTATAAGAAACCTATTTTTACCTACATACAATTCACAAAGTGTTGTTGATATTAATTCTTTTTTAGAAAAGACTGTGCAACAGTAAGACAGCATATTACAGGGTTCTACCCTTGATTTTTTTTAACGAACACATTGGAAACGATATTACCGGCAATTGTTGTTAATGACTTAAGTTCCGATCATTTTCCGGTTAGGATAATTATAAATGCAAACGTAAATGCTTTATCTATATATAAGTTAGATTTTAGTAAAGCAAATTAGAAAACTTTTTCGAGATATATTAATAGACATATTACCCTACCAAATGCAAATGATATAATTTCTTGTTTCAAATAATCTAAATTTCTTTTGTATGCTGATGATCTGAAAATTTTCCTGAGGGTTGATTCGGCGGCTGATGTATGTAATTTACAGAGTGATTTAAATAAGCTAGTTGGATGGTGTAAACTTAATAAGCTTAAATTAAACTTTGAAAAATGCTTTCATATTTCGTTTTATAGAAAATTTAGTACTATTAAGAGCGATTTTAAACTTAATGGTGTTAATCTAAAAAATGTCGTCTCCAAACATAATTTGGGTGTTGTCTTTGATTCATCCATGTCTTTTGTTCCTCATATTGAGTATATTAATCCTAAAGTTTATAAAACTTTAGCTTTTTTAAAAAGGAAAGGAAAGGAAAGGTTTCATGACCCATACACATTTAAACATATTTATACATCGTTTGTTAGATCAAAGTTAGAATATGCTTCAGTTATCTGGAGTCCATATATTTCCATTCACATTTCCCGTGTTGAGAGAGTACAACGTGTGTTTATTAAATATGCTTACGCTCATATACTCAGTTCCAATTTGCTCCTTATAAGTCTAAATGCCTCCTTATTAGTTTGAGAACTTTATAATACCGTAAAATTACAGTCTATCCTATTCATTTATGATATAATTAATTCAAGGGTCGATTGTCCTGAATTGTTATCTTAAATACCATTCAATATACCAGCTAGAAACTTGAGGAAAATTGATACATTTAAAGTTCCAGTTCATCGTACTAATTATGCTCTTAATGGCACTTTAACGAGAGCATTTTTTTAATATTAATAATTTATGCCTTCAAAAAAAATCTTATTCGCATATAGAATTTTGCACATCCAAAGATGGCTTTAAGTTAATTCTTTTTAGTATTTTATAAATTTAATATATACATACATATGTATATACATATGTATACCAATTATTAACTATTTTTTACTATGTAATATATTTTTCTATGTAAGCTAGTTGCATGGTCTGTAAGAAATTTTGTTTTCCATGTTGCGAGTGATATTCACAGAAAAAAATAACAAAAGTTATTAAGTAATTAAAGAAAATTTGTTAAATCTTTTTAATAATTTTAACAATTTCTTTAATTAACATGTTTGTAAATTGTCATATTTACAATTTGTTTTTTTTTAGAAAATAAATGTGTATATCATAGAAAAAATATTTTGTGTCAAAAAGAAAAACCATAAAAAAAAATTCTTTTTTTTCATTTTAAATCTTTAAAAGAATGAACGATGTGGCGGTTGTTCTGAAATTTTACCAATCTATACGGTCAGTTAACTTATTATTTAATTATTCATAAATAAATTTTAAATTAATGATTGCAAGATTCCGTTTTGTGTTGATGTCAGAAACTCGCATGCAGGACTATGTTTGTTCCTTAATGAGTTATAATGGTTTTTGTGATGTAATTTTTTATGAATTTTATTAAAACGTTAATAAAAACAACTTTTAAATGAACCTTTAATTTTAATTTAGTTAGTAACAAAGTATTTTGTTAATATGACAATTTAGTAATAAAAATTTATATTTAATTGTTAACAAATATTTTATTCAATATTACAAACTCATTGTTAAAAATATTTGTTGAATTTTAACAATTTTCATTAACAAAATAGTTTTTTGTATTTACAAATTCAGTTGTTGGTGCCTTTTCAATGAAAAAGTTAATTGTATTGACGAAAATGGTATTCAATATGACAATTGATTTGTCGTAATTTTTTTCTGTGTTGTAACTAAGGATCATATAGATTATATGATAGTTTACTTCAAAGACCTTAAAAATGAAGGAATTGATGCTAGTGTTCCGAGAAAATTAGCCTCTATACAAAGAAAATCAATACATCTTTATGTGAAAAATGTAATTTAACTAAGTAGTACCCGCCGGAACTGGCAGCGTTTTAGAGAACTGGAAGATTTTTATAATTTGAAACTGCTTAGCGAAATTATTAGAGAAGAGCTAGAAATATTTAGAAACAAAGCAAATTAAACAATTCCTATTAAAAAGGATCTTCATGCATACAGATGGTGTGTACAATTCTCTTTCTGCGTAAATGTTGGCGTCATAATTATTCATACTTCTATATACCTATTCCTATTGTAAACAAACAAGTGAAAAAATAAATAACCCTTTATTTTCAGTTAAAATAAAAGAAGCAAAGATCATAAATTTGCATACAACACGGTGTTGTTGCATATGTTTTTTATATGTATAAGCAACAACAAATGAAAAGGACATAAGTGCATGAAATAAGCAAAAAAATTACATAAAAAAGGATTGCTACTTGCATGAAAATTTGGGTTTCTTTAATGTCTACGCAAGCGCATATAGCAAACAAAAATGTTTTACCTAAAAAAATATTTATGATAGGTACAAATAAAAAAAAAACAGCAATACTCTGAAAAACATTTCTTTTCCAAATTACATACTTATAAAAAACAAGAAAAGTCATAAAAATGTTTTTTTTTTTAAATCAACTTGTATAACGCAATACACAATATCAATTTTCGAAGTTTTCTTTGTCGCTAACAATTACTTATATGTACATAAAGACATACATATGTACATACATACATACATATGTATATGCATAGCCTTTGCAACGGATCAGTAATCACTACTTCCAATGTTATTTTCTCTAACAGATCATATAAGCAGCTTCCTACCTACATTCCCACTACATCCTATTTTTTGAGCTTCTATTACAATATCGCGATTGGTTGTTCTATTTTGAATTCATCCATTATCATCAACAATTAAATGAGCCAAGCTAAATCAAAATGCATAGGTCATAAAACTATTATCTACACACCCATGCATAAAAATGTTTCCCCTTATAAAAGTAAATTTTACTGTTGTTAACAAATTTCTCAAAACTTTTGTACCTTTACTTTATTTTTGAACAACTAGTTTAAACAATTAATTTAATTTTGTCTTTGACATATCACTCCCTATATTCTTTTAATGGCTCTTTATAAATATTTTTATAAATACTAACTATGTATGCATATGTTTTCTTAAAACATTAGTTTATTTTTCAATCCTTTTTTTATTTGTGCATTTAAATTATAAAACTCACCTTTCAATCATAATTTACCTTTTTTCAATAAATAAAAAAACCATTAAACAATTATATTTTAATCTACCAACACATCATACAAAGAATTTCTTATTTTAAATCATTCCTTTTTTAAACCTTTTTTGTATGTACACACAAAAATATTTTGTTCTTCATATTGTGACTATTATTAGTTTATTTTTCGACTAATAATATGTTTACTATTCACACTGAAATATTTAAATATGTCGTGTGTAATAGTCGCATATTTTGTGTCGCATATTTTGGCAGTCGATGATCAACAAGACGGCATATTTTGTTTTGTTATGTTATTTATATTCGTACATTTTGCATACACTTGGGCAGTTTGTGATGTGTGGCAGTAATATATTAATATTGAAGATACACAGTATTTAATATTTATGGTGACTAAAAATATTTGAATATTTCCATAGAAAATATATTTGTATGGCGAAATATTTAATATTTGCGCATTGCAATATTAAAAAGTTGCTACGGGTTAAATATTTTTGAGTAATACTATAAATTATATTAATACAGCGATGCATTTAAATATATGACGGTAGTTAAATATTTTATATTTTTAGTTTGTCTGTTAGCTTGTGGTTAAAGATATGCTTTATTATGACTAATATATTAGTATTTTTAAACCCTGATAATTACACACTGCTACAAAAAAACACTTTTTGTCAGAACTTGAAAACCGACCTAGTGGGGGTTGTAGACCTAGGTGAGGACATACAAAAACCGTTTTCAAACATTTTGAAACACCCTAAAAATTTTGAGTTATTTTCAAAAAAACTGTTTTAGGGTAGGTCGTAGCACTTTAGTACCTCTAACTCACAAATTTTTTGATCGATTTTAAAATTTTAAACTGTTTTGGAAAGGCAAAGAATTAAGCTTTTATAAAATGTATTCATCAAAAATATATTCCAAAAAATTAGGTGAGTTTTTCTCAAAATTTTCTAATTTTTTTTATTTTTTTCCTAATTTTTCAAATTCAACAAGAGTTATTTTAATTTTTTTCTATGAAAACCTATCTTTATTTGCACTGTATTTTAAAGAAAAAAACGAGATATCATTTGTTAAAATCGGCTTATATTTGCAAAAGTTACTAAAGTTTTAAATCTCGCACAAGATCGTAAAAATATGCAGTTGTCACAAAATGTGGCTCAGCCGATTTTGGTAAATATTCCATATCACATTCCTCGTTTTCAGATTCATCATCACTTTGTTTATGTAAAGATTCATTACATTTAATTGCACTTAATACTGGCTTAGTAACAGTTAACACATTAGCATACTTAATGCTATCACGATTTTTATATTGATAACCAGTGATGTTTGTTTGGCAAAAATATAGTCTTGTTGGATATGGAATATTTTATGATGCTAAATTATTGGGAAAGATAATGGTAATGGCTGGCTTATAAACTTTTCGGACTTAGTTTTCTTAAGCATACTGGAACAGCTTGTACAAATACTTTCGGGTTCATAACATTTGCTAGAACTGTATGAGCAGTTAAAAGCTGTATTGAAGGCATTTACCAAGGCTTTATTTTTCTTCAGATCAAAGTGATGTTTTTTGTCAGCGAATAAACCGCAAACATAACAAAAATTATTACGCTTATCACACACTGCAGAAAAAAATTACACACAATTTAAAATTTGTTAAAGGATTACAAAAATTACAAACATACTTGTTTTAATAAATTTAAATATTAATATCACTTCACTTGTCACAAATTTTAAACTAGTTACACTTTTTTTTACTCTTATCTAAAAACAATATCCTTCACCAAAAGGTAGTATTTAAACTTTGCCATTGTGTTGGTAATAAATTCGATTAGTTTATGTATTTATCCAAATATATATAACTAAAAATTGCATATAAAAACATTCTAAACTTGTTTAATGATTTAAAAAACTAGGGCATAATAAACCCTATTCATCTGTATTATCTTCCAGTTCTTTTTTTTTAATAAAGACAGATTAACAATAACTTATTAATATGTGGTTTACAGAACACGAGCGCCTTACTCGTCCGTTCAACTTACATTTAAAACAAAAACAAAATTTTGAATTCGTGTTCTGTAAACCACACATTAGTTAATACCAAAAACGTAACTGTAAAATTACAACAAACAAATTATTAAGTTGACAAATTTGCTTGTATAGTTAATTGTTTTTTTTATTCATATGTTTTGCGCGGGGGGAGAAAATACTAAAAACAGGTGTTAATGAAAAGTTGAATAACTTATACAATTTTTATCTGATTTGAAAAATTAAAACCATGTTTTGTTATGAACTAAATTTTCTTCATACGTTAATATAAATTTTTATAAGCTTTCATATTAAAATAAGCAATGAAAAGCACCTTACATCAAAAAAGTTTATAATTTTCGTTTGTTTTTGCAGATATTCTTAACAAAAACAATTGTTATAACTTACAAATGTATAAAAATGCACGTCATTTTAAAGCGTAATTAGTTTTCTTTCCAAACCCGTTAAAAAAATTAAAATCGCACAAGAACTGACTCAGTTACAGGTCGATAAGTTGACGAACATCACTGAAAACGGTTTTTTTAAAATAACTTCTGAATTTGAGGGTGTTTCTGAATTTGTTTGACACAATTTTTTATGTACTCAACAATACCAATAACCCACGATATGTCATTTTCCAAGTTTTTTTACACTGTAGCACCGTGTTATTATTTAATAATTGAGATATAAATCTTTAATTTACCTATTCCTATAATTTTTTACCTGAAATAGACTTAGTAGAATACCTTGTAGTTAAAATTAAAAAAATCGGTTCATAAATAAACGGGTTAAAGACCCAGTAAAATCTTCGCCTACAAAATAATATGTTAAGTAATCAGAAACACATAAAAGCACTACATACAATTCTACTGAAAAACTAATGAATTTTACAAGGGTTGTGCCAAAAAGAACAAATTCAAAAGTAATTCATTTATTTTATCTTAATACATCCAGAAAAAAGTAGTTATCGAAGTTCTTATGGAAGAAAGCTACTTAATAACGAGTGAAAGAAGTGATCCATTTTGAAAAAGTTTTTACTGGGAGACAAACAAATTTCTTTCTTGCCGGAATAATGGTTTTGGCACAAAAGTGTACATATAAGATAAGAATATCAAATATCAATCATATTTTGTATATGTATATAAGAAGTATTAAATGTTCAAAATAAGCCAAGTCGGTCCATTACTTTCCCTCGAAATTTTGCTTTTGCCGATACATGTTTTAGGGAAGAAACAAACAATTTCGAGGACAATTTTCACAATAGGGATAAATATAAAAATTTAAGCAGCCTTGTTTCTAAAGATATCTTTTTTTCTAATAAACAAACATATAAACTATTTACAATTATCTTATTTCGAAGACTAATGCCCAATTTTCAAGATTGATATTAAAACACATTTATGTTTAAAATCGTTTTAAATACAAAATTCTCTTCTTCGCTGAAAACTTAAGTGGAACTTAAGTCACCGATGTGGTACACTTAATTTCAACTTAAGTTTCCATTGTAATATTTTAGCAAGGTGGCCTCAATGTCACAACAATACAACAACAACAGGCAACAAAGCATTAACAGTCAGCTGTTTTTTCAGACCACCTTGTAAATAAATACACTTGTTTACATTTTTTTTTTGTATTTAGTAGCGCTACCATACTTTTATCTTAATTAAATAAGACTTTTCAAATAAAACTCAAAAAACCAATCTGTATTTAAATACGATTTAAGTTTTTATGAAAATTAACTTAATATAGATTTAAATACAATCCTGAAAATTGGGCATAAGGGGCTTATAGTGAAAAACGCAACGCCAACAATTTCATTAAAAGCAAAAATAAAATCAAATATATTTTATAAATTTGTTGTTGCTTTCTACAGACATTCATATTATTTTTTTTTTTTTTTCAATTTTCAACGCCACAAAATAGAAGTGTTTGAAATTTAAAAATTCAAGATTTATTTCTATAGAAAGACCCAACAAAATTATAAAATATTTTTGATTTTGTTTTTGCTTTCGTCACTTTTTTAGAAAAAATCATCAAAACGTCACATTGTTAATATCGGAACAAAAAATTGTCAAGATGACGATAACTCGTCAAATCTGGCAGCCCTGTTTTTATTATATTTATTTCTTTTGTTGACGTTTCGCTTTTATTTGATACTTAATTACTGGAAATATTCCAGTATAAACAGAATTTGTTGTGTCTATTTTCGCATTCAAATACAGAAACACTTTTATCTCATAAATCGAGACACGATGGAATTTTTTGTTTCACACTTCATGTAAGAAATTTTACGATGCGAGAAATACAGAAACGAGCTACTGTATGCTAGAGGTCTGCAAGAATAAATAAAAAGCAATTTCAACACACTCATTTGTTTGTTAATTACAATGTGTCGATCACCCAATGATAACGAAACAAATGAAAAAATAACCAGAGACAAAACAACAAAAACTCATTCTATTCCAGGGATTTCCAAAATTTTTTTGCTTGAGTATTAGTGAGTACCAGAGAGTAAGCAAATTGAGAGAATGCATTTATTTACAGCCGAAATAAAATGTTAGTAATATATTTTATACGTTGTATAACACAAAGGTACACAATTAAAAATTTTTTGTGTTGATAAAAAATTTGTAGCAATTCTTTACCAATTCAATGCCGCTGATTTGAAAACTACACTTTTTTTATTCGGAAGCTTTTTGACTCTAAATCAGTTTCAAATATCTTATCAAACAATTGTAAAATATTAAAGATTTTTATGTTTTAAAAATTCATAAAAAATAAATATTGCACGCAAATCACAGCTGATAGAAAAAAAGTGCAGTTTTAAAATCAGCGACATTGAATTGGTAAAGAACTGCTACAAATTTTCTAGCAACACAAAAAATTTTTAATTTTTTTCCCTTGTGTTCTACAAGTTATAAAATAAAATCTTCTAAATTTATACTTTTATGGCAGTTTTGTAATAGTAGAATGCTTTTCAAATGGGATGAACTTAATTTATTACGTTGCTTGGAACAAATAAATTTTAAATCCGAAAAAATTTGTTCGCATAGGTAAGTAGTGCCGAATAAAGAGAGGCACGTCAATGAATTTTTTTTTAGTTCAGGATAGAAATGGTATTCACGGTGTTGGGTTGCTCATACTTCAAACATCTGTGCATACATTTTTATTCTAGCTAATGGTATATCATAACTTTTTAGAAAATACCAAATGTGCACATGAGTTTGCCTGCAAAAATGTATAAAGTCATTATAACAGGTCAAAGTTACGTTTAATAATTACCATAAATTAGTAAGGTTAAAGGCAGAATTAGTCTTTACTTTCTGTTTCTGTTCTGTTCCGTGCCGTTCTGTTTCAAAATTGTAAAAGTTTCTTTTTCTGTAGCAACTGTAGCCATTTATGACAAATTTATTAGTTTTGCACCATCCATTGTTTTATTTCAATAACTTTTATGCACATAAATTTGAAGAAATAAAATTTAATTAACGAATTTTTTATTATTTATTTTGCGGTAACTTACAATTACTTTACAAGTTCTTGATTTTATCAAACTGAACCGCAACAGAACAGAACAACTAATCAATTTCACAGGTTTTTTAATAACAAAAACAAATCAGCTGGTTCGTAACAGAACAGAAAGTAAAGACTTACTGAGCCTTAACTTTTTGGGCTCGGTCAAATAATTGTAGCATAAAAAAGTAAGCAATAAAAATAGTGCGAAACAATAAAGTTTCATTAATACATCAATAAAACACATCTTCTTACCCAAACATTTTACCTACTGTCACATTTGCTTTTATGTGTACAGGTTATTTACACATAAATTGTAGCAAAACAAGACTTTTTTACTTGTTTTTTAAATATTTCTACTTACTTAAGAAAAGGGTTTTCAAAGAAAGAAAAAACCCAACGACGCAATTGGTACAGAAACCAAAATATTTTTACAAGCAAAATACCAACAAATTCTTTTGGCTGTTTTGTTTCTTAATAATTTCTGCATTTAGGTACGTCTTTTTTAAGAAAGCAAAAGGGACCCTTTTACAGGTAGCAAAGAATTTTTTTCACAAACAAAACACATATTGTTAGCTTAAACGTTGCAGTAAATGTTATTGTTAAAAAAAGTTACCTAATAAAATTTAAATTAGCTTTGCTGTTAAATATTTTCAACAATTTAAATTATGTTAAAATTAAATAAAAATGTTATATTACTCTGCATTTAAGTCTTAAAATTTAGACTCTAAATATTGCACGCAAGGCATTGGATGTTACCAAAAGCATTTTTGACCGCACAATATTTTTGAGTGTAAGCTGAAACAAAATAATATAGCATCCGCTAAACATGTACACTTGTCGAAGTCACACCGACGACTGAATTGAAGAGCATAAAAATATGTGTTTGTAGTGGTATGCACAATTGTGCAAAGAAATGGAAAGCCCTGTTCAAGGCCCATTGAAAAGGTCTGTGCAAGAAGCCTGATGATCAGTGATGTTAACCGTACGGTAATTACCCTTTTTTAAGGTAATTTTGGGCCGCAAAAGGTAGCAAGGTAATTTTTTTAAAAATACGGTAATTTAAAGAAATTTGGATTTTTTTTAATACATATATATACATACATTCATAATATGTACATATGTAGGTTTTAAAATTTTAACTTTTGAGAGGTGATTTTCAATTTAAAAATAGATAATATTAAAATTAAGAACATTTTTATGTTTCTTCAAATGCTTTCGAAAAACCGGTAAGTGCAAAATATGAAAAATTTAATTAATCTTGTTTATTAATAATTTTATTTTAAACTTTGGATTATTTTAATTACGGATCAGGAATAAAATGTGGCTATAGATAAGTATTTGGCACTTGAATAATCCATATTTGAATCAAGCATTCTGTAGGTACTTGATTTAAGAAAATCCGTACTTATCGAACAATTGACACCGCTTTGCCTTGGTTTAAGAACGGATTGGTTGATTTTTCTTGTGGCTACAACAATCCAAAAATTGACTGAGTGCTTTTAATATAAATTTTACTACACAATCAATTGTCTGTTATTTGGAAACAGCACATTAATTCTATATAGGTATAAAAAAATCGTTGCGTGCACGCAAAGAAAAAACATGGTTGTGGTAAACATATTCTAAGAGCAACATATTATGATAAGATTCATGATTGTAGTCACCATATTACGATTGTTATTAAATCATATTATGACCAAATATGTTCGTAATATTACATCATAATATGTTTCCCTTAATCATATTATTATCCTGTTAATCATAAAACGTTAAGAAGTTATAATATTACTGTCATGGTAATCATAATAAGATAAGAAGTAATCATATTATTGTCATGGCAATCATAATAAGTTTAGAAGTAATCATATTATTGTTAGGGCAATCATAATTAGTTTAGAAGTAATCATATTATTGTCATGACAATCATAATAAGTTTAGAAGTAATCATATTATTGTCATGACAATCATAATAAGTTTAGAAGTAATCATATTATTGTCATGACAATCATAATAAGTTTAGAAGTAATCATATTATTGTCATGACAATCATAATAAGTTTAAAAGTAATCATATTATGATGCAAAGTGATATGAACTGTTATACATAAATTTTTTACATCATAATATGATACAACTTTAAACATAATATTTTTATTGGGAAAAAATACTTATGATAAAATAAAAAACATAATATAGTTACTGTAATCTTTTTGTCGTAGGTCGCAATTATTTATAAATTATTTTATTGAGTTTTCATTATTTTTCTCTTAAAATAACACAAAACTTACCAGTAATGGTTAATATTTTGCACCAATATTTCACAAATTTTTCCACCACTTTAAGATTATTAAAATTTTTTAGCAAAGATATTTTATTTTGTGACACTTCAACCCTTTTTTAATGTTTTTTCTTTATTTTGTTTTTAATTTATTGTTTATTTCAATGGTTATTTTGTTATTTCTTTTTTAATATTTTTCTTTATTTTTTTTTAATTTCTTGTTTATTTTAATAGTTTTTTTTTATTATTAGCCACTCACCAACAAATAATTCGATATGTTTATGTAAAACACGACACAACTGATACAAAATTATTTTACAAATGGCGATACCAAAATATTATTAGAGTAACGATATTTTGATTGCATCTTAAACTTATTATGATAAATGTATATAAAGTTATCATGTTATGGCTATTAAATATCATGTTATGTCTGTGAGTAATATAATATGTTTTGACAGTTATCATAATTTAGTTGTTAGAAAAATAATTATTTTTCGGTCAACAATACTCAAATTTATAATTGCGATAAACATTAATATGTTTACAGTAACTATAATATTGCTGATATTTAATAAAAATAACAATTATTTGTGTACAACAACAATATATTGTTACAATAAACACAGTGTGGTTGCCGTAACCATGCCCAACCATATTTTTTCTCTGCGTGTGCGGTAATTTTGTCTTAGAAACGGTAATTTTTAGAGGGCCGTAAGGTAATTAAAAAATAAAAGTTAACATCACTGCTGATGATCATTGTTTATGTTCTTTTTAGTTGTCAAAAGTTGTTTACATTTTGCTTACATATGCATGTATACGTTTATGGTATGCCACACATACACGTTTTTTCCTTTTGCTTTGTATATGCGGTAGTAAATTTTTGACAACTAAAAAGAATTGTATTTTGTTTTTGTACAAGTAAGCAGACCTGATAGATGGGCCTTGGCCCTGTTTTAAATGTTTTATAATTGAATAAATGTTGTGCACTTTGGGTAAAGGCAAACAAGTGAGTTATTCAAAGCAGACCTCTACTGTACACCCAATGTGTTGCTTCACTTTCGGCATTTTATTTTTATTTATTTGAAACTTTAAAGTGTTAAGCATATAAAAAAAAATTAAGCAAAACTCAATAAACATTTTTGGCGATGTGTGTAAAGCATAGAAATCTGTACCAATCTTAAAGTATACTGATCTACTCAGAATGACTTTTTAAAGTGTTCTAACGATGTCCATCCGTCCGCCTGGCTGGTTGTCTTTTCATATTAACCTAGTGCGCAAAAGAGTTTCAATCTTCTAAATAATTTGATAAAATGTGGTAAGTACATTTTAATTGTACTAAGAACGAAGTCTATGTAAATGGTAAGAATCGGTCTAAAATTTTACATATTCCCCATTAAATCTTCTTTCCAAATTAGATACTTTGTGTCCGTAAACCATCAAATTATGTAAACATTTAGATTAAATTCGCCCCAAAAATATTTTACTGCAAATTAAATTCTTTTCGAACCAGATCACATTTGCACAAAGCTCTCATCCATAAACATCTTTAACTTCGGTTTTAAATGTTAATATTAGTAAACAAAAACAAATTAAAATGGATGTTTATATCTCGATAATATTCGGCACAAATAACTTGACATAACTTTGTTTTTGTGAGCCGATGACTCCCATCGTTACCAAATAGGGTTAAATCTCGAAATATTGTCTGGTGTTTGGGCATTACCTATTATCATTTAAGGATTGTTTTAATTAAATGGAATTGTTATTAAATTGTTTGAATATTTTATTTTCAAACAATATTAAGCCATTTAGGCCAAAAATCAATATTACAAGTAATATATGCTTAAGCTTCATATATATGTATGAATATATATTATTCATTAATCAATAATTATAATTCACAATTTATACTAACAAAATGAAATTTAAAATAAAATATATTTACATACTATGACTTTAGATTAAGTCTCCCCAGCCACATTAAAAATATAAATATCATTATTATCATCCATCAGTAGCTTATCAAGGTTTTTTTATATATTATTTTTATTATTGTACATACATACATATATAGTATGAATTCTTTTTAAATATGGCCCCAGCACCCAAAGGCATTATTGGAGCTAGCTGGCAAGATACATTACTTGTAAATGTACATTAAGGTGGTTCGAAAAAAAAGTTGAGCCAGTCACCCCCTAGGATTAAAGATAAGTTGAAAACAATTCCAGAAAAAAATTTGTTTAATTTTTTGCCACTTCTCTGGATACCGCCCTTTTAGTTTTTTGTATACTCGTCGCCATTTAAGGTCCGATCAAAACGTATTGCATAAAGTTGTTAATGGATAGTCTAACTTTTTGTCCGACATCAAATTCTGGGCGCCACCTATGCTATCTCGGAACGTGCCACCCTAATGTCCAATTTTTTTCATGGGGAAAGAAAGCCCTTCTAAAACTTTGTACTTCTAGCTTTAATGTACTCACTTTTATGCCACGCCCCCGCATTGAATTTTTTGGTTTTTATATAAATAGCGCCGCCGTTTAAAGTCCAATTTAATTGTATCGCATATTAGTATTAATGGCCTCACTATGGCTTCATATTTGTGTTAGGTGACTTCTCAATCCGACATCGAATTGTGGGCGCCACTTATGCCATCACGGAACCTTCCCCCCTAATGTCTAATTTTTGCACGTTGCAAGAAAGTCCTTCTAATACTTTGCATGTCTCGGTTTTAATTTGCTTACTTTGATGCTACGCCCCAAAAGTACGCCTCATTTTTTCTTTTGCACATAAATATTTTATTAAACCAGGTGGATCAGCATACAAAAACAAGAAAATTGCATCAGTCAGAATGAAATTATATATCAATGAAGTATCTAGAATTGTAAAAAATACATAGTTTTTGCCAACCCCAAAATGCAGCACTTTTTGTTTTTATATAAACCCGTTTTGAAGTCCGTATCGCATTTTGATGGTTTCTTAATCTGATGGTTTCTTAATCCGACATCAAATTTCGGGCGAAACTTAGGGCATAAATTCACCGTAAAATTTAAATATCTGATGTTATCTCAATTTTGTTTATTTTTTTTCACTGATAAATAATCAATTAAATTAATTTTTAATAAAATATTTTTAATAAAAAGCATTAAAAATTAAAAAGTTTTATGTATGTATGTATTCCACACAAAGAAAATAAAAAAATTAGGAAAAATTCTGGCGAGAATTGCTGTACTGTTCGCGACTTCTTATTTTAGCAAATATATAACCAAGGCGCCTTTCGTCTGTGAACTTATTTGCAGATTCACTCACAACCCGCACAAAACGTTCAGTGTTTTGAGAATGGCACTGAAACTCTAAAAAATACATTATCATTATATATTATTGAAACGCAATTTTGTAAATATATTTACCTGGTATTTGAATTATTTCATTAGAAGAATTTTGGTATTGCACCAATTGGTCATCCATATAGAAATGCAGACTTGGTGGCTCCGGTATTAGTAAATTGTCCCAGTCTATAATTTCTGTGTATGCATTGCAGTCAAAACTCTCTAATTTTTGCGGGTGGTTCTTCCCTAATAGTTCTTATAATTACATAACCCTGATATCGTACTGTAGGATCAGGATCCGTTACCATTGTCAAAAGTATAGTTTCAGGGTGAAAATAGTAACTATTATGTTCAATGGTCGGCCGAATAATTTCTGAATATACAATGTTAATCGTCGAATCCAAAGTACATACTTAAAAACATGACGGTGTATAGAGTGGGGTTGGCTCTTAACCAGAAAACAGAGAGGTGCACAAACTTTAACGATAAGTGTGACTAAATTCCGCAAAATATCTGAATGCTGACTCTTAGATACATAAAGCCGAAGTAGCCTTCATGCTGTTGTCAACCGTCGTGCTGTACTTACAGGGCTGGGACTCTGGCTGGCTAATCTATCATCCAAGAAACCATTGTTAATAGCTAGAACCATATGAAAAAGGTAAAACTGATCATCGCGGATGTTCCAGTCGACTACATTATCTGGCATGATTCCCATAGAAATTGGCACAAAATCGTTAACGACCTAAAAAACACTAATTATTTTAAATCTTATGATAATGGAATAAACCTACAGGACGTCGGTTACAGTTTAGCAAATCAAATCCAAATTGTCTAGGCCAAATACCTGGACCAGTTTGCTTTCCAATTAAGGAGGTCATTAAAGTTTTGAGTGGTAACTCGTAGAAGTGAAACAAGCAGACATTCCACTGCAACGGTTGTTGAAGATATCTTTCCTTGCACTCGTTTATTCCAGTCTTGTATCCCGTATTTACAGCCGTTCCATCGCAATTAATTGAAACTAAATAGTTCAACGAATAGCCTTCTAAATTAAGAAAGTTTACAATCGCCTTCTGAATCTCTATCCCGGTACCGGCTGCTGGAGTTGTATATCCGACGAATTTAGATTCAGGCTCTTGTAACGGACGAAATTTATTTCTACTCCTAGAAAACGTTTAGCTACCTTTTAGACCGGCCGTGCTCAGGGAAAATAGGGTGGTGTACTTGGTTTCAATAACAAGAATAGAAGGCACGTAAAAATTAATTAAAAGATATATGTAGGTAGCAATTTCCACTATTGATGCAATTTAAACAAAAAAATATTAAAAGTAAGCAAACATAAGAGAAAATCCAAACCAAAACTTAAACTGTAATTGAAACGTGAAACATATAGGAAGGGAGTTTGATGTCATTATCCCTTACTGCTCTTAACCCATCCAACCATTGCTATCTTCACAAATTTAACTCTTAAGATAGCCCAATTCGATATCTAGCTAATTTTCATTCTAAATCTTTCGTGGAATAAATAAGGCAAATTTATCTATTTAAATTCATTCTAAATATGTATGTTAAATTTATTAGGCAATTAATTGAGATATACAAACAGAAATCATTTTTAAATTATAATGAGTTTTGTTAAAGTTAATAACGTTATATAAAGGTGGGTAAGGTGTTTTATTTAATACAAGCATTTAACCCGCTACTTCGTTAGCGTCTCCTTTTCCTTCGTGGACATATTTTTATGCCAAAGTTTATTTTTCTAGATTTTAACTTGTTTAAATTCTAGCATTTAACCCGCTACTTTGTAATCGGGCCTTTTCTTTCATGAACATATTAATATGCCGAAGTTTATGTTCATAGGTTTTAACAAACAAGTTCCAAAATGTTTCATCTCATATGTTGATATTTACACAGGACTTTGCACTTATAATTTTGTGTTTCTAAGTTCAATATTATAGAAAATTCAAAAAGTACCACTAGTAGAACACAAAACAAATGAAAGAAAGTTAATTTCCCGTATTATCCTTTTTGATAATTTTTTTACCCCATTTATGTATCACAGTAACTTAACAATTTTATATTATATAGATAGATAGAGATAAATGTTGTGAAAAAGTAACAAAATTAGGAACGATTTTTACACCTTTAACGTTTGAATTTCAAAAAAGGTCCAAATTAGTTTTGTATTTTTTAGATAAGCTACGAATGTGATTTAATTTTTATTTGTCCTTTTACACCCCAAAAAAGCCGTGCCTCAAAAGAGTACCATACACCTGTTCGTTAATTTTTTTAATGAACAATAATAAGTACTCAATTTGTTGTATCTCTTTTAGTTAAGGAGATATGAAGATAGCGAATTTTTCTAATGAACAACAATAAGTGTTAATGTTCTTTAACTCTTTTAGTTTAGGAGGTATGAGGTAAACAGGATCAATTTGGCGAGAGGCCAACCTTCGATCCAAATGTTAACCTTTTAGCTACATATGTTTATGCTCTGCGGTGAAAGATAAATAGATGGAGAAAAAATCTTTTGAAAAAAGTAACAATCTTATGTACAATTTGCATCCCTAATACGTTCGAATTTCGAAAAAGTAACAAATATGCATTTGTATTTTTTAGATAAGTTACAAATGTAATATAACTTTTTTTTCTATGCGTATTGGGTTAAAAGCAAGATGGTGGACAAAAAAGTTCCAAGATACAGGTTTTACCCGTTTACTACCGAAAACCGCTGAATTTCGCTAAAGTACCAGCCACCTATTTGCTTTTTTTATTCAATGCACAAAAATAAATATTAAATTAAAAAAAGTA
The DNA here is from genome assembly GCA_949318255.1 of Pollenia labialis. NCBI lineage: Eukaryota > Metazoa > Arthropoda > Insecta > Diptera > Polleniidae > Pollenia > Pollenia labialis. The sequence continues at coordinate 59,442,381 of OX439143.1, forward strand.
CCAGTTTATTTAAAAAAATAACCAGTACCAAAATCAGTACCAAAAACCCTCTTACAGATTCTCTTTCGCTAAGGTCCTGGCATGTTTGATCTTATGTTTCTAGGTCCAATACTAACGGTAATTAAAAAAGTACCAGCTAAAGAACAAAAAAGTACCAAAACCTTCCCTCTTATAGATTCCTATCCACTCATTGCTTTGCATATTGAATTTTATGTTTCTAGTTCTAATAATAACGGAAATTCAAAAAGTTCCAGTAAAAAACAAAGAAGTACAAAAAAGCGCTTCTTCCCTCAGGACGTTGAAAGTTAAATTTTATGTTCATAAGACCAATATTAACGAAAATTAAAAAAGTACCAGTTAATGAACAAAAAAGTACCAAAAAGCCCTCTTATAGATTCTTATCCACTCAGGACAATGCATCGTGAATTTTATTTTTCTAGGTCCAATAAGAACGGAAATTTAGAAAGTACCAGTCAATGAACAAAAAGTACCGCAAACTTCCCTCTTATAGATTCTTATCCACTCAGGGCATTGCATCTTGAATGAAGTTTAATAATAACAGATATTCAAAAAGTACCAGTTAAAGAAACAAAAAGTACCAATAAGCTCTTTTAGGGATTCTCATTCATTCAGGACCTTGCAGGTTAAATTTTATGTTCGTAAGACCGATATTAGCGAAAATTTAAAAAAAGTACCAGTTTAGATAGAAAAAGTACCAAAAAGATCCCTCTAAAAATAACAGTTAATGAACAAAAAAGTTCCAAAAAATCCCTCTAACAGATTATCATTCACTCAAGACCTTGCATGGTTAATTTCATGTTTCTAGGTCCAACACTAACGGAATTTCAAAAAGTACAAAATAATGAACAAAAAAGTACCAAAAAGCCCTCTTACCCATAATTTAGTACGAATATGTCAAAGAATGGAGGAAAATGTTTTGTAAAAAAAGTACCAAAAATAGTTACGATTTTCATCCCTTAAATGTTCGAATTTCGAAAAAGTACCAAATTCATATTCGTATTTTTTTGATAAGTTTCGAATGTGGTATAAATTTTGGTTCTATGTTTATTGGTTCAAAAGACTACTGACGAACGAAAATAATTATTACTTTAGCTTGATCCGTATTTGTTACACTGTACAACACAAAAAAAAATTACAAGGTCCGGCCTATAAATTTTGATAGAAGAGACAAAAAGAAAATACACGTGTATCGGCGTTTGGCAAGTTTACATCTGAATTTCATTTGAGGACGGGTTAAAGTTTTCCTGCTCCGGCACATTCTTATGGTTAATCGGCATAAGAAACCATGTGACCCTTAAGCCTACAGTACACGGAATGTAAAAAGCTACATGCGCATGTGGTTCTGACGTAATTTTGTCGTCATCACACAACACGAACTTGCATTTGTAGCTTCGTAGAGTCGTCAAAATTACGTCAGAACGACATACGCATGTGCCTTTTTGCATTCCGTGTACTATAGGCTTTACATTTCAGGTATAAAATGTGTTCAGCAAATTTATGTAGAATGCTACGGAGAACATTTTTTTAGAATATTTTAACCATCTGCAAGGTATGATTCTTTTTTGTCTTTCTTTTAAAAAAGACAAACACACCATTAAAACAGAAATTCGAGGGGTTAAAATGTTCCGCATAAATATTAACCGTGAAATTTTACTAAAGGTCCCTGAATACACCAAAAAGGAAAATTCAACCAGAAAGTCAGAAATAAGACATAACAAAAAAAAGCTTAGCGTTAATTTCGTATTTATTAAAAATTATATTTTAAAGTACCCCAAAAATTTAGCATGAAAAAAAAAATAGTTCAAATTTAACTGAAAATCACTAATATCTCTATTATTTTACCTTCGATAGCAAATTTGGATAGGAAGTATTCATTAATAAAATTTTTTTTCAAAACAAAAATCAAGTGCTATATTTCTTAATAGGCCTAGTTATCATGCTATGAGCACATGTACAATCATAATTATAAAACATTGCTGTCAAATCACTGTAATATGGATTGCGAAATGCATCAATATTGGTATCACCAGCAATAATTACCGGACTTTGAGCAAAATTATTTAAAGTGAGATCAAACATATTTACAAAATCAGTAACAGCACATTTCTGTGACCGATAAAACGAAATCAGTTTCGTATTTTTATGGTCAATTTTAAAATTTGTAAAATTAACGGTTATAAGATCCACAAAATTTTGTCTCTTACAAATTTCCACTGAGTAATGCAAATTTTTATTTATATATAAAGACGTTTCACCATACCCATCTGCTTTACAACAGTGAACACTATTAAAACCTGGTGTTGTATCAGTGTTATCACCAGCCACAAACTCATTGAAAGAAGATCAATATTAGTCAAACTGTTAAGAATCTCATTGTAATTTTAAATAAATTAACAAAAAAGACTTAAAAACAATAAAAACATAAAATAAAACTCCTAAGATAATGAGTTTAGTTTTCACAGTTGGAAGGTTTAAAATTCTCATTGCAATTCCTTTATAATGTTTGCTTTTTAGCCCCACAGAGCTTACGGAAGGTAAGTTGTCAAACGAACTGCCATACTGCTTTCAATTTTTTTTCTCAGGCACATCATCATGAATAGATTCATGCTTGAACAACGCCACCAAATTATCCAAATTTACTTTGAAAATCAGCCATCGATTTTCGTAACATGTAGGCAACTTCATGATTAAACTGACGCAACTTATTTTTTCACAAATGAAGGCGATGTGTTGATAGAAAATAAACTGTCAATTTGACTTCAAGGCTGTGCGATGTGACATCCTTGATTGTGACATCTCCTGATTGAAGTCACTTGTTTATGCTGATAAAACAGTAGCAATTGACGTCTTGGAGGTCAACAGTTTTAATTTATTCGTGACAATGCTCAAAAAGAGGAAACAAATTGGATGTCTGCAAGGCGTTTCGTCAAAGATAGGCGCGGTGCCTATTTTTTTGAAATCAGCTTCAATTAGTAATGCCGTGTATTAATCTGCGATCAAAATTACCCTTACTTTATTTAGTAAACAAAATGCCTGCTGGGTTTTATACAACTGTCCCTTTCGTAATTCAGTTTTACAACTGATAAGGGCTTTAAATATTATATTATTATTATATTATTATTATATAATTGACATTAGACCTCTTCGTGTTCGTTTTCGTCTTCAATAAATATTATGATGGAAATTTCCATCACCATGCAAAGAAGGGTTAAATAGTCTTCAAACTAAAGCATTTGGAAGTTGCCAGATAAAAATACAATTAATTACATGTTGAAATATTGGAAATATTTCATCCCACAGGCTAGTTTTAGTTTGAACAACTTTTTTTTAATAAACTTTAGGTTCTAAAGCACTATAAGAGGCATATTTATCCAAATCTAAGGTACCATCTTGCGATGAAAATATATATTTATTGATTGACGTCTTTTCTTACAAAGAAACCGAAACTTTGGTCCAATAGACTGTGCATTTTTTAGCAACAATATCTTAAAGAAATAAATGTCTTCACTAAAATCGAATCTCTATTTTATTTGGGTATCTAAAGTTAGAATTTCATATAACACCGGAATAACACCTAAGAGAAATTACCCACGCTCTACCCACGACGGTAAAAATTATACAAAATTCGGGTAATTACCCATAAAAGTAACACTGTATTGTTTACAATCGCAACACATTCTCATTAAACCATGCGTCCAAAATGGGTTTGGACTATAATAATAAAACAGGACTTAATGATTTTTATTATCGTTATTATTGTTGTTTGAAGTACAAAATTTAAATGTTATTATACGTTACTAAAAATAGCTAACATAGTATCTACATTTCTTCAACTTGAGCTGTTGTATTTAAAATTACTTGCTTAAATGTTAGGTTTAAACCGTTACTACAAAGATGCATATTGTAATTTATTGTATAACACAGTACAACATTTTTCAGGTGATTGATTCGGGACTCAATTCTGATAATTGCTTATGAAAGTAGACCCAAAAAGAAGAACTTCTGCATCATTAGTTTGGTCATGGTACCTCAATAAAAAATTAATTTGAAGTTATTAAGTATCGTATAGGGGAATTTGTCACGTTTTAGGCTCTTTTGTTTATGCTGGATTTCAATCGCAAACTGCTTAGGATAACTAAAAACAAGTTGGCACCAAAATTTTTCTTTTCTTTTAAGTTGTTTGAAAGTGAGCAGTGAGAAGGACTCGGAGTATACATCTTGGATGAATATTAAAAAAGTTACATACGGAATGACAAACTTAGTATACCCTCATTCACCGCTTTTGGTGGAGGGTATAGCAAGGTGTATCAATTATGGAAGATATTGATTTAATTTCAATAATTGCCTTTTAAAGCGGTAGAAAAACTTACTTTTGTTTTACATATTAAAATTGCAGTTATTATTTTTTTTTTTTCTACAAGAATTTTTCTCGTAGATATACATAAGTTCTTCTTGCGATTGTTTATATTCCTCACCTCCTCTATATGAAGCTGGGAGTTCTTATTTGTTGCACAAAACACAAAATAATTTTCCTTTTTTGGAATACGCCACGGTCGTCTTGGAATCCATTCAAAAGCAATTTCTTTTATTCTGTCTTCTAAAACTCCACTGGAATCTAATATCAATTTATCTCCGTATGAAAACCGTTTAAAACTTATAAATCTACCAACCTTAAAAAATCGGATGAACATCTCCTTTAAGCTGAATTTGTTAAACGGTGAAATTGTCTCAGAATTCCCACTTCGTAAGGTTGAGTTTTCAATTCCTATTCGTTTTTCCATACATTATGTTCCCCTTAGACTTCAATACTTTCGGTTAAATTATGCAAATTTTGATCATATCCGCAGAATGAGCTCTGAATTGAACAATTTTTATACGTGTATTGATTTTACTGATCCTATTGGCGTCAACAATAACCTCTTAAAAACCTACAGATAAATTTAATGCTAAATTTGTATTTTATAAAATGTACTAAAGTATCTAAATATAATAAATAAAAATACTAGTGAGTAAGAAATATTAGTTTCATTGGAGAATTAAGTAATAATAAATAAATAAAAAAACGATATATTCGGCAATGCCGAATCTTTTTTACTCACACCGATCAGTTTCACCTTCAACTCGTCATATTTCCTGTAAGAAATTTATTAAAAATCTAACTCGATTTAGCCAAGTGTTTAAAACAATTCTTTTTAACAAAATAAAAAACTTCTTAAAAAGAGTACCAATTCAAATTAAAGGTAACACTGTTTGAAGTTTTTTAGGGGTCGGTCAACGTTGTGCTGTACAGGTCCATGGTAACCAATTAATTGGATTCCCTTTTATATGGAGCTTTTACTGGAAACTTGTGCCTTATGATATCTTAGAAAAATGGCGTTACAAGCCATAAAACGTTCTAAATAATCGTTTAAATTACTATTTCGAATATGATGTATTTTGAGATCAAAAGTAATTTTTAAACGAGATGTACCTTATTTGAATATAAAAAACCTTTTCCATAAAAAAGACCTTTTTGAAAATTAGCGTGTCTGTCAATATAAAAATATGTTCTTCCGCATATAAAAGAACATTTTTATAAGAAAAAATAATAATTAAAAATTATTTTTCAACTATTTTCATTTATATTATCAAAGTTATTTTCGGGAATACAAAATTTATTATTAATACGATTTCCGTATGACGTGCTAAATTCCCAGTTTTTCATATTTGATAAATACACTGACATTTATTGTTGAGGGAAATGACACATAATTATAATTTCTACTTTTTATTTCTGTATCACACTTTAGTTGTTTATCTACTAAGAATTACAAATACATTTTTTAATTATATTCTAAAACATAAATAACCGAGCAATGTAGCTAGAACTTCAGCCCGTTCTTGATAGCCCCCCGCACTGCTCACTACCTGGGGGTAACTCTCTTAATTTTTAAATTATTGCCGAAATGATAAGATAATATGACAAACTATTATACATTTTAATCCATAAAAACATTTGAAAAAGTATAAATACGATAATTTCTTAGACATCTACACATTTAACTTTTAAACGTTGAGTCTTGAAGAACCCGTTCAACTCGCTGAAGAAAGTCTTTAAAAGGATAGACACAATAATGAACTTAAACTTAATTGCAAAAGTCCTTATAATTTGCCTCGGACTACTAGAGGCAGTATCAAGTACCCCTCAGCCACACACGGCATCAGATGGCCAGGAATATCTTATTGAAGTTGAACAGGAGGTAATTTCCCATTATGATTTTAAGAAAGAATTTAATATGTCAATGAATTTTTTAGTTCAACTGGATTCAGGCCTGGCATGAGTGCGCCCGCAGAAGTTATCAACTTGTTGAAATTGATTCAGTGGGAAAAAATACTGCTATTATTAATATTTTGAAAACGTTTACGACACCCGAAGGCGACTTATGGCTCGGCGGTAATGATGAATTCAGTTCTAGGCAAGACAGTTATCGAAACTTTGTGTGGTCAGCCACGGGTAAACAATTAACATTCTCCGATTGGTCGGACAAAACACCATACCATTCTGCACGTTTGCAGCACTGTGTATATTTAATGTCCAAAAGCTGTGTCTACAAATGGAACGATGATGTTTGCACTTATAAAAAGGGTTTTATTTGTGAAATTAATCACTTTAAAAAAACCTACGATGAAGATCTTAAACATAAATGTGATGAGTTTAGAATGATAATTTCATCGATTACCAGTGAATTCGAAGAGGCCCAGCAACAAATGATTTCCGAAATCAATAAAAAAATTCAAAGTATAGATAATCTGAAGAAAGAAATAGAGCAGCTGCAAACTACTGCAAAAACGGACATACAAAACATCCTGGTTACTACTAACGAAAATGTTGCAAATTTAGTTTTGTCCTTGCGGAATCGGGCCGTTGAATTGAATGGAATCCTACAGGGATCTACATATGATACCAGCTCTACACTTAGCGGCAAAATGAATGATGCAGATAATTTAATACATAGACTTTGTTAAAGCATACTTAAATTTTTAATAAATATACATTTTCCAAAGGGTTTCTTATCTTTTCCCATAAATAAAACAATTTTTTTTTTATTTTTCTCAAAGTTTTAATTTTGATTATTAACTTCTCTGCAGGAAATGTCACTAGAGGATCTGCACTGATTCACTACTGACACAGTCAGCAGGGCTAGCGACTTATTATACCCAAGACAATGTTATTTACTATAGACATTTAACATGTTCGTGTCATTGAAAATCTACTTCTGACGCTGGTACTATGGACTAGGTAGGTGGGAAAATAGACATTGGAACCAGAGAATCAGGGCTGCCAGGTACTTGGCCCCAAAACATTAAAAAAATCCCCATAAATCGCCAAATTAAAAAAAAACCTTTAAAATTAATATTTTTTTTTTTTGTTTTTTTTCTGACCAAATTTAAAATTTTTTTATAAATAGTAAGAAAAATTTTAATGAGAAATCGTCAAATAAAAATTTTTAGAAAATTAAATTCTTAAATTCTTTTCATGCGATTTCAGTGAGGAATCACAAGCAGAACAATAGGCTGTTTTTGAAGACGAATGAGGCAATTTATAATAATTTGACGCTTGTTCAATCGGTTTTGGCCATCCTTAAAATTAACAATAAAAAAACATATATCCGTCATTTATTTAATACTTTGCAGAAGTGCTTTAAGTTTTTTCTGATTACTAAACACATTATTATGTAGGCGAAGTTTTTACTGGGGTACCGAATTTTCAATAGTTACCCAGTAAAAACTTCACCTACAAAATAATGTGTTGAGTAATCAGAAAAAAATGAAAGCACTACATAGAACTCTACTGAGGTAAGGTTAGATTCCATGGGGAGCCATCAAGAGACAGCTCACTTGGGTGCTTTACTGGTCCCTTTGTGATACCCAGCGCCAATGCCCATCCTATAAAGCAGTTACCCAGATGGCGTCAGTGCAAAGTCCAACCACTTCGTCTTCCCCCAAGCTGGCAAACACCGGTTCCCCCAGGTATTTTCCCCTGATGCCCCGCAGACCGGGGCATTAACAGAGAAAGTGAAGTTCTGACAACTTCTGCAGTAGTTGTTAAATCCCAGACCCATTCTTCTAGCATGAGTCCCCACCGACCAATGCCCAGTCATAACCGATACCACTGTCCTAATCTGGTCCATGTTGAACCTAAGTAGAGACCTAGTTCTCCGTTCATCATATCCAGGCCATAGTATCCTGGATATCGAGCAGGTGGACTCATCGATTCAACGCGTCTGCGCAACCCTATATGACTCGCGCCCAATAAGTAACTTACAGTGAGCCATTGGAAGGCTAACGAATTGATCAATGAATGCGTCATCCATACGACCACCCTGTTTGGCCAGCCCATCTGCTACTTGATTGCACGGGCACTCTGAGTGCCCCGGTATCCATATTAGCGTAACCCTTGAATATTTCGCAATCTAATTCAAAGATATCCAACATTCTACAATTAACCTAGATGTCGTGTAGACACCCACTAGGGAAGCAAGGGCAGCCTTGCTGTCAGTAAATATAGGTATATCTCCCGATATGCGATGATACCTCAGCCAGTTTGCCGCCCGCATTATAGCCGAGATCTCCACCTGCAGGACACTACATTCATCCTGCAGGCAAAAGGAAACTCTCACATCCAGTTCCCCTATGAAGAAACCTCCGTCAACCCTTTCACCTTTCCTTGAACTATCAGTATAGAACCCCAGGGTCGTTTCATGGAAAGTATCCGTCGGCACATTGCCTTGCGCCATCTGTATCACGAATCCCGCGCCGAAGAAAGGCCCCTGGTTGCAATAGTCCACTCCATCAGGGACAGATTTGTCCCGTTTAACGTGATCGTCGTCCTAAGACCCTTCCTCACGGTGCTCTTAACACTGGGTCAAAATAATGCGTTGACCAGCGCCCCCTTCTTCCTTCGCCACAAAGCCGTGGCACCAGAGCAAGGGTTCCGACTTCTAATCCATGCATTTGGGCACTTCATCCCCCTCGGCAAAGGGCGGAGCCTGTCTAACACTCCCACCATCTTCTGGTCAAATGGCAACCGGTTACAATGCAACTCCACACCGAGCAATAACTTGCTCTACCCGCGATATGGTTATTAAACCACAACCACCACGTTACTCCCCCGATGGGGCCTCATCATACCAGATAAAGACTCCGGTTAGCTTCGTAGCCTAAACTACTACCAGTTGGACCCCAAACAGTACCGGGACTGGTGGCCCACAGCAAACAGCAGCACACGACGCCAGCAACCAGCAACACTGCAAACAGCAACTGGAACTGCAAATTCCGCAATTGCGGAACATCACAAACATCTACATTAGGGGACTATACATCACCAATAGACGATACAACAAAACAATAAACAGCTACTCCCAAAAGCGACACTTTGGCCACCTCACAGACAGACTCACGGTCACAATTGACCGACCGCAACCAACGACGCACAAAGGAGAAACACGAACTTAGCAGGGGGCCGTTTCGGAAATCAGCCGACAGCATGTCGCTACTCCACCAAGACACTCCCATCTCCAGCCCCAAGTGACCAGAGCGGACAGTTCGACGATATACGCGAGCGTCGGTTCGCAAATGCCTGCGAACGAGCTTACCTCCACTATCTCCGTCTTCTCTTAATAAAAACCTCCTGGGAAAATTGCCCCAACCTTCCCATCGTCCGATCGTCCTCTATGAGTGATGCCCATACCATCTAGGTCCCTGATGTCATTATAGTAATGGCGCTCGGCAATAACGTGACACACGTCCTCGGTCCCTCTTCCACAACCACAGTCCGGAGTGTCCGACAAGGCTCTCTTATGCAAAAATGCATTGAGGGAGCCATGTCCCGTCAGTAAGAACCCCAGACTCAGGCCAAAGCCAAAATCTGGGCGCTCACGTACAAAGGGTGCATCGCGTATTAAAGTATACGTGACACTACCCTTGTCAGAGTCCGTCCAGCGCGTCCGCCACCTAGAATCAAGGTGATCGGCTAACATCACCTTGATTTCCCTACTCTCCCTATTCACCACGTCAACATCAGATTGGCTTCATGCGCAAGAAGTGGCTGTTATGTATAAATATTATTGGTTATTACTGTAAATAGTTATGTTAAGTATTATATGTATGTATCTCGTGTAATGTTATTGTGAGTAGTTAAGTAAATAATAATATAATAAAGAGTTGAGTCTTAAGCCAACCACCAAAGTTATTATTTCAATTGGATATAACATTTTGGCGACGAGAATATTAATCGAGAATACGTGTGTTATTTCTTTTTTTCTGGTATTGTTGCAATTTTTATAAAAAGCAAAAATTAATTTTATCGGACAAATTGAATACTTTGATATGGAGGATGATTTTGAGTGCTTTATTGATCGAATGGAGCACTTGCTAAAATTGAACAATATAATAGAAAACTCCAAGAAAATCTCATTTCTAGTGAGTACAGGTGGAGGATACTTATATAAAATCGAAAAGACACTGGTTGCTCCAAAAAAACCTGAAGAAATGCGGTACGAGGATATAATTCAACGATTAAAAATTAATTTTCAACGCTAAACTAACGTAACGGCAGAACGTTTTAAGTTTCTTAATAGAAGTCAGTTGCCGGAAGAGACAATACAAGATTATATAGTCACTATTAAAGGATTAGCAGCTACTTGTGAGTACTTATCTGGATAACGCCCAGGTTGTTAATGGGAATACGGAATAAAAATATTCAAGCAAAACTAATTGGTGTATCCAAACCAAACTTTGAAGAAACGTGTGAAGCGGCTCGTAATATGGAGATGTTGGAAGAAGAAATAAGACACATGGGAGGTGAGCATGGAATAGTATTGGTCAATAGAGTGAGAAGTGTCGTGATTTTGTTTTTTGAATGAAGAATTGTGTGATAAAATAATAATTTTCAGTATTTACTAAGCTCTGCAGCCGTTTTCCTTCAGCACCCAACAGTGCCGATTTTAATGAGATATTTAGAGAATCTTTTCTTTTAGCTGTTCAATAAATTCTAATTTTATTCATACAAATTACCAACTTATATACTAATTTATTTTATGGTCAGCATTAATGTGGCACAGCAACAAATCAATAGTAGATTTGCTGTTCCCACGGGAATTTGCAATTTTGACAAATTTACTAGAATTGGTTGGCGCGTGAAAATAATTATTGCCAAAATATTCAACAAGAAAAAACTCAATGCACATTTATGCTGACCAAACACAAAAACAATTTTAAATTTAGTTCATTAACTTTAAAATAAAATTCATATAAAATACTTATCGTAAACAAAGAAAAAAATGAATTGAATTTCAAGTTCAATGTCATGCTTAGAGTAAATAAAATTCTTAAATTGCTACAGTGCCTTAACTAATTATAGATACACTACAGTGCCCTACCCTTTTAGGTTTGGGTATTATTATATATGAAACAGAATTTAGAAAAAAAATTTTTAATTTAGGCTTATTTATCTATATGTTTTTGTTAATTCAAATATTTTTTAAGCAAATTCTTATGTACTAGTTTTGTTTTTGTCTTATTAATTTCTAAAAGTACATTTAAATCTTTTAAATCTAATATTATGTATGGACCTTTGTATGGAGGAATTTAAATAAAACGATTAAAAATTTTATTCTATTTTAACCTTTATTATTTGATTTGAAGTTTTAAGACTTGAGTCTTAAAAGATTGTTTCTTAAAGACTACTTTCAAAAGACATAACTTAAAAACTAATTGCAGTTGGTTATATTCAATTTGGCTTTTGGCTCATATTGAATATAAACAAATGATGATAAAAGATACAACTTACTAAAAATAAAACCTGCACAATATTGTTTTTATTTCAATCATATTACATTCACTCATATTACAAGAGGTGTAAGTATGGTGTGAGTAATTATTTATAAACATAAATAATTACTTGCGATTCGTATTTCAAGAATTAAAATCACAGGGTATTCATATTACGACTGGATATTTGGTCATAATTAAGTCGTTGGGTAAAACTCCCCCCGACGAAGATTGGTTTCCAATTTCTGAATGACATTTGGGAAACGATATAATAGTTTTATTTATTGTTGTTTTAGATTTGAATTTAATTGTTAGGTACCCAATGATTAGAATTGTTGCCATTACGATTACAATATAAAAGGCTATGTTAATTGTTTTTTTATTGTATTTTAATTCTTCTATGTATCTTATATTTCTAATGTGCTGGTAAGTTAAGTTTTTTATTGGTAATTCTTCTTCAAAATTTATCTGTATTTCTTTAGGAAAATTAGGTATTATTATACTTTTACCGTATGATTTTCTATCATACCATTTTTCAAGAATCTTAATTTTACATTCTTCAATTTTTATAAGATAGTGTCCAGTTAAAGTTATAGGAATTTGATTACAGGTTTGGTTTAGAGTTACATTATTCATATTTATGGCAAAAATCAAATTGGAATTTACTTCTATTACATTTATAAATGGATTTTTCCGATAATTACATTGCATTTTTTTATAATTTAGTATATTTTCAATACAGTTATCTTTAGTCATGGTTAAATTCTTCTTATGATTGGTTTCAAAATATATAATATTATCTTTTGTGATATATGTATGCAATTTTTCACTTAACTCTAAAGTTTTGTTATTTGGAATTGGTTGGATAAATAGGGTTTCATAAAATTCAGGTTTGTTGCTACGGCTATTCTAATATTTTAACCGGCATATAAATTTTAACACAACTTTTTGCCACTAGCCCCGAATTTGTTTCAATTACTATTTATGTATTTAATTTTATTTTTAAATATATGCTAAACTGTATTTGTACATAAATATGTTTACTTAATAAAAAATAAATTTTTAAAATTACATTATTAACATGTAGACATTGACATTTTGAATGGTGTTGGGAAATAAAGAAGCATGGTTTGATAGAACGGCTGCATTTGTCTTCTAAACATAATAATATGTTTGAGACAATAATTATCTATAAACATAATGCCTGAACATATATTGTTACTTAAGACGTGTTTGACACAATCATTACCACAAACATTAATGATAGTTTCCTTTGCGTGTAGTTTCCATCGTTCTCAACCTATTTTCAATTTCTAGTCTGTCCTCATTGTCCATTGTACCGGATAAATATTTTAATCCCGTTCCCAAAACATTAATAAGTCCTCGTTTCTGTCTATGTGGAATAAGCATTTTCAGGGATGTTTTCAAATGCTGCAATTCTTGATTTATGTAATCATCATCCAAATTTGTGGTACGATTTTCTAATTTATGTATATATTCTTCATATTTTGTAACATTGAATATATGTACAATGTTATGATATTCCTTAATAAGGTGTCTTTTCCAGGGTGATTATTTTCATACTTATGGTGCTTCATTATAATTTCTAACAATTTCTCTTTTTCTACGTTCTCCAGTAATATATGTATATTAGAGCGGGTCGATTTTTTTTTCGAAAAATCGCATATGCGGAAAATGTTCTACGGATCATTTTGAGAAACTTTGCTTAAGAAAGTATGGGTCTAAAACCGATTTGGATGCCGCGATTTTTAAGGGGAAATTTAGTTTTAGGTAGTATAAAAAATTGTATCAAATATGTTTACATAGAAGTAAATTACATGTACAAAACTTATATTTTTAGCTTTTTGACAATAATTGGAAGGTTTAATTTTTTGAAAAGTGGTACAGTGGTTTCCCGGTATTACGAACGATATGACACATTCGATTTTTACGATCGTAACATCAGTGCAATCAGCGAGTAAAAACCTTGAAGAGTGTAAAAAAAAAATTTCCTCTGTATATTAAATTAATGAAATTTTCGCATTTGAAAACGCAAAAATGTAATATTTATCAATTCGCAAACTTTAAGAGTACTTTTATTTTGAAATAAAATTTTACACATGTTTTTTCTTTAAAGAAATTGAAAAACTTTTTTGAAAACTATTCTGAAGTTTTAAAAAAGAAATCGCTTCCAGCGTTAACGAAAAGTAAGACCAGAGTAGAAAAAAATTTAAGAAAAAAGTGTTAATAGATAGGCTCGTTCGTTAAATTAAAAAATCGCTTGAACAAGTGGTGCCTTTTTAACGTTTTTATTTTTATTAAAAACAGTGCAGTTGCAATTTTTTTCTAACAGTCTAGTTTTCGTTGATAAAATTTTTTAATTTTTATTCAGTAAATTTTTAAATTCATAAATAAGTTTTTATAATCAATAAACGTTTGAATCTTTAAATTTATATTCAATAAAAGGAAAACAAAACATTGTGATAAGTACTAAGATTTGTGTGATTTAAGTTCAACTACGCGAGTGAAAAAATAAAACGTTCCGCTGTTCGGCTTTTTTATTGGCTATTCCATTTTGCATTTTAAATTTATAATCTAGTAAAATGGAAAATAATTTTTCATCTTCTTCATATGAATCTACCATATCTCATATGGCTTCCCCAGATATTTGCATTTTTGGACCACCAGCAGATTTTAGTGGCCTTAACTTACCAAGCAAGCGTGATGTATTAAAGTATTATTTCTTCTTGGGTTACCAGGCAAAAAAAGAAGGAAAAAAGTGTGCTTACAAGAACTTCACTGCTGACGTGTTAAATAAATTAACTGAAATATGGAATCGACTTTTTATTGATCTTATGAATGAAAAAAGCATTTTACTAAAACTAAACCAGTTCATTGAAAAGTACCAAAGAGAAATAAAAAGTAAAAGTAAATTAAATCGTTTTGTGGAATCGATTGATGATTTGTTTTTCATTGGAAAATGCAAATGTAATTTAAAAGTACATGAATGCAAATGTGGAGAAATTCCAAAAAGGTTGACATTTTTTATGCTAGATCAACACAATGATAGAAAACTGACTATTCCAGAGAATCATTCTGACCAAGTATCAACAATAGCAACCTTCCTACCAGTGAGTCATGATTCGACATATCAACCAAGCCAGTTAAACATGGAGGTGGAGGAGCTTATAGAGCTAAGTGCACCATCTGAGGATGTATTAATTTCACCGAAACCACGAGCTTATACCAAAAGGTACTCGGCTTTAAATTTCGCGATGATGTGCGACAGATTCGGCATATCTGACAGAGTAGCTTCAGGTTTAGCGACAGCTCTATTTAAGGATATTGACTATAGAGATGAAACTGGAGACCTAATAATTATGGATAAAAATAAAGTCGCCAGAGAAAAGATGAAGGGACGGGAAGCAGTACGCAAGAGTCAAGCAGGAGACACCAACCTATGCTACTTTTCATTTGATGGCAGAAAAGATGACGCATTAACAATGGAAAAAATTGACGGCAAATACCACCAAAGCATGGTTAAAGAAGCACATTTAGTCGTCCTTAAAGAGCCGAACTCGAAACTATTAGGATATGTTACAGTTCAAGCTGAAGATGCTTTAACAAAGCAAAGGCAGCTTAGCGAGTTTTTCAGCAAAAAAGGTTTCAGTTTTAATAATTTAATTGGTATTTGTAGTGATGGAGAAAACACTAACACAGGCGTTTCAAATGGCATAATACGGCGTTTCGAGATCGCATTGGGAAGACCATTGCATTGGTTTATATGTCTCCTACATTTTAATGAATTGCCTTTTCGTCACCTATTCGAATTTCTGGATAATTCGAAAACGAGCGGACCAAGAACTGCCAGCGGCTTAATTAGTAAACAAATTACGTGCTGTGAGAAAATGGTGGGAAAATAATTTTTCCAGAATATTTTTTTTAACATTTATTAAAAAAAGTTTAAAATTTTTTCAGAGGGTTGTTGAATTTACAGCCATTCCGCTAGAGAACATGCCACCTTCTTCATCAGACGAATGGAAGCTTGATTTATCTAATGACGTAAAGTATTTGCTTCAAATGGCTTCAGCAATATCGAATGGTTTTATTTCTGTTGACTTAGCTAACATAAAGCCTGGACCTGTAGCGCACTCCCGTTGGTTAACCAAGGCCAGCAGAATTTTACGATTGTACGTCGCAACAAGTTCACCCACTAGTTACTTAAAAACTCTAGCAGAGTACGTAATAAGAGTTTATGTTCCCATGTACTTTAACATCAAATACTACAATTCTGTTATTTACGGCAGTACGCTTTTATTTAAGTTTATTCGCCTCACACAGTTTCTTCCCTTGAATGTGCGGCAAATTGTTTACTCTGTAGTTCAAAATAACTCATACTTTGCTCATCCAGAAAATGTTATGCTTTCAATGCTTTACGATGATCGTAAATCAATACGCGACCAGGCAATACAAAAAATTTTGTACTACCGTAACAAACTTTGCGATGCAGAAAAACTTAGAGAGTACAAAAAATGTAAAATTAATTTTGACTGCTGCAATTATTTCAATATGATAGATTTAGATGATGACAGTATTTTATCAGAACCACCAATTACAAGAGATATTCCGTATGACTATTTGAAGGAATATTTAGAATTTCAAGATCCACCACTTCCTGACCCACAAGTTCCATGCCACATTCAAGGAACTGAACGATGCGTTAAACTTTTAACCAGTGTTTCTCGGCGCGTAACGGAAAAAAATCGTGAAAGTATTATGGCTGTGACTGATGTTAGTCGAAAAAAAAATCCACGCTTGGAAAGCAGGCAGGACTTAAAAACTTAGTTATTTAGTTCTTTTTTCAAATCTAGAAACTAACTTTGTATTAATAACAATACACTTAAAATTTATTTTATTCTTTCTGATTTTATTGCTAAATTAATAACTGCAAATAAAACAATAAATCGTAGAAAACTTAAAGGATAATTTTAGTTTTATTTCAATATATGGTCAACAAACAAAAGTATACCTTTCCCTCGATTAACACCTTAAAAAAAGTATTGTGTAAATCGAGGGATAAGTGTACTTTAAAAATAAGAAGTAAAAACAAAGGGTTTAGAAGAAAACTTAGCGTTTTTTTAACCTCAGTGGGTCCCTCACACTCATAAATAAGCTATCTGTTTAAGTTTTTCTAACAAAATTTTCTATAACCTGAATATGAAACTTCCCTTTAAAAATCGCGGCATCCGAATCGATTTTACACACATAGTTTCTTAGGCAAATTTTCTTAGAATTGTTCGTAGATTACTTCCCGCATATGCGATTTTTTCATTTTTTCCGTCCCATACAAATTGACCCGCCCTAATGTATATGTTCTATAAATTCTAATTTTTTTTATATTCTTTAACTTAATTACTTCATCCCGAATCATAGTGTATAATTCCTCAATGTTGCAATAAATTACCACGTTTTCTTCTTCTTTGATTACCTTAAGTATTTTCTCTAATATTATTCTGTAGTCATCTGCATTGACTCCGAATTTGTACAGTTTCTATTTAAATTGAATTTTCTCTTCGTAGAAATCTTCTTCTTGTTTTTCAATTAGTATATGTTTACTTGCAAACTGTAGAGGACTTCCTGTCACCTGAATATGATATAATCCGGCATCTTGAGCGCTATGTACCGTTGGTACAGGCGAGTTCTGTCTTCTTCTTGTTTCTTTTCTAACATTTTTAGGCTGAACAGTATCCCTTTCTACTATTTTGAAATTTAGTTTTTCGTTTCTATGCTTTCGTAAGAAATGCCCTTTTAAACCTACTTTGCTTTCAACCACCATTACAAAACTGACATTGAAAAATGTGAGCACCGTGCTTGTGTTTTACATGTTGGTTTAAAACCTCTTTTCTTTTGTAAGCTTTATGACACGTTTCGCACTCAAAAAGATTCACCTCTGCACTTGTTATCCTTGATAAGGCATCTGCCACTTCATTTTCCTTTCCTTGTACATGGCTTATATCAAACTCATATTCGTTGAGCTTAATTTTCCATCGAATCATCTTTGAATTAAGTTCCCTTAGGCTAGCTTACCAAATTAGTGGTTTATGATCTGTATGTAATCTAAATTTTCTTCCATATAAATAATGTCTATACTGACCACAAGCCCAAACTATAGCAAGTAATTCTTTTTCAATTACGCTATAATTAATTTCATGTTTTTAACCTCAAAGTAAGCGGTTTTTTTTATATTTTAGCATAATCTGGGATAAATTTCCTGTAATATCCACTTAATCCTAAAAATGCTTGTAATTCTTTTACAGTCTTCGGAATTGGAAAATTTCTTATGCAATCAATTTTTTTAGGATCTGCTTTTATTCCATTTGCTGTTACAATATGCCCTAGAAAATTAGTTTCTGATTTCAAAAACTCACTTTTATTTAGCGACACTTTTAAATTAGCTTCTCTCTTATTTAGATGTTCTAATCTCAATTGTTCTTCTACTCCCAATTCCTCCAGATGATGTTATTCGGGCAGGTTTTCTATATCACTGATTTCACGTTTAATTAATATTTCATGTCCCTTTTCATTTTGTCCCTCGAAGTATAAGGGCAATTCTTGATTGTTAATTATTATTCATTTTTTTCATAGTCTATAATAGAATTATTGTCACGCAATAATTTTGTTCCGAAGATGCCATTAAAAGTGGGATGAAAATTAAA
The DNA here is from genome assembly GCA_949318255.1 of Pollenia labialis. NCBI lineage: Eukaryota > Metazoa > Arthropoda > Insecta > Diptera > Polleniidae > Pollenia > Pollenia labialis. The sequence continues at coordinate 59,460,929 of OX439143.1, forward strand.
AATTATTAAAGTTATATCTTTTTTTAAAACAATTTGAAGATCATCTTTTTTAATTTTTGCTTCTTCTTTTATTTCTAAATATCCCGAGGCAGTTCTTATTTGTAAAGGAGTTTCTAATGTATAAATAAAATATTTTGGGCAATGATCCCTTTGAATTAAGTTCTCAGTAGAACCGGTATCTATTAATATTCTTGTTGTCCGTTGGTTCTGTTCAAATTACCCTATAAATTTGTGTCCGATGGCTTCCTTGCCTGGGAGGCCATAAATTGAAAAATTTTGAGATGTTGAAGGTTGCTGTTCATTAATATGATAGTTTTGTCTAGTCTGTTCACTTATGTCCACAGGTTCTGTGACATTTTGTCTATTCCTATTCTGATTAAAACTCCTATTAAAACTAGCTTTATTGGAAAAATTGGGATTTGTATTGGGGTTGTAGGGATTAGGATTTTTATAAGTTTTAACAAAACTATTATTATTATTATTATTATTATTGGGGTAACCTTCATGATTTTTTGGCTTTATTTTCGAAATTAAAATTTCTTACATAACTTTGGTTTTTAAAATTATTAGTATTAATACTATTCTTTGATTTTTCATTTGACAAGAGATTCGCCTGTCCAAGCTCGTGAAGAGCTACTTCTAAAGAATTTGGTTTAAGGGCACAAAGGATTGTTCTTAAGTTGAGTGGCAACTTATTTACGAAAACCTTTAATGCAACCTTATTATTATGGTTGATTTCGGATGGACTCCCGTCCAGACTATGTCTTGGATTAAGCAAAGACTGCTTTGCTTGGATATAATTGTAGAATTGTACTACGTTACCCCTATATTGGGCACCTTTCATTTCTTCGTATGAAAGTTCGGCGCAGGCTAAACCTCCAAAATTAAGTTCTAACAAATTCTTTATCTCAACCCATCTAGATAAGTGGGGATGTATTTCTAAAACTACTCTAGCCTTACCCTTTATTTTTCCTTTTATTATGGACAACAACATCCTCTGGGCAGGAGGGGTGTACTCTTCCATTGATGAGATTACATTATCAATACTCTCCAGGAAGGGGTACAAGTCTTCTTTTCTCCCATCAAAATCCTGGACTAACCCAAGAAATTTTATGGGTCAATATTCCTAACCATTGCTGGCTGAGGATATTGTTGCTGCACTTGCTGGAGCTGCGCCTGTTGAAGCAATTGTTGTTCCATCTCCCGGTTGCTATCAAATACTTCTTCTCTTCTGGATTTTTTCCTTCTGTTATCTAATTTATTATAGCTGCCCAAGCAATTTCGATGCTTGGTGACACTTGTTTCACAATACGAAGTTTATTATTTATTCTTTTTTGTATTAAATTATTTTTTGTTTGATAAATTATTTTTGTTTATTTAAGAATCTTTTTCACAGATTCTACACTTTGAACCTCCTTTTCGTGGAGTATTTTTATCCTTTTCCGTAGCATATTTTTTACAGGATAGATAAATCTTTTTTTTTATCTATCCTATTATATATTAAGAATCTTTTTCACAGATTCTACGGTTTGAAAATATATTTTTTTGGGAAAAATATTTTGTCCTTTTTAAATAGGAATATAAAACCCGATTTTAATTTATTTTTATTTGCCTCCTTTTCGTGGAGTATTTTTATCCTTTTTCGTAGGATAGATAAATCTTTTTTTTTTATCTATCCTACCGACTGCGCCAATTTAAACAAAACGATTAAAAATTTTATTCTATTTTAACCTTTATTATTTGATTTAAAGTTTTAAGACTTGAGTCTTAAAAGATTGTTTCTTAAAGACTAGTTTCAAAAGACATAACTTAAAAACTAATTGCAGTTGGTTATATTCAATTTGGCTTTTGGCTCATATTGAATATAAATAAATGATGATAAAAGATAAAACTTACTAAAAATAAAAACTGCACAATATTGTTTTTATTTCAATCATATTACATTCACTCATATTACAAGAGGTGTAAGTATGGCAATTATTTATAAACATAAATAATTACTTGCGATTCGTATTGCAAGAATTAGAATCACAGGGTATTCATATTACGACTGGATATTTGGTCATAATTATGTCGTTGGGTAAAACTGAGGTTCACATTTTTTTCTATTTAAAACTTTAACTAAAACTAAATCTCCTATTCTAAGATCTATTTTATTTTGCTCTTTTTCAGATTCTATACCTCTTTTTCTTTTTACTTCGAGAATTATTTCTCTTGCTCTTTGTAATGAGTTATGAAGTCTAATCTTTAGTTCATTTAAGTAGTTGTCAATATTATAAATCTTTCTGGCATCACCTAAAATGTCGTTTGGCAGTCTAGGTAGTCTACCAAAAATTAGTTCGAATGGTGAATAATCTGTATCGACATTTGGTGTCGTATTATAGGCAAAAGTATAATATGATATCCACTCATGCCAATTATTGTCATTCACAAAATTTAGAAAATATTCATTTAGAACGCGGTGATTTCGTTCTATCGTGCCTAAGGTTTCTTGATGGTAAGGTGTTGAGAAATTTTGTTTTATTTTTAATAATACACAAATCTCTCTCATCAATTCACTGGTAAACTCAGTTCCTTTGTCTGTTTTGAGAATGTTAAATAAACCATATTTTAAGACTATATGTTCTATTAAAGATTTTGCGACTGTTTTGGCATCTTTTGATTCAATCGGACAAGCAACAACATATTTTGTCAGTTCACATTACATAGTAAGTATGTATCTAAATTGCCCAGATGGTCTTAATGGTCCAACTGTGTCCATTACAATAGTATCAAAACCGTCTGATGGTGTATCTTTTATAGTAAATGGTTCTTTTGTATTTTTTATTTGTTTATGCCTTTGACATGAATCACATGTTGTTATGTATTTCTTAACCATTTTGTTCATATTTTTCCATATACATATATCGTTGTTTTAATTTGGAAAGTGTTTTCCTAATTCCAAAGTGTCCTCCATGTGGTGAGTCATGAAATTCTTCTATCAATCTATATTGTGTTATATTATCTTTTATTTCTATTGGCATTCTGTATATAATTATTTCTATGTCATTTTTCTTTATATTGTTATATCTTTCTTTCAATTATTCCACCGTTATATATTTAAATATTTCATCGTTATCATATAGTACGTACTTTTTAAATTAAAAATTTCTTTAATTTCAATAAAAGTTTCTCCAAAAATGTTCCTGAAAACATAGGATTTTCGCTTTTATTGCATATTATGCGCGTTATTTTATTATTTTTTTCTTTCAATTCTTGCTGCAGCTTATTATCATATATAAATTCAAACTTTTGGGTACCCTTAATATTATTTATTGACGTACATTCCCACATCTGGAGGTGATCAGTCTCCTTTTGAGATATGCAGTCTTTTATAATATTTTCTTCTTTATGAACGTTCTCTTTATCATTATTTGTATCTTTCTTTTCATTATTACTTTTATTTTTCATACTTCGTGTTATTGCCAAGGTTTTCTTTTCTTTTTCGTCAATATACATTGGTATCATGTCTCTTAATATTTGTGAATTTATGTTTATGCGTGATAGAGCGTCTGCGTTTGTATTATTCGCTCCTTTCTTATATATTATATCAAAGTCATAATCTGATAGTTCTAGTCTTATTCTGGTTAATTTTGATGACGGATTTTTATGGGTAAATAAAGCAATTAGAGGTCTATGGTCTGTAACTACGGAAAATTTTCTACCATATAGATATGGTCTAAAAAATTGTATTCCCCAATGAATACCTAATAATTCCTTTTCAATTGCTGATTTGTTCTTTTCATGTTTGTTTAGCGTTCTGCTTTCATAAGATATGGGTAGGTCGTTACCAATTTCACCCTGTGATAGGACTGCTCCTAGCGCTACGTTTGAAGCGTCTGTAATTAGAATGAATGGTTCGTCAAAGTTCGGATATTGTAGTATAGGCGGGTTTTCTAATTTGTCTCTTAAAGTCTCAAATGCTATTTGGCAATTTTCTGTCAAATTGAAAGTTACTTTTTTTTAATAAATTATTTAGGCAAGTTGCCGTTTTGGCGAAATTTGGAATAAATCTTCTGTAATAATTGCAGAAGGCTATAAACCGTCTAACGTCGTCTGCGTTTTTTGGAACCGGATATTGTTCAATTATTTTGTATATTGTCGGGTCGGTTTTTATACCATTCTTTGTAATCATATGTCCCAAATATAAAACTTCTGGTTTCAGAAAACAACATTATGCTGGATTCAGTTTCAAATTGTATTGTTTTAGTCTTCCTAACACTCTTATGAGGTTCTTATTATGGTGCTTCAAACTGCATCCGAAAATAATAATGTCATCAACGTATAAAAATGCCTCAGACTCTAAGCCAGCTAATGCTATAGTCAACATTCTTTGGAAACTGTTAGATGATATCTTTAAACCAAATGGTAGTCTTGTGTACTGAAAATGAAAGTTTGGTGTTGAAAATGCTGTTAGAGGTCGTAAGTTCTATTTGGTGAAACGAGCTTGTCATGTCTAAAGTTGAAAAATATTTAGCTCTACCTAATCTGTCCAACACGTCTTCAATTCTGGTTAAAGGAAATTTGTCATTTACTATCTTATCATTTAAACGTCTGAAATCTATAACCAAACGCCATTTTTCCGTTTCGTTTTGTTCTTTTTTTGGTACTAATAATAATGGAGAATTGTATGGACTACTGGACGGTTCTACTACGTCTTTTTCCAACAACTCTTGCACTTGTTTATTTATTTCGTCTAATTGTGTTTGTGGCAGTTTGTAATTTTTTATGTAAGTGGGTGTGTTATCATTTAATTCAATACTTTGTTTATAAAAATTGTTAACCGTTAATGGTTCGTCTTCAAGATGAAATACTTCTTGATATTGTCGTAGAATATCACAAATTATTTTCTTATTTTCTTCTTCAATGTTCTTGAAATCTAGTTTTTCTAGTAATTTCTGAAATCTTTGCTCTGAGTGTCTATTATCATTGCGCATGTTAGTTTTATAAATTGTGTAATTTTTTAATGGTATTGTTGTGACTCCCAACTTCTCTAGGCGTACTGGTTCCTCTAATGTATTCAAAATTTTAACATACCGTTGACCATCCTTGGGTATTATAGTGTTTGCTAAAAATATTCCGTTTATTATTTCTTTACTACATATGACACTATCTTCTTTTATGTCAATGTCTATAGGTACTATCTTCTCTGTTCTCGGGGGTATAGTTATATTATGTATTCTTTTTGTGTTTATCTCTATTGGGATTGTTATTTGCTCTCCCTCTATACAAGTATTTAAAGTTAGTGTCTCATAGTTAATCTGACAACTGTATTTACAGAAAAAATCTATTCCTAAAATTCCATCATTAACGATTGGAAATTCTTCATCTACTAATTGAAATCTGTGTGTTAATATTTGCTCTTCTAGTATTATTTGTAAATCAGTGGTTCCTAACGTTTCTTTAAAGTCATTTGTAATGCCATTTAATCGGCAAATGTTGTCAGTATTTTTTTTTTTTTTTTTTTTTTTTTTTTTTTTTTATTTATTTATTCAGAAATAAAAATTGTATTACAATAAAAGGTGTTGCCTCAGCGTCCATTGGACATTTTTGAGGCGAGTTGGCAACAAGTTAAATGCATGTTATATACAAGTATTTAATACAAAAAAAGAAGAAAAAAAAAAAAAAAGATTAAAACACAAAAAAAAAAAATGTTTGTTTTTAAATTCAATTCAATATTACTAAAGAAGCATTTCCAAATTTTCAAGTAAATATTCTTTTAGCTTTTTCTTAAAAAGAGATATTCTTCCAATACTCTTTAAGTTATTAGGCAAATGGTTGTATTCCAAACTACCCATGTGTTCCACACGTTGCTTTGTTGTTTCCAGCCTACATCTTGCTATCCATAGATTAGTATTGTTTCTTGTATTAAAAGTTGATTGATTTCGAGAAAAACTTATAGTATGATAACCAATATTATGCAGAGATTTAAAGACTTGCATGAGAAGTTGCATTTATACATTCCATGTACATGCAGGACTGTTTCAGCAATATTTTTATAAAGAGATAACGTTGGATACATTCTCGGGAGATTATAGACAGTTTTCAGTGCTTTGTTCTGAACTCTTTGTAATGACTTAAGCTCGTTGCTTTTTTTTAACCATATGTAAAGGGCAGGTAATTAAGATGACTATGTATCAATGCATTATAGATAAGTAATTTAGTTCTTGTGTTAAACTTGTTCTTAAATTTATAAATTAAACCTATAGCTGGTCCAATTTTTGCTTTGAGGCTCTGAATATGTATGTCTCATGACAAATTACTTTGCAAATTCACACCTAAGTATTTTGTTTGAGAGGTTTCAAAAACTTCTTTCCCATCTATAAAAATACTGAAACTTAGGTTGTCAGAATACGGCTTATTCTTGTTATAGTTTTATATTACATTTTCTTTGCAGAGTGATACCTCTGAGCCTGTGTCTATTAAGAATGTTAATTGATAGTTGATGTTTTTTATTGATAGGAAAGAAAATTTGATGTTTCAATATTTACTGTATATACTCTTAATTTTCCCTGTTCGGAGATTCGTAATGAGTCTCCAGGGTTTGTACGTTTCCCTGTTGTTGTATAGTATGAACATTGGAGTTGCCTCTTCCTCTTGTGTTATTATTGCATCTATTATCTCTTTCGTTGTTATAGCTATTGTAGTTATTGTTGTTGTTGTTATACTGTCTGTTATTGTTGTAGTTTCTGTTATTGCTGTTATGATTTCTGTTGCTTCTGTTACAGTTTCTGTTGCTGTTCGGGGTCGAACTTTTATTTTGTAAATTAAAAGGCTTCGAAATTTTATGGTTTTTAATTTTAATAATAAGTTTTTATTTAATTTAAAGTTAACAAATTTATTTTAATGTTCAAATGTTTGTTGGGTTTTGTTCACAATTTTGTTTAGGGTCACAATACAATTTGTTTTAATATTTTTGTTGTTTTTTACTTTTTTACTTTTTAATGTTTGCACTTTAACGATCGAAACTAGAGAGAGTGTTAATGATTGTAAAAAAGATCTTGCAAGTTAACTTAAGTACAAGAAAAATAATATAATGACAAAATGTGAAATAAATAAATAACAATTAAAGGACCGTTAGTATTTTACAGGGTGCTGTGTTTGGGACGAGTCATCATTAAACATTCCGGCCCCCATGACTTGGTGCAGTTTAACATAGGTCCGCAAAACAGGTTACAATGTAACAAGGTGTTGTGATGATTTTTGGCAGATATGACATCTAGGATCTAACTTCGATTCAAGTTTGCGGGTCGTGTGGGGTTGTATATGTTGACGGCAATCAAATCTGTTGATGAGAAACTTAGAATTGTTTTGTGGGATGCCATACCTGTAAGTAGGAATTCAGTGAAACATTAGTGGGAAAAATTTTCTTTTAAAGAATGTTAAGTATATTTTAAAACAAAACCACAATTTTTGTAATGGGTCTGGTAACGATCCCATTTTTTGTCTGGATGTCGACAACTCTACAGTGTTTATCAGTACCAATATGGGTCTTCGTGATTCGGCCCATTCATTGGGGGGCAAATTGTTGTTTTTATGACCACCAAGTCGTTGACTTTAACGTCATCCCTCTGAGACTTCCATTTGTTTTCGCTGCTTACATCAGGTTCGGCTGGGGTCAATAATGGAGTTCCAATAAGGAAGTGTCCAGGGGTCAATGGGTTAAGGTCATTTGGGTCATCGCTAGCAGGAATTAAGGGTCTAGAGTTTAAACACGATTCTATGCGGGTGAGAATTGTTGACAACTCTTCAAAGGTGAATTTCATATCTGGTATCATTTTCTTTAGGTGGGTTTTGAATGACTTTACACCGGCTTCCCAGAGTCCGCCTATATGTAGGGCACCAGGGGGTATAAATTTCCAAATGATATTTTGATGGCTATAGTTGTGTTCAACTTGGGATTGAAGAGTTTTTATAAATTGTAGACGATCTTTTTTGATGAGTTCTGCTGATCCGACAAAGTTCGTGCCGTTGTCCGAATATATGATTGCTGGACATCCACGTCTTCCAATAAAACGGGAAAAGGCAGCTAGGAAGGCTTGGGTCGATAAATCACTTACTGGTTCTAAGTGAACAGCTTTGGTGGCAAAGCATACAAATATGCAGACATACCCTTTTGCGATAAGGCAGGCTCGACCAGTAAAGTTTCGAATGTTGAAGGGTCCAGCGTAGTCGACTCCAGTTGTGGTGAAAGGGCGAGAAAGTGTTGTGCGCTCTGGAGGTAAGGAAGCCATGATGTGACTCAAAGTGTGTTTTTTGTACAAAACACAAGTTTTACAATTATTAATCACCATTTTTACTAAGGGCCTCAAACGAAAAATCCAAAATTCCGTACGAAGTACTCGGACCATAAGTTGGTTTCCAACATGAATAGTGATTTTATGAGTGAATTCGGTCAGCAATCTGGTGAACTTAGAGTTGTACGGCAGCAATATTGGATGTCGTTCGTTATATGTGTGCGCTGGTGATTGAACCAGACGTCCGTTGGCTCGGATGACGCCTAGTTGGTCCATGAACGGGTTAAGGGTCAAAATACTGCTAGAAGACGAAATCCTTTGCTTGAGCTTCAACTGCTTATATTCGTCTGGGAAGTGTTGGTTTTGCGTCAAAATAATGAGTCGTGTTTTGACATCTTTTATTTCTTCTGGTGTAACTTTGTTTGAAGATTTCCGAAGGTGGGTTCTGTTTACACCAGTATTTCTCCAGAAACGTAGGACATAAGCTAATACTCTATGAGCGTGCGACAAATTGGAGAAACGGTTCAATAGGTCCTCATGAGTAGTAGTAGTTAACGTCTTTACAGTTTTTGCTTCTAAAATGGTGTCATCTGGACTTCTGGATTTTGGCCATTTGTCTTTGGGTAATTTTAGCCATGAAGGTCCATACCACCATAAGTTATGGGTTTCTAATTCTTGGGGCGTACATCCCCGGCTGGCGATATCTGCAGGGTTTTCTTTTGAGTCGACATGTTGCCAATGACTATTGCCGACTTAATCTTCAATTTCTGAGACACGATTTCCAACAAAAGTGTTCCACGTGCAGGGGGGTTTCTTTAACCAGGCCAGTACTATTGTTGAGTCGGTCCAAAAATATGTGTCGATTTGCGTAGCTTGAAGATTTGGCAGAATTCCTGAGGCTAAATTTGCAGTAAAACTGATCCACAAAGCTCCAGACGTGGTAGCGATATTTGTTTAATGGGAGCAAGACGAGTCTTAGAGGCCAGTAAATATGTAAATATAGAATTTTCAGACTGTATTCGGACGTAAAGAGTCGAAGAATAAGCCTTTTCTGAGGTGTCGCTAAAGCCATGTATTTCAACATTTAAATTAGGGCTGTACTGGATCCAACGAGGAATTTTTAGGGCATTTATTGCAGAGCAGTTTTTAACGAATTTCTGCCATTTGAGGCAAGTCAAGGGTTTTAGGTTTTCATCCCAGTCGACTTTATCTAACCAAATCTGTTGCATGATTAACTTGGCATCCACAATTACTGGAGCTATCCATCCGCAAGGGTCAAAGAATGTGGCAATTGTAGATAAAACTTCCCTTTTTGTGTAATTTTCTTTAAATTCAACACCTGGGGCAGTGAATGTAAAAGAGTCTGAGGAAATGTTCCATTTTATCCCGAGTGTCTTGGTTCCGGCGTTCTCGGATAAGTTTAACCAGTCGAGCGGTAGTAGGGTCTCATTTGGCAAATCTTGAATTACTCGTGGATCATTTGAGGTCAATTTCATCAGATCGAAACCGGCAGATTTTAGAACCGTTGTAAGTTCTTTTCGTGATTTGATGGCATCGTTTAATGTGTGGCCACCAGCTAAAACATCATCTACGTACAAACGTAAGCTGTTTGACGCCAGGGGGTGAGTTGTCCCGATATCTTCGGCTAGTTGAAGAAGGGTTCTAATGGCAAGAAAGGGCGCGCAATTAACTCCAAACGTCACTGTGAGGAGTTCGTAATCCTCAATAGGATCAGTCTCGGATTTTCTAAACAATATCCTTTGATATTTTGTTTGCGTAGGGTCAATGAGTATCTGGCGATACATTTTTGTGACATCTGCGTTGTACACAAAACGGAAGAATCTCCACTTCAATGAGCACTAAGTGTTGTTGAAGTATGGGTCCTGGATACAAAATGTCGTTCAAACTTCTCTTATTTGAAGATGGGCTCGATGCGTTGAAAACTACTCTAATCTTCGAAGTCAACTTTTCGGGTTTTATTACTGCGTGATGCGGCAGGTAATAATTTGGGTATTTATTCATTTCCAGGGGAGAAATTTTCCTCATATGTCCTAGCTTGAGGTATTCTACAATAACTTGGTCGTATTGTGTCTTAAGTTCTGGCTTTTGGCTAAGCATGCGCTCCATTCTCAAAAATTGGGCCATGGCAATATTTCTAGATACGCCTATTTCTTCGCCATTTTTAAAGGGTAGGGTAACAATATATCTACCCGAATCACTTCTACGGGTTGTAGACTTGTAGTGATTCTCACACTGCGTGTCCTCTTCTGACCTCAAAACCTTTTTTGGGGTCCCCTCCACCTCCCAAAAGCGTGTGAGGATTCGGTCCAGGGACGATGTGTTTAGTAACGCTATCGTTTTTCTAGGTGAAGTTGTTGTACAAATTGGTCCCCCCACAATCCAGGCAAATACTGTTTTTTGTGCCAAAAGGGATCCAATGGACCGCATCGGTGTTTCCATACTATATATTGAGGGGCCTAAGTCGAGGCCTATTAGTAGGTCGATGGGTTGACTTTGATGAAAGTGTGGGTCTGCAAGTTCTAGTGTTGCAGCCTCTGCGAATTGTTCTGCGTTTAACGTTTGGGGCGGTAAATTGGATGGAAGGGTCTTCAAAACTGGTGCCCATACCTCTAACTTAAACGATGTGTCCACCCTGGAGCAAAGGTTAAACAAACAGGCTTTGGTCGAAGTTTCAGAAACTGTCTGACTCAAGCCGGAAACGTGTACTATATTACGTTTTGTAGGTAAGTTTAATCGGTTTTTCAACTTGTCCGATATAAACGTGGATTGGGATCCAGGGTCGATGATTGCTCTTGCCTGGTATCTTACTCCTCTAGTTTCGATTTGTACCATTGCAGTGAATAACAAAGTTTCTTTGTCTACTAGTTGTGTCGTGGACTGATTATTTCCCCGCAGGGTCAAGGAAGTCAGGTTAGGAATACCTGATCGGGAAGTGGACTGTATGTATTGGGCTTGCGCTGCAGCACTTGTACTAGCTTGCTCTTTAGCGTTATTTGGTTGTAAACTTATAGGTAGGGTAGCCAGATTTTAAATTCGGAAAAACAGTACATTGAACACACAAAAACAGTACAATCAAGAAAAAAACAGTACATTTTTTTTTGTTGCGAAAACACAACGATTTACTTAAATTATTATATATTTAAAACTTTTGATCTAATATGCAACAATTATGTAACGAAAAACACTTAAAATGTGTAACGTCAAAGGAATAATTTCCGTTTTATTGCATTTTAAACGTATGCGAAATTAATTCATTTGCGTTTAAAAAAAACACTAAAACGAAGCATATGGCCTAAATGTTTTTTTTTTAATTTGAAGACAGGAAAACCATAACATTCCTGTAAGCCATATAAGAAAGGAGAAAAGCCTAACTTAACTTAAAACAATTAACTCGTTGATTGTGTAATTAGGACTTTCTTTAAGCATATTGGTATTTAAAGCAATTTTCACCACACAAATAGTTGCACAAATTATATAGAATTTGAGAAAATGTATGTGTCCTAAGTTAATTTTCCAATTTCAAACAATTTTTAAATTATTTGCGGCCAATTTTACCAAGTTCAGCTATAATCTATAAAATCCAAAAAACATCATAGTTTGGTGTATTTTTATTCAACAAAATCTGAAAATATTAAAATTGTAAAAAACAAGTTTCAATAAAATTTATACGCTGAAGATTTTCAATAAAATGTTTGTAAAAATTAACGTAGCTTTTCTTTATTTCAAAAAAAGTTTAGGTAGAGAAAAGTAGTTATGAAAGGAATTAGGTATTTTTATAAATATTGAGCCTGGAGAATTTTTAAATTTGTAGTTTTCAATTTCACGTGATTTCGATTTTCAGAACTTGCCCGAATATTAAAAAAAAAAAATTTTAGGAATTAAAGATAATTGCGTTAGGTTAGGTTCCACGGGCAGCCATCAAAGACAGCTCACTTGGGTCCTTTATTGGTCCCTTTGTGATACCCTGCGCCAATGCCCATCCCTTAGAGCAGTCACTCAGATGGCGTCACTGCAAAGTCCAACCACCTCGTCTTCCTAGTGAAGAGAAGGAGCGATTTCAGTTCCATCCCAGATAGATCCCCCAAACAGGCAAACACCGGTTCCCCCAGGCATTCCACCCTTATACCCCGCAGTCCAGGGCAATGACAGAGAAAGTGGAGCACAGTCTCCTCCTCCTCCTCGTTCTGACAACTTCTACAGTAGTCGTAAAATTCCAGACCCATTCTCCTAGCATGAGTCCCCACCGGCCAGTGTCCAGTTACAACCGATATCACAGTCCTAATCTGGTTTCTGCTAAGCCCAAGTAGAGAGCTAGTTCTCCGTCCATCATATCCAGGCCAAAGGATCCTGGATATCGAGCAGGTGGATTCACAGGTCCACCGCGTCTGCGCAACTCTATAGGACTCGCGCCCTATAAGTGATTTACATTGAGCCATTGGAAGGCCAATGAATTGGTCAATGAATGCATCATCCATGCGACCACCCTGTTTGGCCAGCTCGTCTGCTACCTGATTGCCCGGGCACCCAGTGTGCCCCGGTATCCATATTAGCGTTACCCTTGAATGTTTCGCAATCTCATCCAAAGACATCCGACATTCTACAGTTAACCTCGATGTCGTGTAGACACCCGCTAGGGAAGCAAGGGCAGCCTTGCTGTCAGTAAATATACGTATATCTCCCGATATGCGATGATACCTCAGCCAGTTTGCCGCCCGCCTTATAGCCGAGATTTCCGCCTGCAGGACACTACATCCATCCGGCAGGCGAAAGGAAACCTTCACATCCAGTTCCTCTATGAAGAAACCTCCGCCGACCCTCTCACCTTTCCTCGAACCATCAGTGTAGACCCCTAGGGTCGGTTCACGGAAAGTATCCAACAGCGCACCGCTGTGCGCCATTTGCACCACGAACCCCGCACCAAAGAATGGCACCGGGGTGCAGTAATCCACTACATCAGGGACAATCGTACGTTTGATTATCCCGGCGTGTCCAAAGTCACGTGTTGACCAGCTATTCACCGCGTGCAGCCGCGTCGCCGAACAAAGAGCCAACTGTCTGGCCATTATATCCACCGGGAGCCAGTTCAGTATCGTGAACAGCGCCCTTGTTGGAGTAGATCGCATTGATCCCGTAATCATCAACGCGACAAGTCTGTATACTTTCTCAAGCATCGCACGGTGTACGCCCCTATCCAGTGCAGTCCACCACACAACGACCCCATAGTACAGGGTCGGCTTTACCACAGCCTCAAAGATCCAATTGACACACCTCGGGCTCATACCCCAGTTCCTGCCGATTGCACCCCTACACGCATATATGGCAACTATTGCCTTTTCCACTCTCATCCGGACATTTAGTCCCCATGACAGCCTGCTATCCAGAACCACGCCCAGATATTTCGCACTTTGAGATATCCGAAGCTCAATTCCATTCAACCTCGGAAGCCTAAAGTCCTCGGTCTTATACCTCCTCGTGAAGAGTACCAGTTCCGTCTTAGACGGATTTACACCCAGACCGCATGATGCACTCCAGGTACTGAGTATCTTCAAAGCAGCCTCCATACACTGGGACATTACGCCCAAATGCCTTCCTGAGATGGCCACTGCAACATCATCAGCATACGCCACCGTTTTGATCCTCATGTCATCCATCCTTGTTAACATGGTGTTCATAGTCAGGTTCCACAATAGTGGGGATAGAACTCCCCCTTGGGGAGTACCCCTGTTCACCAGCCTTTGAACACTGGTTTCACCTATCGTAGAACAAATGACCCTATTCCGTAGTAGATTGTCCACAAATCTACATATGCCAGCGTCGATCCCCAGACCCCTCATGGACATCACGATAGAGTCCGGGTTGACATTGTTGAAGGCCCCCTCTATGTCGAGAAAGGCCACAAGCGTATACTCCCTAAATTCGAGCGATCTCTCAATGGTTCCGACCAGAGAGTGAAGAGCCGTCTCAACAGACCTGCCCCTTGTGTAGGCATGTTGAGAGGCAGAGAGTGAGTCCCTTGGGATGGTCATCCTCAAGTGTATATCGATAACCCTCTCAAGAGTCTTAAGAAGAAAGGATGAAAGACTAATCGGTCTGTAATCCTTCGGCTCGGTGTGAGAAGCCTTACCCCCTTTGGGTATAAAGACCACCCTGCACAGGGTCCATTTCACGGGAAGATACGAAAATCTAGCGCATCCCCTGTATATGGCCAACAACCAGGGTATTATCAGGGTCGAATTCCTCTGCAGGTCCGCAGGAATTATACCGTCCATACCCGGAGATTTGTATGGGCTAAAGCTATCGATAGCCCACTTAATCCTATCGTAGTCCAATGGTATGGACATAGGAATAGGAGTCGCCTCCCGCGACTGATCCCGCAATCCCCATTGGGAGTTTCCAGGAAAGTGAGTATCAATCAACACTTCCAGTGTTTCCTGACTATTCGTGGTCCAACTACCATCCGATTTCCGGACGTACGTCGGGACAACCGGGCTCGAGGCCATTACCTTACGTAAACGGTTCGTCTCAGAGGATCCTTCCACGCCGCTACAGAAGTTCCTCCAAGCAACCCTTTTCGCCGATCTAACCAGATTTCTGAACCTATTCAATGATGACTTATAGTCCGCCCAGTTTCCATGGCGCTTTGCCACATTGAACAACCTACGACAGTCAATTCTTGCCTGCGCAATGTCAGGATCCCACCATGGTGGTCGGTTCCTACCCCTGCGCACCCTTGGTCTACATGCCAAGGAAGTCGCCAACTGCAGTGAGTTCGAAAGCAGATCCACTGCTGCATCGATCCCCCCGATATCATCAACCCCAGGAGGGTCAGATAGAGACCTGACCAGAGAGGAGTACTGAACTCCCCAGTCCGTACGTCTCCTGTTTAATATAGCCATCGATCCTGAAGACCTAAGCCCTAGCCTAAATTCCACATATCTGTGATCAGAGAGCGAACAGTCATTAGACACCATCCACCCCTCGATCATATCGATGTGGTCTATACTAACTAGCGTGACATCAAGAACCTCACACCTATTTGCAACAACAAACGTAGGCTCACAGCCCCTATTTACTATTCCTAAATTATGATTAATAATAAAGGAGAATAGTGACTCACCTCTTACATTTGTATCCGTACTGCCCCATATAGTGTGGTGCGCATTAGCATCGGCACAGATTATCACCGGTGTTCCAGTGCTCGCGGCCTTCAAAACTGCATCACGGATGAGCCCGTTGGGTGGGTCCTGCCCGTGGTCATGCGCCATGTACGCCGAGACCATCCAGACTATACCGTCCGGTGTCTCAAGGGCAATAGTTGTGGTATCTTCGTCACTGTAATCAGAAAGAATGAAGATATTCAACGAGTTTTTAGCTAAGACACAAGATCTTATGTTACCTGTACCTTTCGCAAACAATAGCTTGTAGCCTTTGAGGTTAAGTCCGCAAACCCGATTCTTGTGGATCCAGGGTTCTTGGACCATCACGAGCTCCTCCCTTCTTTCTACCACACGGAGAAGCAGTGCAGCAGATGCTGCTTTAGAGTGGTGGAGGTTTATCTGCAGCACCTTCACCATGATCCATTTTGGCGACCACTGTGATGTTGACGTCCTCCTGGTCAGACTCCAGCAGCACGTCCTCATCAACCATATCACCCAAGTGATCAAAGAAGTCACCCACCAATCCTGAGAGAGACTGGGTATCCTCTTTGTCGCTTGAGCCCACGGCATCGTCGCAAGCCATGCTTTCTGCAGGTTTCTTGGCCTCACTTACCGATGGAGCCGGATTGCCCTTGTTGTCACTTCGGTAGACACGGAGCAAGATCGTACTAAAACCATAGTAGAGCTTGCCCTGCCTCTCCCTCAGTGGCTCCAAGGATTGCTGGTTAATAACCACAATCGCCGTCCTCGAGGACCCTTCAGCAGCTGAAACCTTCACTACTTTCCAGTCTTGTGTGGGTAGTTTAGGGTTGCAGCACTGAATGATCTTCAAGATCTCCTCAGGCTCAGATGGTTCGGCGGGGATGGTGGCGATTGATCTTGGCCTCCGTGGTATCTCTCCTACTAACACCACGTCAAGCCTGGCACCTTCCCAAACCTCTCCTAATAGTTGGATGGCCTGCTTAAGAAGCAGCGCTGAGCGCTCATCTGCGCAAGCCATCAGCTTCACGTGACCCTGGAACCAGCCGGCGTCATCGCATTGAGGGGGTGGTCCTGGATTCTCCCTGAGGATCGTCCAGAACACACCCATGAGTTTTTGTTTTACCAGATCCCACTTGGTATGAGAAATGGCACCATTGTCGACACTCCTGTCGATAATGGCTCGAACAAGGTGACCTTTGGCCACCTCGCTGAATGATTTGTTCATCGGTTTCGATGAAGTTTTGGGACGTTTCGTCCCTGGTTGCTGTTTCGTGGCTGCAGCTTCCTCCTCCGAACGTTGCCGTTTAGGCATTGTCACCTTTTCAGGGACTGGAGGGGTAGCACTTGGCAGCCCAGCTATGTAGGCTCTTGCCCATGCCAATGAAGCTTTCTGCTCATTGGTGAGATCTTCGGCTTTCTTGGGGCCGTAAAGATTAATAAAACGCAAGGCAAGGCGTTGGTATAAGTATTTATTAAGTATTTAAAATATATAATATTTTTAACAAAATTTCGATTTTGTTGTTGTCTTTCTCAGGTGTTTAAAGGCAAATACTATTGGAAGAGGTAGCCATAAAATCATATGTCTTTAAAATAATAATTAAGATTTCTACTGCGTATTTATGAGAAAACAATGACCACAGCGTAAAAAGTCTTATTATTTTACAGCATTTTTGTTTGGAACACAACATATTTTTTAAAGCTATGTACTGTTACATATTAAGATATTTTCAAAATATGACTTTAACAGGGTTTTTCTTGATATCTTGGTTTTTTGGAGACTGAACAAAAAAAAAACAGTACAAAGTGTAAAAAAACAGTACATTTGCGTACTGTTTTGGACATTATGCATAAAACAGTACAATTACAAAAAATCAGTACATGTACTGTTTAAAACAGTACGTATGGCAACCCTACTTATAGGCTGGGTCACCGTTGCCTTGTGCAACAAAGTGTTATGTTTTTGTTTGCACAGCCTACAACTGAGCAGTCCTTGACACCATGATTTATTGACAAACAATTAAAACATGAATTTGTGACTTTTACTATGTGAATTCGGTCATTCACATTTTTTTCTAAAAAGTTAGGGCAGGATCGTAATGGGTGAAGCTCTTTACAATGTTGGCAATTGTGCGTAGAGTCTTTTTGTCCTCCCTTTGATGGAAAACGTTTCTGAATTTTCGACTCGTTATTGTTTTGAGTCGCGTTTGTTTGAAAACTGTGAACCTGTTTTTGTTAAGTGAACAGTTTGGAACTTTCCTTTTTTTGTTGATAGGGTTTAGGTTGTGTGATGGCCGCAATTGACTCTAAAGTCTTAGAATGGCGAGTCAAAAAAGTGTTAAATTGTTCCCACGATGGAACCTTTGTTATTTCTTGAAGAGAGTTTTCAAATTCCTTCAAAAGTGTTCGGGGGAGCTTGGTTGAGCAAAGATATACCAGGAAGGGATCCCAAGTGCCAGTTTCTACCCTTAAAGCGTTTAAAGCTTGAATGCAGCCATTAACGGTTCGTTGTAGTGTCTGAATAGATTGGCCTGAATCTTCGGTAATTTTCGGAAGGTCAAATAAAATTTTCAATTGTTCGTTGACCTGAATCCGATTGTTCTCTTATTGAAGAACAAGATTTTTCCAGGCTATATCGAAACCTTCGTTGGTTAATGGGGCATTTGAAACTATGTTCCTAGCGTCTCCTCCAGTTTTTTGAAGCAAATGATATAATTTTTCAATTTTACTGAGTCGTGAATTATTTAAATATAGGGCAGTAAAAAGGTCGCGGAAAGTTGGCCATGTCACAAAATCACCTAAAAATGTATCTATATCGCAAGGTGGCAGCCGAATAGACGAAACGTCGCTGTTTTCTAAAATTGGGTTTTCCGCAGACGAAACCCGCTCGTGCTTACTCGTGTCATCAGTCGGGGCAGAAAGCGCCAGAATTTCCGCGTTAAGTGAGGCCAAACAAGTTTTGTATGCAACCAGGGCCTTTTTATACCGATCGCGAAGCTTCTGGCTGTCCACCGGTTGTTCGCCAGGTTCCGGTTTCTTGTCCCTACACTCTTCATAAGCCCTTTTGATTTGCTGCCAAAGTGAGTCTAGTTCTACTCGAAGAACTTCTAAACTATGAATGTCCTCATCTGCCTTTGATTCTGAGTACTCGCTTTCAAAATCCAAAAGGTCATTTGTACAATTAACAAATTTATCGAGTGCCATTATTTATTAGATAAACAAGAATCGTGAAAAAAACTATTTAATTGGGTCAACAAGTACCTGCTAGCGATATAACAACAACAAGTATTGAAAAAATTATAATGATTTAAAAAATTTTAAGAGTCCCACAAAGCGATTTGTTTCCCCGGTATTTTTCAAAAATGGACGCAATGGTAACTCGGTTTTTATTTATTTGGGTAGTGACGTCACGGATTTTTCTCTTAAGACTTGCAGCGGCAAAAAAAATTAAGGAGTAACACAGCAAGCAAGAATATTTTTTTCTTGTTGTGTTGTATACTTTGACTTACTTCTTGTTGTTGGGTCTTTTGTTTTTTGTGTCACTGATTGTAGACAGTGTTACCGTTCAAAATTTTCAAAAAGGGGCACAAAAAGGGGATTTTCAAAAAAAAGTGTCACAAAAAGGGGAATTCTGAGAAAAAAAGGGGCAACTTTAAAAACAGGAAAATTTAAAAAAAAACGTATGTATTTATTAAATTATTTTCATCGAAAACTAAACTTCCTATTTATAAAAAAATACATTATAGGTATATAATACAAATTGTTTGGGAAAAACACACACATATATATATATACATATATACATATATCGTGAAAATACATGTCTTGTTTGCAAGTAAACGATAATGAACTGTTGCATAAAATTTTTATTTCAATTATTTATACAAAAACAGTTACTAACTACTTGTAAATAAAACGAGCTTGAAATAGTGTAATAACAATACTTTGTAGTGCATGTAGTATGAACACACCTAATGTAGAAATAAAAACAGAAATGCAAGTAAGCAAAATTCCAAGCAAAGAAAAATTATGAAAATAAACAATGAGTTAATGACCTAAATTTTATTATGCAATTGCAAGTGACTAGTATTTATTGAATTGGGTCATTAGAATTGTAGGTTGAAAAATGATAGTTTTTGTGAATGAATGAATATTGTAAAGGTTAACAAAAATAAATTAATGTGATAATTATTAAGCATAGAATAAGAAATAGTATATAAGCTGAAGAAAATTGTAAATAAAATTAGAAATAAATCTGACTTCAAAGTTGTTTTATTTTTCAAAAAAACTTCGGCAATTAACTTTGCCATAAGATAGAGCCGTCTGCTACTCTAAGGCTCTTTAATAAATAAAGAGTACTACAGGGTCTACTAATAATAAAAAAGATCATTACATGGCGATCCTGCCAAACCAATGGATACAGAAGAATTAGAGGCAACCAAACAGGAGATTGACAAGTTATTTAGGAAATGGGAGCATTTGCTAGAGAATGAGTATGTACCTCAGCCTGTAGTTTCTGTTCCAGAGGCCCCTAAGTATAGTGCCAGCAAAAAGAAGATACCTATCAAAGATTATCTTAAACGCCTGCAGAAGTCCAAGGCGCAGGTACCAAGATCCGAGACTCCGGAGAAGGAAGAAAAGCAGAAGAAAAGAGGTGGTAAAGCGGTTAAGAGGCGGAAGCTCGTTGCTGAGGCCTACCGAAGGTTCCATTTGACCGGCAACAAAGCCGAGAAATCCAAAATTTTAAAAGAAATCCGGATCATAAGGGAGACAGTTAAATAAATTTAATTTAGAAAAATATATGTATGTAATAACCATATTTCAAAATGGGTGGATGGTTTTCAAAAGAAGCCATCATTGTAAATGAAAACAACAGTGGAGTGCTGACAGTAACTCAGGATCATATGCAGCTGGTAATTCTAATCCTTTTAGTTGTGTTAGTATTAGGTAAATTAAATGAATATTATAAGGAGTACATGAGGAAAAAGGCAATCAAATTTACTAACAGATTAGAAAATGTTTAATAAATGTTAAAAATATGTTTAATAAATGGATGGATTAATAGGTATTTATAAGAACTTAAAGAAGAGTCCGAATAGAGATTATACAGAAAATTATAAAGTAAGTACTTTAAGAACAATTGAAGAATTGAAAAGTATTGCATTAAAGAGTGAAGGCTATTCCCTAGAAGATATAGAAGAAATTGAGAGAAAAATTTTTAGTTATTTAAAATTAAAAGAAATCAAGGACATGGCATCGTTTGGCATTCTTGACGCTTCCAAAATAATACCTGAATTCAATGGTGACCTCGGGCAAATAAGTAATTTTTTTAGGCATAATAGAATTCTATGCTGAAACACTTAAGGATAGTACAGAGGTTAGTAAGTTGATCAAGTTCATTCTAGCTACTAAATTAACAGACAAAGTAAGGAACAAGTTGATTTCGGAGGAGACACCAAGTTCTCTAGAAACATTCAAATGTACCCTTAGGAAAGTGTTTACACCAAAGAAATCACTCTCTTCGGTGCATACTGAGTTGTCAAAACAGACACAAGGAAATGGTTCAGTAACACAATTCGCAAACAAGGTTGAATCACTAATAGCTATTCTTAATGAATTACAGGTCACAGAACTGGGTTCCCAAAGCAGAGAAACAGTTATTAGAATGAATGAGCAGGTTGCGCTTAGTACTTTTAAGAATGGTTTAAATGAACCACACAGAACTACTGTTTTAGCTGCTAGACCCAAAAGTCTTAATGAAGCAATTCAAATAGCTTCAGAGGTGGTTTCGCAACCAAATTCTATAATGCATTTTAATAAGAACAAGAGATTTTTTGATAACAGAAGATATCGTGGTAATAATGGCGGACGAGGTAATAGTAATAATGTTAATACTTACAATAGAGATGGTAATAACAATCCTACGAATAATTTACGTAGAAATAATAATAATTACAACAATAACAGCCAGAGAGATGGTAACTTTTCTAGAAGTAATAATAATTACAACAGTAACAGCCAGAGAGATGATAATTTTAGAAATAGAAACCAAAGAAGGGTATATGTTGCTCAGGAACAGGGAAACGAGATAACTCCCTACAATCCTCAAGAGTAAATTTGACAGAAGATGTAGGGAAATTGAAACAATTAAAAGAATATGCATTAAGAACTTACAATTCGCACACAGAGGCACCTCATTTTGTAACATTTAAAACGGACGTAGGAGTTTTTGTGAGGTTTTTGGTAGATACAGGTGCAGACATTTCAATATGTAAAGAAAATTTTATAGGAGATAAGGAAATAAAACAACACAATTCTTGCAAAATTACGGGTATTGAAAATAATTCAATTCAAACAATGGGTACTTCGATGCTGAAATTAGTACTTCCGGAGGATATAATAAGCCATGAGTATCAAATAGTGGATACAAAATTCCCAATAGCAACGGATGGTATTCTAGGTAGAGATTTTTTCACCAAGTATTTAGCAAAAATTGACTATGAGACATACACATTGGTTATCATGGTAAATGAAACTGAATACGTTCTACCAATGAGAGCAAATATCGATAGATTCGTAATACCACCAAGAACTGAAATGATACAAGCGGTAAATTTACAGATTGAAGAGGATAGCGTAGTATGCGCAAAACAAATCGGTAGCAATGTTTTTATTGGCAACACAATAATTCCAAAACATGGGACAAAGCACATTAGGGTTTTAAATGCTTCAGACGAAGAGGTTACAATATCAAAATTGGATTTGCAGATCAAACGTTTATCACATTACAACATTATGTATAATAGAAAAGAGGTTACTAATGATAGACGACAAGATAGATGGGAAAAGTTAAGGAAATTATTAAGTATAGATTTAGTCGGCATTAATGAAAGACAAACCATAGAGGAAATATGTAAAGAATTCGAAGATATTTTTCATTTAGAGGGAGACCATTTAACAGCGAATAATTTCTATAAACAACGATTACAAACTGTGGACGATACCCCGGTTTACACGCGAAATTATAGATTACCACAGTCACAGCAGGAAGAAATCAAGACACAGGTTAACAAGTTAATAGAAGAAGATTTGGTTGAACCATCTGTTAGTCCTTATAATTCTGCTTTACTTTTGGTCCCGAAGAAAAGTGACAACGATGAGAAGAAATGGAGACTAGTTGTCGATTATCGTCAATTAAATAAAAAATTAGTCAACGACAAATTCCCACTACCTCAACTAGATGATGTATTAGACAGGATAGGAAGAGCAAAATATTTTTCAACGCTAGACATGACGAGCTCATTCCACCAGATAGAATTACAACCAGCATCTAGACCACTTACAGCATTTTCTACGAATAATGGGCATTATCAATTCAAAAGATTACCTTTTGGTCTCAAAATATCATCAAATAGTTTCCAAAGAATGTTGACGATAGCATTAACAGGTTTGGATTCCAATGCATTTATATACGTAGATGATATAATTGTTTTTGGATGTTCTTTGAAACACCATAATGATAATTTAAGAAAAGTTTTTCAGAGATTAAGAAGCCACAACCTTAAATTAAATCCGAATAAATGTAATTTTTTGAAACCAGAAGTGGTTTATTTAGGGCATCTTATTACAGATAAAGGAGTAATGACAGACCCGAGTAAGTGTAAGGCACTTGAGACTTATCCAATTCCGAAGAATGCGGATGATACAAGAAGATTCGTAGCTTTTTGTAACTATTATAGACGTTTTGTTAGAGATTTTGCACAGATAGCTAAACCTCTCAATGAATTATTAAAGAAAAACCAACCCTTTATTTGGTCAGAAAATTGCCAGAAGTCTTTTGAAATGTTAAAATCTGTAGTTTCTAATCCACCGGTATTACAATATCCAGATTTTGAAAAAGAATTCATACTTACTACTGACGCATCCAATTACGCGTTAGGAGCGGTACTTTCACAAGGTGAAATAAATAGCGATTTACCGATCTCATATGCAAGCCGTTCTCTCAATAAGCATGAAATTAACAAGCCAGTGATAGAGAAAGAACTTTTAGCTATTCATTGGGGAATCACTCATTTTCGACCATACTTATACGGTAGAAAGTTCAAAGTGGTAACTGATCACAGACCACTGGTATCATTGTTTACTCACAGTAATCCGTCGTCAAGATTAACTAGAATTAGATTAGATCTAATGGATTATGATTTCGAAATTATATATAAGCAAGGAAAAATTAATACTAATGCCGATGCGTTGTCAAGAATCAAAATAGATTCTAATGATTTGAAAGATATGATGACAAGAAATATAAACGTGATGACTAGAAAAATGACTGAAGATTTGAGGAAGAATGACAAAAAAACTGATAAAGAGAGTACTTCGATTAGGAAAAATGAAGATTATATGGAAAGGAATAGTGACAGAGAGTCTGATCACATCTATATGTGGACTAGCATTTCATTTTCACAAATTAAAGGATATCCAAGGTTAAATTTTGTGATAGATAAAGTGAATAAAAGCATGCCAAAAGTTGAAATTTTTAGAAATCGCGTAGTAGTATCTGGTAATGAAAATGCATACTCGAATTTAGGTTCAGTCTTGCAGAAGTTAACTAAGGTCTTACGGGATAATCAAATATTTATAGTAACGCTAGCAAAAGATGATACGATTTTCAAACTCATACGTGAGGAAAAATTTAATAAGATGTATAATAGCATGCAGAATAAGGATAAACATAGGCAGAGACCTATAGAGATAATATTATTTAGTCAACCAGAAAGAATACTAGGAAGGGATAGACAAAAAGAGATAATAAAAGAATATCATGAAACCCCATACGGAGGTCATGCGGGAGTACGCAGAACAATCGTTAGATTAAAGCAAAGGTACATATGGAAAAGTATGTACAAAATGATCAAAGATTTTATCAGTCATTGCGAATTTTGTAAAAGAAACAAGGTCATTAGGCATACCAAGGCACCAATTCAAATAACTAATACACCTACAAAACCATTTCAATTTATACAGTTGGACACTGTAGGTCCGTTAAGGATATCTAATGGGTATAGATACATATTAACAGCACAATGCGAATTAACAAAATACGTTGACGCATTTCCGATAGAAACTAAGGAAGCATCTGAGATAGGAAGAATATTAGTAGAAAAGTTTATATTGAGATATGGATGTTTTGATACAGTAAAAACAGACAGAGGAACTGAATTCGTGAACGAATTATTTAATAGAATATGTACACTTATGAAAATCAAGCATGTAACTTCAACGGCATACCACCATGAAACTTTAGGTAGTATAGAAAGAAATCATAAGGTTTTAAACGAATATATGCGTTCTTTCACGGAACAGTACAATTGGGATGAATGGATTCCGTATTATACATTCGCGTATAATACAACACCACACTCATCCACAGGTTTTTCTCCATTTGAACTGGTATATGGAAGATTGGCATCAATGACAACTGAGCCCATGTCGAACGATAAATTCTATAATTATGAAGATTATATTACAGAATTAAAAATAAAATTAAAAGATGCACATGAAATGGCAAACAGAAAACTGTTAGAAAACAAAATAAAACAAAAAGCTGTTAAAGATAAGAATATTAACGACATTCAAATAAAAATAGGAGATAAGGTATTTTTAAGAAAAGAAAACGCAAGGAAAAGTGAGAACCAATATATGGGTCCATTTAAGGTAATAAACACACAAGATGTAAATATCACTATTTTAAAGGATAATAAACCTATGACTATACATAAGAATAGAATAAAGTTATTTTAAATAATATATTAATTTTTTTTTTATAGTTTAACATTCAAAAAAAAATTTTTTTTTTTCCATTCCAAAAAATTTTTTTTCTTTTAAGCGGTAGGGGTGTAGTGCATGTAGTATGAACACACCTAATGTAGAAATAAAAACAGAAATGCAAGTAAGCAAAATTCCAAGCAAAGAAAAATTATGAAAATAAACAATGAGTTAATGACCTAAATTTTATTATGCAATTGCAAGTGACTAGTATTTATTGAATTGGGTCATTAGAATTGTAGGTTGAAAAATGATAGTTTTTGTGAATGAATGAATATTGTAAAGGTTAACAAAAATAAATTAATGTGATAATTATTAAGCATAGAATAAGAAATAGTATATAAGCTGAAGAAAATTGTAAATAAAATTAGAAATAAATCTGACTTCAAAGTTGTTTTATTTTTCAAAAAAACTTCGGCAATTAACTTTGCCATAAGATAGAGCCGTCTGCTACTCTAAGGCTCTTTAATAAATAAAGAGTACTACAGGGTCTACTAATAATAAAAAAGATCATTACAACTTACAAAAACAAAAAATACTTCATAATATGATTTGACACAAAAAAACTTTACATTTAAATAGATAGAGATATGTATATATGTAAGTATATGTACATAAATATTTGGCACTTGGATTATTTTACTTTTTTACCAAAAAAATTAAGTTACTAAAAAACCTCGAGGAAAAAGCATATAAAAGTATTGATAGGAAGATAGTTAATATCAGGTACAGATCCATTTTTTATAAATTGCAGTGTTATGTTGTTTCTTCAACTATTAAATATCTATTTTTTTGAAAACGTAAGTCTATATTTATTAATCAATTCATCACTTGGAATCCAATCTTCCAAGTCATTTTGATACAAATTTAAAGCGGATAACATAGACTGACAGGTATATACTTTCAGTCTATTTGTCACTTTATTTTTTAAATATGCTAACTTAGAAAAAATCCGCTCAGCGGATGCACTACTATGTGGTAAAGTAAAAACATCCGAAGCAAATTTATACAAGTTTGGATATAAATTGTCACCCAAACAGTTTTTTAAATTGCCAATTTCGTACCAAAATGTTTCAGGCTTAGATATTTTAAAAATTGTTTCATAGCTTTTATCGTTTGATCTGGTTTCTAAAAGTTTGAACTCTTTTACAAAATCATCTGGGTTAGAAATTATATCAATAAAAACGGTAACAATTTCAAAGTAATTTATGTCTTCAGCTGACTTAATAAATACTGGATCTAAAACCTTTAATGAACTCAGCCTCTTATCGCTAATATTAATTCTTGATAAAATTTCTTTGCACAGCTTTTGGTAAAACAGTAAAATGTTGTTTTTTATTTCTACAATATCACTACTTAAGATGTTGTTAGTACATATTTCTAGCTCGACTTCGTGGCCGATATATATATTAAGAGTTTCTTTTATATGCAGAACATCAACAAAATCAATTTGTTCTATATTTGTTTGCATAACATACTCTTTTTTTAAAAAATTTTTAAAAATATCTAATACAATATACAATTCGTGGATGAAACTAAATATGTAATTTGTGATGATTCGTTTTGAAAATTAAGGTTTAATTTATTTATAATATTTAATACATATACTAGAAATTTGAGGTAAATTTTATTGTTAATAGATAGCCCTTCCTGAATAATTTTAATTTTTTCCAAATTAGATGCTATTTTCTCTCCAAATTGAGCTCGGATTCATTGATTGACAGCATAAAAAAAATTTGGTTCAAAAAGGGGCAAAAGGGGCACAAAAAACTACAAAATGATACAAAAGGGGATTTAAAACAACGGGGTCAAAAAAGTGGCACGGCAGTCAAAAAGGGGCAAAAATGCGACTTTAGTCGCATAACGGTAACACTGATTGTAGATTTGGTCTTCTTTGTTGTTGTTGTTGTGTGTTTGCTGATGCTGCTGCTACTGCGCCAAAGAATTTGGGTCCCGTTAATAATTGTTCACTCTATGATTTTTATATTGTTCACTTTTTAATAATTTTATTTTCTAAAATCTTTTTCTTTTTGTTAAAGATTTTTTTTTCGAAATAAACTTTTTTTTTACCTTTAGTAATTTTTACACAAAACAAACCTTTAACTTTTTTAGGTTTTATAGGTAAATTAAATTATAAATTAAATTTTTATTAAGAGTATTTGAATTTTTCAGTCACTTTTTTTTAAATTTTTATTTACAAAATTCACTTTCACAAATATCCGGTTCGCGAGGACCAAAATGTTCGGGGTCGAACTTTTATTTTGTAAATAAAAAGGCTTTGAAATTTTATGGTTTTTAATTTTAATAATAAGTTTTTATTTAATTTAAAGTTAACAAATTTATTTTAATGTTCAAATGTTTGTTGGGTTTTGTTCACAATTTTGTTTAGGGTCACAATACAATTTGTTTTAATATTTTTGTTGTTTTTTACTTTTTTACTTTTTAATGTTTGCACTTTAACGATCGAAACTAGAGAGAGTTTTCATGATTGTAAAAAAGATCTTGCAAGTTAACTTAAGTACAAGAAAAATAATATAATGACAAAATGTGAAATAAATAAATAACAATTAAAGGACCGTTAGTATTTTACAGGGTGCTGTGTTTGGGACGAGTCATCATTAAACAGTTGCTATAGTTATAACTTCTGTTATTGTTGTTATAGTTTCTGTTATTCCTGTTATTGTTAAAGTTTCTATCTATCTGTGGATTGGGATAATTTGAATTTCTGCTATTTCTAAAACCTGAATTGTTTCTATTTGCGTTATTGTAATAGGTTTGTCTATTTTTATTTATCTGTAATGTTGTAAATGTATCTGATAGTTGTAGTGATCTTTCCTGTGTACTTGCAATATCAAAAGCTTGTGCCAAGGTTTTGTGCTGTGCGGCTGTTCAGCTGTTCTTATATCTTTATATAAACATTCTTGGAACATTTCTAAAGCTAGTTTTTCATTCATAGTCTTAATCGTAGATCGAACCACTTGATTTGAACTGTCCTCCAGCTCTGAAATTTGTACCAATGTCAAGTCCGCTATTAAAGTGCTAATCCGTTTTTTGTAATTAAGTACATTTCCTTTTTGTTTTGTATTCCTTAATTCATAATGTATGCTGCTTGAATATCTTGTCGATTTGAATTGCTTTGCCAAAACTGTCTTTAGTTCCTCGAAAGTTTCAGGGGTATTTTGTATAATCAAAATGTCCCTGACTTTGTCTACTAATTTTATTGCCAATACATATTTTATCAGGTTCTTTTTTCCTTGCTCATTTAGCTCAGAATGAACCATTTCTACCATTGAAAGGAAAATATCAACATGTTTAGGCTTTCCGTCAAAGACTGGTATTGTTTCCGACGCCTTTTTACTGTCAAAATTCGACATAATTTTAAGATTTTCAACTTTTTCCTCTATTCTCAAATTTTTATGTCCTGTCAATAGCTGAATTGCTGTTTCTCTCACGTCTTTAAATTGAATAATCTTTTCGTCCCTTAAAGGATTTGCTAAATGTCCTACAAGTTTTTCGAATTTTTCACTTAACAGTTCTATTAATTTTAGTTTTTCTTGTATAGTTTCTTTTGTATATCGTTTTGTTATTGATTTCCTAGCGTTAACACTTAATCTTTCTAAGTCTTCGAATATCTGCTCCATTGATCACATTTATTTCTGTAGCATGAAAAAAAAAATTTCTTTTTCATATTTTCTTTATTTAAATTCATGCATTTTGTACAGAGTTTCTTACAACCTGTTTTTTTATAAAGTGTTGTAGAAACTTGAATATGACCACTATTACGAAAATTAATAATAGAATAATTATTATCTCCTGGCAGGATCGCCATGTCGTGATTTTGTTTTTTGAATGAAGAATTATGTGATAAAATAATAATTTTCAGTATTTACTAAGCTCTGCAGCCGTTTTCCTTCAGCACCCAACAGTGCCGATTTTAATAAGATATTTAGAGAATCTTTTCTTTTAGCTGTTCAATAAATTCTAATTTTATTCATACAAATTACCAACTTATATACTATTATACAGCAACAAATCAATAGTAGATTTGCTGTTCCCACGGGAATTTGCAATTTTGACAAATTTACTAGAATTGGTTGGCGCGTGAAAATAATTATTGCAAAAATATTCAACAAGAAAAAACTCAATGCACATTTATGCTGACCAAACACAAACACAAAAACAATTTTAAATTTAGTTCATTAACTTTAAAATAAAATTCATATAAAATACTTATCGTAAACAAAGAAAAAAATGAATTGAATTTCAAGTTCAATGTCATGCTTAGAGTAAATAAAATTCTTACATTGCTACAGTGCCTTAACTAATTATAGATACACTACAGAAGTGTGAGAAATAAAAACGAGAAGGTGGGCGAAAATCCCAGAAGAAGAAGTGTGCAGTGCTTTCATTGCGGTCGTTGGGGACATATACAAAATTTTTGTAATGTATATAATAAGCAAAAGTATGGGGGTAAGAATAAGAATTTTAAGAAACAACTTGCGGACCGTAATAATTGTATCGATGACGTCATATCAGATGACGGGGAGATTAGTGAGAATGTAGAACAGGAGAATATCAATACTGAGTTAGGGTATTTAAATTCATTGAGTGGTAATAGTTCTCCTTTATGTATAACGGTATTCTGCAATGACACGTTACTCCGAATGGAAGTAGACTCTGGTGCATGTACATTGGTAATTCATGTAAATACGTACACAACACATTTTTCTAATATCCCACTTAAAACTATTGAAAGGCGATTGAGAGTTATTTCAGGTCAATATGTTGAGGTTATTGGTTTTTTTGATGTTCAGGTTAAAGTTAATAGGGAGAGTAAACAGATATTACTCTCATTATATGTAATAACGGGTAATCAGAATTTTACACCACTGCTTGGTCGTTCGTGGTTAGATAGATTATTTATCAATTAGAGAAGTGAGTGGATTAAGAAAATTATTTGTAATAAGGTGGCGAATACGGAGAATGAGGATGTACTTAAAATATATGAAACCTTTGATTCGGTATTTAATAGAAGGGTCGGGGAGCCTATTCAAACTTTTAAAGCGGACATTGTAATTAAAAATGGTACTGTACCAATTTTTTATAAACCATACACGGTCCCTTATGAAATGCGCGAAAAGATTGAAAATGAATTACAGAGACTTCAAAGTGAGAATATTATTTATCCAATTAGATATAGTCAATGGGCATCTCCTATTGTCCCTGTGGAGAAGTCTAATAGACAAATTCGTATATGTGTTGATTGCAAGGTGACAATCAACCGTTTTATTGATACAAACCACTACCCCTTACCTAGATGTGATGATATTTTTGCTCAATTAGCTGGTTGCGCTTATTTTTGTGTTTAAAATCTAGAGGGAGCTTATCAACAAGTGGAAGTTTCTGAACAATCTCAAGAATTACTTACAATTAACACACATAAGGGCCTATTTCGTTACCAAAGGCACATATAAATATAGGGTGAAAGTGAATCCAGCAAAATGCAAATTATTTGCAAAGGAAATACATTTTTTGGGTCATAGGATTTTACAGGGTAATATAATGCCCACTGTTGATAAGATGGAGGCAATAGAAAAGGCCCCAACACCCGAGAACTTGACTGAGCTTCGGTCGTATTTAGGATTTTTGAATTATTATTCACATTTTATACCAAATTTATCATCAGAACTTAGCCCACTGTAAAAATAGACAAAAAAAGGAGTAGCATTTACATGGTCAAATGACTGTGAAACTGCTTTTATAAGAAGTAAGAAATTACTGTCAGTAATTAAGGTTTTGGTGCTATACGATCCTCCGAATCCAATTGTTGTACAGTGTGATGCCAGTCCTTACGGAGTTGGGGCTGTGCTCTCACATGTTATTGATGGGACGAAACGCCCAATTCTTTTTGCCTCGAGTACACTTTCAAAGGCAGAACAGAACTATTCCCAACTTCACAGGAAGGCTCTTGCAATTGTCTTTGGGATTATGCAATTTCACAAGTATATATATGGTAAACCACTTAGAGAAATTTTAGCCCCACTAAACCAACGTCAATGCTGACTGTGGGAAGACTTGTTAGATGGTCTGTAATATTAAGCATGTAAATTAATACTATTGAATATAAGAAGGCACACTCAAAAAAAAAATCAATTCATCCGTACTCAAATCAATCCGAAGCGGTATTAATAGTACGGTGAGTACGGATTTTCTTGAATCAAGTACAGAAAGATTGATTCAAGTACGGATTTGTAATCCTAAAATACTTAAATTATCCATATTCAATCCCGTTTTCGTACTTGAAATAATCCGAAAATGAGATTGATTTAAGTAAAACTAAGATTGAATCAATCTCAATATGCACTTCATTCAAAAATTATAAAATTGTTTTAATCCGATCTCGTACCTCAAATAATCCGAAAATGAGATTGATTTAAGTAAAACTAAGATTGAATCAATCTCAAAATGAGCTTAATTCAAGTAATATAAAGTTGATTTTATCCCGAATTCATGATTGAAAAAAACAAAAAAAAATAAATTACAAAGAATAAATGATAATGATTGATTTACTTACCTGTATTACACATTACAGAATGATATAACACCAACATCATGCCCGATATGGTTTTTATTTTAGAAATCTTATGTACATATTTAACCAAAAATATAAACTAAATGAGTAGCATGAGTTCAAATTTAAAAAAAAAACTTTGAAAAAAAATTAATTTTCAAAAGTAATCCCATTTAGGATTGTTTTGAGTACGTTTAAGTGTTATTCGTACTTGAATTTTTGAGTACGACTCGTACTTAAAGTAATCCCAAAAAACTTAAATTAATCCCGAGTGTTTTTCTTTCTGTGCAAGTATAATGGCGAATAAGGATTTCTTATCACGGCTACCAATAGAAGATAAGACAAGGGAGCTCGAGGAGAACATACATCAAGTACGGATGGTTAATACTGAGTATGTGGCGATAGAACAGGTCAAATTTGAATTGGACAGAGATGAGCGCTTAAGGGACGTAATGAAAATGATATTAAACGGTTGGAAATTTCCGATTGCAAGTCATATTAAACCATATTATAATAAAAGATTAGGGTTAGCTATTGAGGATGGTTATTTGTTATACAATAATAGATTAGTAATTCCTATTACAATGAGCGCACTGATTTTAAGTAGACTTTATAATTCTCATATCGGTGTGGCCAAGGGCCAGATATGGTGGCCGGAAATAGGAAATGATATTGAGAATCTTGTATCAAATTGCAAAATTTGTCAGGCTATGGTATCAAAACCGTTATCATCGACAAAGCAAAGTTGGCCACCTTCATTTCATTTCATTTTAAAAATACAAACTTTCTGTTAATTGTGGATACTTACTCTAAGTGGATAGATGTTAAGAGGATGAAAAATACTAGAGTAGAGGCGGTTGTATCAAGATTAAGGGAAATATTCTCATACTTCGGGTTACTAAATACATTAGTCTCGGATAATGGGCATCCCTTTTCCTCTGAGAGTTTTATTCAATTCTGTCGTTATAATAATATTAACTGTTTGAAAAGTCCCCCCTACCATCCTGAATCAAACGGAATTGCTGAAAGAGCGGTGCAAACAACCAAAGCACATCTTAAGAAGTATTTCTTGGATCCACAAACTTCAACATTACCACTGAATTTAATTTTAAGTAATTTTGTTGTTAAATATTAGATCCACCCCTCTTATTGTAACGGGAAAATCTCCAAATAAATTAATATTTTTACATCAGAGAAATTCACTATTTTCTAATCATGTTAAAAAGGTAGGGTGTGTTACGTCGCAACAGGAGGTGGTGATTAAGTGCCGGTTCACACAAGTCAAGTTTGACTCGTCAAGTCTTGAGTTTTTAGGAGAGAGGGGAAAAGAAATGGCATTCTCTTTTCCCTTCTCTCCTAAAAACTCAAGACTTGACTTGACTTGACTTGTGTGAACCGGCACTAATAGTAGAATACTCGAGAAAGGAGATGTTACGACACTCAAGTCAGGGGATAGGGTATTTTACAAATTTGTGTCTAATATGGGAACTAAGTGGCTTAATGCTACTGTAATTATGCCAATAGGTAATGTTATATATTTAATTAATGTTAGGGGATGCCATAAAACTGCTCATATATCTCAGATAAGATTAGATAAACCAAGCAGGCTTAGAAGCAGTGATGTTAACCGTACGGTAATTACCCTTTTTTAGGGTAATTTTGGGCCGCTAAAGGTAGCAAGGTAATTTTATTTAAAATACGGTAATTTAAAGAAATTTGGATTTTTGGTATAAATATACGTACTTCCATATGTAGGGTTTAAAGTTTTAACATTTGAGAGGTGATTTTCAATTTAAAAATACATAGATAAATATTATAACAAAAAAATTAACAACACTATGTTTCTATAAATGTTTTCGTGACACCGATAAGTGCAAAATAAGAAATATTAAATTACCATTGTATATTATTAATTTTATATTTAACTTTTTGTTTGTAAAAATCAACAATTCTTAAACATATGAAATGGCCGCAATATTATAAATTTATCTATAATTTTCGGTTTATTTTAAGTACGAATCAAATTCAAAATTTTTACTACCTTTTTCATAAAAAATACTATCATTTTGGTTAAAAACGTATTTTAAGACAAAAATTTACATTCAAATTTTTCTTAAAACACATTTAAAATTTAAATTAATGCTCTAATGAGCTGTCAACAAATGTAACATTCAATCGCCTGTGATTTGGAAACAGCACATTAATGTTTTGATTAAAAATCTTTGCGTACGGTAATTTCTTCTCAAAAACGGTAATTTTTAAAGAGCCGTAAGGTAATGAAAAAATAAAAGTTAACATCACTGCTTAGAAGTACCTTTCTTCCAATTTGGTGCAAACCAAATTTGGTTGAGGGGAAGGGAAAAAGAAAAAGGTCTGAGTCGGATGAGGCTGAGTGCGTTTTGCGAAGGTCCGAAAGATTAAAACAGAAAATAATAGATTTAACGGACTCATGAAAAGAGAACAATAGCAAAATAATTAAAATTGGATTTCTGGACGTTTCGATTAAGAAATGTCACTAGAATTATATGTATATTATTATTGTGATTATTAATAGGAAAACAGAATATTAAAATTATATTTCTGGACGTTTGATTAGGAAAGGTCATATAAGATATAATTTTAATATTGTGATTAGTAACGGGGAAAACATAATATTAGAATAGGTTATTTTAATTTTAAGTGGAAAGAACTGTTATGTATTATTATTATTGGTTATTACTGTAAATAGTTATGTTAAGTATTATATGTATGTATCTCGTGCAATGCTATTGTGAGTAGTTAATTAATGAATAATATAATAAAGAGTTGAGTCTTAAGCCAACCACCAAAGTTATTATTTCAATTGGATATAACAGTGGCAACCCCTTCTTGATCTTATAAGCGATAGCACGGCGTATCACCTCTAAGTCAAGGGGAGCTGCACCCAGCAAGACCTGAAGACCATCCGTAGAAACAGTCCGACAGACCGGCATGCAAGCAAGCATAGCAAACCTCTGACAAGTAAGCACCTTTCTCCGACCAGCAACAGTCATAACTGTTTCGTACGATACAGGCGCACTATACGTTGCACACGCAACGAACAGTCCGCCATAAATAGTTCGAACAGCACGCCTGCTTCTTCCTTACATTAGCAAGATGAACCAAAAAGTTCATCCACTCACCCATCATTATTCCCAGATACGTGACCTGAGTCACATATCTGAGACTAACGATACCAGACTTAATGACAGGAGGACGTGAACTAGACAATCTGCCCTTGAGCAGCATTATCACAGTCTTGTAAAGATTAACCTCAACACCGACTTGTGTACCCCATTCATTAACTATGCGCTTGACCTGCTCACCCTTTTCCTCCAAAACAGCACGAGACTGTCCCTCGAGCAAAACCAGAAAATCATCTGCATATGCGCACAGACTGTAGAGATGTATCAGTCGTGCCAATAACGGATCTATCATGAGGTTCCATATCAATCCTCACCCTATCAGGAGACTTCATGAGAACAACATCACGAGCAGACTTCCATGTCCTAAGGAAATAGCCCTCACTCAGACACTTCCCAAAGATCGAATCCAAGTATTCCGTTATGGCCTTCCATATGGCCTTAGCCATCTCTCCAGTCATACCGTCAATACCCGGCAACTTCCTACTCTTGACACGGCAAATACTGTCCGAAACTTCCGACCTTTCCAAGTCAAGAGGGCCGACCGAACCCCGTATAACAGGGGAACGACAACTACCTCCGTTCTTGGGAAGAAAACCCCCAACAGTGTGTCAGCGCATTCCTTCCAAGACGACAATTCAACATTGTCAACCCGGAGGCAAGCTAGGTCAGCTACTCTTCCCTTACCCCTGCAGATACGGTAAACCGTACCCCAAGGGTCATCCCTATTGTCCCGTACAAATCTCCTTTAATCGTCCTCCTTTACCCTAAGCATCATGTCCTTGTTCGTCTTTAGGCCAGACAAATAAGTGAACTTGCGCAAAGCAAGATCGTCAGAACCGGCACGTCTGGCCCTCTCGAATAACCTCCTGAGATGCCTGACTGACCTTTTCATTCTATCCAACTCGGCCGTCCACCATTTGACCCTGGTAGGTGTCGTTCGAACACAACGACCCAACACGGCATCGTTAACAGTCGTTAACCACTGATGAATCATGCTGACCTGGTCATCTATCGTCAGTGCCCTATAGTCAACCAACGAGCGCGTTTACGCCGCCGCCCTAAATTCCCTAGCATAATGGTCACAGTCCACACTGTGACTCCGCCATCTAAGAGGCAGAGGCGTCTTCCTCGTTCGTTCACGTAAGGTGACCATAATCTCAATCGGATTATGATCACTTACTCCCCAGTAATCACACACCCTCCACCTAGGTCCAAAACTCTTCAGAGCCGCGCTATTCGCGAGCGTTACGCCAATGTCACTAACTCCATTTCGACCATCGAAATTATACAGCTCACTCGCCTCATTGACAACAATGAGGCACTTTGTTACCAGCCATTCGCTAAGCACCACTTCTCGTATATAGTTCGCATGTCCAGAAACATTTCTGGGCATCTTGGAGAACCACATACGAGAGCATGCGTTTGCGTCAAGTCCAAGGATAACAGGAATACTACTTCCAGAGAGTACTACCGTATCCATATAACCTAAGTATGCATCCAAAGGTTCCCTAACTACACAGTAGATGCTTGCCAACAACATCTTCCCAAGTCCGTACTCCACAGAAATGTAGACCCCTTATTGCCTACTACTAACTATCATCACGTCTATGTCCGAATTATCAACCACTATAGCCGAGTTTCCCCCGCTGTCCGTGTAAATGCGTATCCCCCCGGCAAAACCCCTACACAGCCATTCGCGATATACGGTTCCTGCAAAAGCGCAAAAGTCTTTTATAATAAATTGACGACCGACTAAGTAGCTTTCTAGCAACTTTTGTATGTTTTCTGGTAAATTTTGCTTCAATTTATATAACAAGCCTTCATGCCAGACTTTATCAAAAGCTTGAGAAACATCGATGAAGAGAGCGGAACGATATTTTCTTTCTTCAAAGGCTTTTCTTATGGCGTTAACTATTCGATGGGTTTGTTCAATTGTGCTGTGTTCTCTTCTAAAGCCGAATTGATGGTTAGGTATACACTAGTGTGTCCGCAAGTTATATGGAGAATTTTTTTTCGTATTTTCACTTGGCAACCCCCTTAGATTGGTTCCAAATTAGAAAAAAAAAATAATATATAAACAATTTTAGATCGTTTGCATAGTTATTGGGCGTGCCTTGAGCCCACAAAGTTTGCTAAAAACGCTATTTTTCTCACTATGTGTCGATTTAATTGTTGATAACTTCAGTAATATTTATTTTAGAGAAAAACCTTATTCACAAATATTCTAGGACTATATCTTCTGAACAATGTTGCTCTATATTAGTTTTCTTTAACATTAATATTTAATCCCGAAAAAGCCAAATTAAAAAATAACACAGAAATTTTCACATATCTACGCATTCTTTGCCTGGTGATTACACTACGTGACAAATTTTCAACAAAGTCGTGACCAAATAAATCTGACAGTAAAACTTTCCCCTGAATCCGAATATGAAGTCAGAATTGTCAAAAGTAGAACCGTTTTGAGATATTCCAAAATAACCGTTATTCGGTTTTTAAAAAAGATAATATGACTGAAATGCAAATATCTTTAAAGATTTTAAACGGACTATGTATTTCTTTCTTTTTATTGAGAGGTAATATAATTACTAAAATAACAATGGATTGCTAGTGAAGATCAGTGATGTTATACACTTTTTTTGAAAGCTCTTACTCAGTCCCAAAAAACCCCTATTTTCTCTACAAAAATCCCTACAACTTTCAAATGATATATAGCAAAACAAATAAATCCATTTGTATTAATGGATATTTAAAGTTGTTCCCAGAATGCATTTGGAAGATAATTTTTTATAAAAATCACCTGAATAAGTCTTCTCAGATAATTTTTGATGATTAAAAACTGATTTATCAGTTGAGCGATTGACGAAGAAATAAAAAGATTGGCGAAACTAGAAGCCCAAAAATTATTGTCAATTAATGAAAATAAATTAAATTACGAATGTTTTCTTCTTTTATTTCCAAGATGCCTTTAACTTTTGTTGTTTTGTTCAAAATAAAATTTGTTCAAATAATCAAGAGCCATAATTGTGCTGCTTTTATCGGAGAACAAATTAAAATCATGACGAGTAAAAATTTATTTAAAACATAATCAAAAACATTATAATTAACGATTGAAAAATAAGATGATAAATACTCAATAATAATTATCAAACTACCATTAAAGTGCTCAAAAAGAGATCGGAAAATTGTATCACAAGTTATTCTTTCTATTTCGACTTTACTCCAAAACGTTTTGATTCCCATCTTTTACATATGTATTATATATTTCTTGCTCTAGAAAATAAGGTTCAACAGATCTCCTTTCTCTAAAAGCGCTTATCACAAAATTAGGTTAAAATCAAAGCTGAAATGACGGCAAGCGATGACTCAAAGAAATTTAACAATTTTTATTGCTGCCGTATTAACAAATTTATTAGTATGCTATCACAAATCGAAAAAAGCTCCCAAAAACGTATAGTTTTCCAACATTACTGAAAAGTCCCTACATTTTAATGATTTCAAAATATCTGTCCTTTTTTCCCTACGGCTATTTTTTTTAAGAAGAAAATCCCTACGAAAATCACTGGTAAGATTGTTAAAGAAATGACAGAGTTACAGGGGACAGCGGACAAAATAAATAAATTGAAAAGAGCAAAATTGAGCAAAACCATAAAATTTAAAATAAAGTTTGAAGTTTTGTCCACTATAACTCATCTATTTAACGACTCTTCGTCACAAACGACCCATGGTTATTTAAGAAATTTTATAACCTCTCCATAAAAAGAAAGAAATACATAGTCCGTTTAAAATGTTTAAAGATATTTGCATTTCAGTCACATTATCTTTTTTAAAAACCGAATAACGGTTATTTTGGAATATCTCAAAAACGGTTCTACTTTTGACAATTCTGACTTCATATTCGGATTCAGGGGAAAATTTTACATACAGATTAGCTGTTAGATTCATTTGATCACGACTTTGTTGAAAATTTGTCACGTAGTGTAATCACCAGGCAAAGAATGCGTAGATATGTATGTGAAAATTTCTGTGTTGTTTTTTAATTTGGCTTTTTCGGGATTAAATATTAATGTTAAAGAAAACTAATACAGAGCAACATTGTTCATAAGATATAGCCCTTGATTATATGTGAATAAGGGTTTTCTCTAAAATAAATATTACTGAAGTTATCAACAATTATAGCGAAACATAGTGAGAAAAATATCATTTTTAGCAAACTTTGTGGGCTCAAGGCACGCCCAATAACTATTCAAACGATCTAAAATTTTTTATATATTATTTTTTTCTATTTGGAACCAATATAAGGGGTTTGCCAAGTGAAAATACGAAAAAAAAAATTCTCCATATAACTTGCGGCCACAATAATGGACACACTGTCTAGGAGAACCGGGCACATAACATGGGGGTTGTGCTTTTTCAATTACATACTTATGCGAGAATAAACGATGACAAATTTTTAGTCTATTTAACTTAATAAAGCCAGTTTTGGATACATTGGGTTCTCGAAATTTGAAATAGTTTTGTTTTGTTCTAGATGTTAAAAATGTATTTTCCAATGTATTTATTGGCTATAGTCTGAATATTGAATATATTCAGTAGATATGTGATTTTTGAAAGAATTTTTGGAGAGCTAGCCAACTTTTTCGTTTCCACTTATATTAAGGTGGCTAGGAACCCATGTTGTATAATCATGTTGTTATTAAATGGATCTTGTAGTTCTTCCCCACCACTATTATGGATAACAATCTTGAAGCGATCTGGTGGCTTAAGTCTTGGCTGTGGTTCGTGTCTTGGCCCGGGTGTTTGCAACCAGTTAAATGCGCATTGGAATAGCTTTTCCCTTCAACAATAAATGTCAGCTTCTCAATAGTATGAAATGGGAATTTAGCACATTTGAAAGAAACCTTGTTAATTAATTTTTGAATCCCACACGCAGAGAAAAAATATGGTTGGGCATGGTTACGGCAACCACACTGTGTTTATTGTAACAATATATTGTTGTTGTACACAAATAATTGTTATTTTTATTAAATATCAGCAATATTATAGTTACTGTAAACATATTAATGTTTATCGCAATTATAAATTTGAGTATTGTTGACCGAAAAATAATTATTTTTCTAACAACTAAATTAAGATAACTTTCAAAACATATTATATTACTCACAGCCATAACATGATATTTAATAGCCATAACATGATAACTTTATATACATTTATCATAATAAGTTTAAGATTCAATCAAAATATCGTTACTCTAATAATATTTTGGTATCGCCATTTGTAAAATAATTTTGTATCAGTTGTGTCGTGTTTTACATAAACATATCGAATTATTTGTTAGTGAGTGGCTAAATAATAAAAAAATAATCATTAAAATAAACAAGAAATTAAAAAAAAATATTAAAAAAGAATTAACAAAATAACCATTAAAATAAACAAGAAATTAAAAAAAAATAAAGAAAAAACATTAAAAAATTTTAATAATCTTAAAGTGGTGGAAAAATTTGTGAAATATTGGTGCAAAATATTAACCATTACTGGTAAGTTTTGTGTTATTTTAAGAAAAAAATAATGAAAACTCCATAAAATAATTTATAAATAATTGCGACCTACGAAAAAAAAGATTACAGTAACTATATTATGTTTTTTATTTTATCATAAGTATTTTTTCCAATAAAAATATTATGTTTAAAGTTGTATCATATTATGATGTAAAAAATTTATGTATAACAGTTTATATCACTTTGCATAATAATATGATTACTTCTAAACTTATTATGATTGCCATGACAATAATATGATTACTTCTTAACTTATTATGATTGTCATGACAATAATATGATTACTTCTAAACTTATTATGATTGCCATAACAATAATATGATTACTTCTAAACTAATTATGATTGCCATGATAATAATATCATTACTTCTAAACTTATTATGATTGCCATGACAGTAATATTATTACTTCTTAACTTATTATGGTTACCATGACAACAATATGATTACT
The DNA here is from genome assembly GCA_949318255.1 of Pollenia labialis. Lineage (NCBI taxonomy): Eukaryota > Metazoa > Arthropoda > Insecta > Diptera > Polleniidae > Pollenia > Pollenia labialis. Next base: position 59,501,933 of record OX439143.1, read on the forward strand.
TCTTATCTTATTATGATTACCATGACAGTAATATTATAACTTCTTAACGTTTTATGATTAACAGGATAACAATATGATTAAGGGAAAAATATTATGATGTTATATTACGAACATATTTGGTCATAATATGATTTAATAACAATCGTAATATGGTGACTACAGTCATGAATCTTATCATAATATGTTGCTCTTAGAATATGTTTACCACAACCATGTTTTTTCTTTGCGTGCAAGAAAAACTTTGAAATTGGCCGTGATGTTTTATGCCGTCGGGGAAATCGTACGATAATCGAAGGTGATGAATGTTGGATTCATGATGTAAACGTAATACATTCCACTGAAATTATGACGTCAACTGGGGACGAAAAACTTTAAGCCGTGTTAAAAGAGCATCGAGCAAGTTTCGCGGATAACATTCTGAACTTGGTAAGTGCAATCTAGTCAAAATGAAGATACTAGGCTTGTGTCGTTCTTGAATGAATTTGTACTTCAACTGAATGATTCACTTAAGTGAAAGAATGAAATATTTCCATATTTTCTTTCCATTTCTTTCATCTTTTTTCTTTCATATTTCTGTTTGCTTTTATATTCTGGTTTATGTCTATCTCGTTTGTTATGCTGTTTCTCTTCTATTTGTCTTTTATTTAAATGAAGTTTTTTTAATTATCTTTTTTATCGAATGACACTTTTTAAACCCAATCTGAATTTGTACATACATACATATTTACATAAACATACTAAATGTGTGCATATTTAATACATATTGCTAAAACAACTCTTTAACATTAAAACTAAAATCTAATTTTGATTAATTATAAAAACACGTGTGTATTTCTTTTTAAAATATCAATTTAATCATTCATCAAAAGAACTTGACACTTCATTATGAAAGCTGTGTGTCATTTAGAAAGGTGAAAGAAAAGAATAAATTAATTCACTTAACATTTCTGAAAGAGAATGAAAGATTCACATAAATGCAAGATTTTGCCCAATACTAGAAGATACAGTTGAACACTGATGTACCCGTATGCTCCCGACCGTATCGTATTGCTTTCACCAGACGTCCTATTGTCAATGAAATTGTAAACGAGTTGCTGGAAAATGATATAATTCGACAATCAGATGCACCGTATGCATCGGGAACGGTATTAGTCGAAAAGAAAAACAATGAACATCGTCTATGTGTGGACTATAGACAATTGAATAGAATCGCCGTGAAACCCCCATATCCGATGCCTATAATTGACGAACAGTTTGCACAGCTAGCTGGAAATAGATATTTTACAACACTTGATCTTCGTATGGGTTACCACCAGATATAAATTGATGAAGCTTCAAAGAAGTAAACCGCATTTGTTACCACTGAAGGTCATTATGAGTATAACCGCATGCCATTTGGCCTAATGAACGCTCCTGCCGTTTTCCAGTCGGTGATGAAGCAGCTATCTAAGATGATGATTCCTGGCGAAGTCTTAACTAATCTCGATGACGTAATAATTCCGAGCAAAACCATTGAAGAGGGCGTTTCCTGTCTATTTTGGAAAAAAGTGGGCTCACCCTCCGTATGGATAAATGCAATTTTCTTACTGACGAAATTTCCTATCTTGGTCATAGGATTAGTAAGGATGGTATATCTCCTGGTGACAGCTAGGTAAGCGCCATTAGAAATTTTAAAGTTCCGGCATACGTGACGGAGGTTCGCCGTTTCTTGGGTCTTACCGGTTTTTTTTAGAAAATTTGTCGAGAATTATTCTCTAATATCTCGTCCCCTAACCGTCCTACTACGCAAAACGCAATATCCTAAATTTTTATGGGACAGACCGTAATAAGAATCGTTCGATAAACTGGTAGAAATACTTTGTAGTAAACTCGTGCTAACGATATATGATCCCAACGCAGAACATGAGGTTCATACGGACGCTAGTAGCGTAGGCCTGGCCGGTGTGCTTCTTCAATCGACTGGTAATAGTGATTGGCATCCCGTGTTTTATTTTAGCAGTCACTGCACCAAAACTGAGGGAAAATATCACAGCTACGAGTTGGAGGTGTTGGCTGTTGTAGAGACACTTGATCGTTTCCGTGTATACCTGCTGGGAAGAACTATTCGTGTTTTAACCGATTGCGCTGCCATAACAAGGGCCAAGACAACAAAGGAGCTACTACCTAAAATTGCACGCTGTCTAATGAAACTTCTCGAATACGATTGTCAATTTGTTCACCGTGAAGGGACACGAATGGCCCACGTAGATGCGATGAGCAGATCCCCGGATTTGCCGGCAACGGTACCTGCACCAGCTGGTTTCGTTATGAGCATCGAAACAACAAGCGAAGATTGGTTATTTACCATGCAGCTACAAGATAAAGATCTGAACCATATTATTACTGTCATTAAGGGTACTGTATAATCCGATCAATTTAAACAAATAAAATCCGAATATTGTGTACAAAACAACCGCCTCTATAAGAAAAGCGCTGATGGACTCAAGTTCGTGGTTCCGAAATCAATTCGATGGAGAATCGCCAAACTCTGTCATGATGACGTTGGTCACTATGGCCTCGGTGCTTAGCGTTTTAAATTAGCTAACTAGGTATTTCGGCCTACCGAAACGAATTATAACTGACCGAGGTACGGCATTCACCGCAAAATTGTTTGAGGAATATTGTGACCATAATAATATACAGCATATACAAACCGCCGTGAGAACTCCAAGGGCAAATGACCAAGTAGAGCGGCCGAATCAGAGCATCCTAACCTATCTTCGAACAACAACGAATGAACCTAAGGATTGGGATCTGCACTTACATGAGTGACAGTGGTCCGTGAATTCCCAGAGGAATGCTACTTCCAAATTTAGTCCGAATGAATTGATTTTTGATTATAAGCCGATTGACCTAACGCAAGATCGTGTCTGGCTGCCATACAAGAAGATGTAGCCACAGATGAAAGTATTCCGATTGGCGAAAAACGTATGTTCAATCTACATTGAACCTATAAATTCGGGTTATTTAAGAAGGAAAAATTAATTAACTTAATTATTGTACAGTCCTTATTAATTTTGAATTATGTATGAAATGACATCTCTGGAATACAATTTTAGTACTCGCTAAAACCAGCGTTTAAAAAGCTGCAGTTGAGATAGTAAAAGTCATAAGATTGTGCTGCAACTTCGACATCTTCATTTGTCATTGGACAAAAATAAACTGTTGCCTTTACTTCTGATTCATTAAATGAAAACAGTCGCAGTAAAGGCAAAAGCAAAAAACGAAAAGTTGTACACAACAAAGAACATCGGCAGTCGACATGTTCGAAAGTGTTTGGTTTGACATACTGAAACTTTTAAAAAATCCCGTAGTTACCGAAGATTGGACGTTGTGTTTTTTTCCGATTTTTTTTTTGTATTTTAATATGTCAATTATTGTTTAGAAAATATTTGTCAGTGTGATAATAAAATTTATTTAACATTCGATAATAAGTTGTGAAATTTGTTATAGCATTTTATAGTTTAAAAGTGGTTTGCAGAAGGCTTCTTGATATGCGACCTAAGGTAAATTATGGACCGATTATTGTGAAATTGCATGGTATTATATGTGGCCATATGCCTTCTACATACTATGACATGCCAAATTTACCAAATCGTAAACAATGCCTTAGAGGGGGTTGTTCTAATGGCACCTGTTACGGTTATCGCCATCATTCTCATTGTACGTTCGAACCTAGTTTGATAAATCCTCACCTTAAGTGCCGGCCACCAAACAGCTGCCCCGTAGAATAAAATGGGTATAATGACACACTTGTATAGCCAGTATACATTTTTCGGGTTAATTCCCTAGTTTAGGCCAATGGCCCGTTTGCAGCAATATAATGCAGTTGCTGCCTGTGTAGTCCTAGAAATGGTGTTCATCTTTCAGTTCAGTTTGATGTCCAATATTGGCCCAAGATACTTGGCGCTGTCAGACAGTTTCAGTGAGATCCCCTTATCATCGGGGTATCAAATTTGGGAATTTTGTACCTCCTTGTGAAAAGTACCAGTTCCGTTTTGGCAGAATTATATCCAGTCCACATCCCTGCACCATTTTGGTAGGACGTCCAATGCGGACTCCATAAGTTCAGGCAATAGTCTGGGATCATTACCCATAGCCACAACTGCAACGACATCCGCATACGCGATCGTCCTGCAGCACGTCCTTTACATGGCCCTGAGTATAGTATTTATATTCAGATTCCAAAGTAAAGGTGACAGTACACCACCTTGCGGGGTACCCCTAGTCCCAACCTAAAATTTGAAAAAATTTTCAATACCAATTAATTTTTTTAGTGCTAATGAAAAAAATACCAATCATCACTAAAGCTGGTAAAAAATTGTAAAAACAAATTTTTTGCAGTTTTATTAAGTAAAGCCTGGTACTCTGCTCAAATTTGTGAAAAATGTTGAGCAACATTAATTATTTCACACGAAAATTTTGACATGTATCAATGTTACCTTTCATGCGAGTTTGTACAATTTGACGTTTTTATTCCTGCAAAGTATGCGACATTGTTTTGCGTATGTAAACAAACCGCACATGTATTTATGTAACTAAAAATTACTTTTTTATTAAAAAATTTAATAAAAAAGAATATAAATATGGATAAAAAACGGTAACCGATTGTGTTATTTTAATTTTTCATTTCTTGTTTAATATTCAGTTGATACTTTGTTGCTTTTGCTTAAAATTCCACGTGAAATAAGTGCAGCTTACATTGTTTCGCAGTTTTAAAAAAATGTTGCCAGAAACATTTCCTAACTTTTTCACAAAATGAACAGAGTACAACTCTATCAACATTATTTCATAGATATTCCGCACAAGTTTTTTTCATATGCGTTTTGACAGCATTTCACGTGAAATGTTGAACACAGTACCAGGCTTAAGAGTGCAATGTTGATTTAAATCAACATTTAATGCACTACCCCCAACTATGGTTTTTGTATTACCTTCAAAAATAATGTTGTATACTTGTAACTAATAAAAACGTTAAGTTTTTAAAAACCGCGAGATAGACAATATTGATACATGACAAAATTTTCGTGTGAAATAATCAATGTTGCTCAACAATTTTCGCAAGTTCAAACAGAGTACTAGGCTTAAAAAAACAAAAAAATTTAATTTTATTATTAATTTTTGCATTTTTATACATTTTTCTTCCTCACAAAAACAAAATAAAATATTACAAAAAATGATTAGCTGTTGCTTAAAATTCCGTGCGAAATACTGCTGCGCTTGTTTCGCACGGAAAATAAAAATGTTGCTAGAAACATTTCGCATGTTTTTCGTAATATAAACAGAGTACAACTCTATCAACATTGTTTCGTTTGTATTTTAGAGAAATTTATTTTATATTGAGTTTGAAAACATTTCGCACGAAACACTGAACAGAGTTCCAGGCATAATGTAGTTAATTGTTAATTTTGAACTACAAATTTGGATTGAGTGCAGATTTTATGCATACAATCACAGTTAGCGATAGTGAAAAAATTTTCAATACTAATTAATTTTTTTAGTGCTAGTAAAAAAAAATACCAATCATGACTAAAGCCTGGTACTCTGTTCAACATTTTACGTGAAATGCTGTCAAAACGCATATGAAAAAAACTTTTGAGGATTATCTATGAAATAATGTTGATAGAGTTGTACTCTGTTCATTTTGTGAAAAAGTTCCGCAATGTTTCTGGCAACCTTTTTTACAACTGCGAAATAATGCAAGCTGCATTTATTTCACGTCGAATTTTGTAGCAAAGGCAAAAAAGTATGAACTGATTTTTAAATAAGAAAATAAAAATTTAAACAACACAATCGGTAACAGTTTTTTATCCATATTTCCCTTCTTTTTTATTAAATTGTTTATTAAAAAAAATGATTTTTAGTTAAATACATGTGGAATTTTTTACATACGCAAAACAATGTCGCATACTTTGCAGGAATAAAAACGTCAAATCGTACAAGCTCGCATGATAGGCAACATTGATACATGTCAAAATTTTCGTGTGAAATAATTAATGTTGCTCAACATTTTTTACAAATTTTAAAAGAGTACTAGGCTTAAAGCTGGTAAAAAAATTTTTGCAGTTTTATTAAGTAAGAGTGCAATGTTGATTTAAATCAAATTTAGTGCACTACCCCCAACTATGGTTTTTGTTTACCTTTAAAAATAATGTTGTATACTTGTAACTAATAAAAACGTTAAGTTTTTAAAAACCGTGAGAAAGACAATATTGATAAATGACAAAATTTTCGTGTGAAATAATCAATGTTGCTCAACATTTTTCGCAAGTTCGAACATAGTACTAGGCTTTATTGCATACTTTATAAAAAGTAAATACATAAAAAAGTGCATAAAAAGATCCCGCCATATTTTGAATTAATATAATAATTAAATCACAAAAAATTATTTCGTTTAAAATAAAAAAAATTTTAATTTGTGAAATTTTTGTTGGGAATTGTCAAAATCAATCAACATATTGTTTGAAACGGACAAGTTTTTTGATAATTTTTTTAATTAAAATTAAAAATATCATTTATTGAAAAAAAATATTCAAAATATTAAATTTTTACAATATTTGGTAATTTCTTAAAACAAGGTAAGTTTCGTCTATAAAATAAGAAAAAAAATTAAACAAATTCATTTGACTTCGATTTTTAATTTTAGCTTGTAAAAAAAAAACAAACTGCCGTATTTATACATAAAAATATTTTAAATTCTTACAAAACAAATGTTGTATTAAAATTGCCCTTAATAAACGTTTGTGAAATTTAATGTTGCGACTGTCAAAAAATTTTATTTAACATAACAGTTTGTGTTCACACAAAGTATAAACTTTCACACATGAAATAAAATGCAACCCTGATCCAATGAACTGTATTATTGTTTAGAAATTTGTCAAAAAACAATGAAGTGGTATGGGATGTCAAACTTTTTTTCATAAAACTTGTCATTTTCATCACACATTCATTCACACTATCAGACTTTTACATATATGTATGTAAGTTGAGGTTTAGACATGTATTAATACAAAGTATAATAGTGTAAACTAGCCTTAAGCGAAGGTTAATTAACAACTACCTATTTTGCAACACAACAAGTAAGAGCCTGTTTACATGAAGGGACATGCCCCTGCGACATGCCCCATGCGACACGAGTTTTATGGTGAGGGCTGTGGTGGAGAGTACGGGGTAATAAGTGTCGCACGTAATGCGAATTGATGCGACAATTTTGACATTTCTTTTTTACATCTTTCGTTCTCTTGTATTCTTGTCATGTTATGTATGAATATAAGTCAATTGAACGTCAAAAAGTCGCTTTGTTGCTGCAACAAAATCCCTTCATGTAAACGCAAGCAGATTTAAGAAGGGACACCAAAAGAGAACGCAGGCAGTGTCGCAGCGACATGACCCTCCATGTAAACTGGCTCTAACCGTAACAATTCATTGATATCATCGATTAGAAAACACGCGGACCTTATTAAAAATTAACTGCTTTTGCATACTGTTTGTTTGTTTGTTTTTCTTCTTTTTTTTTGTTTCGTCTCATTTGCCAACTGCAATGTGAAGTCGAAAAAGGAAATAAAACAATAACAGACAATGCAAAGAGTTCCAAAGTACTACAAACTTTATTTCCACTTTCATAAAGAACAAAATAAAAAAATTTTTTTTATTTAGTGTTTTTGCTCCGTCACTGAAGTCAACAAAGTCAATGTCTCATATTTCGAAAACTATAAAAGATACGAAAGAAACGAAGAAAGATGACACATATCGACAGATCTCTAAAAGTTCACCTAAAAATCAATCTTATCCCAATTTTTCTTATTTTGCGGTATAAAATACAATAACTTGCGAACGACGATATGTAGTATGTATGTACATATGTATATGCACTAATGCATCACAAAAATATAGGAAAAAACCATCGATTTTGATGGCTGTTCTGTAACAGATTGAAAATCAACACTTAATTTAATACATAAATAATTCAGCTTGAAATTTTACGGTCCAATTTTTTTGGAACAAAAATTTAATGAAAGAAAATATTGAAACGAAGTTTGGAGCTTTTTTGTACGTTTAAACAAATATTTACACGGTCGATTTAAACTAGCAAACAAGTGAACAAAATGACAAAAACAAGATTGTAAAATAAATAAGCAAAAACATGAGACAGTGAAACAAAAGAAAAAATTGTTAAATAAATTAAACAAACTAACAAAAAACCATTGTAGCATAATGTAAAGAACAAAACAATGTAATAAAACAAATGAATGTGAAAACATAAATGAAAAGAAATATTATAAATAAATAAAATTTAGTTTTTAAAAAAAAGTGCGTAGTTTTTTTTTCTTATTTTGCGGTATAAAATACAATAACTTGCGAACGACGATATGTAGAAAATATTGAAACGATGTTTGGGACTTTTATTGTACGTCAAAACAAATATTTACACGGTCGATTCAAACTAGCACACAAGTGAACAAAATGACAAAAACAAGATTGTAAAATAAATAAACAAAAACATGAGACAGTGAAACAAAAGAAAAAATTGTTAAATAAATTAAACAAACTAACAAAAAACCATTGTAGCATAATGTAAAGAACAAAACAATGTAATAAAACAAATGATTGTGAAAACATAAATGAAAACAAATATTATAAATAAATAAAATTTAGTTGTTAAATTATTAAATAAAGTGCGTAGTTTTTTTATTTGTTATTTGAGACTTAAGCCCTAAAATGATTATGTATGTATGCTTTGGTAAAAATTCCTAAAAGATACTTTTTAATTGTTATCTTTGCAAAGCATTATTTTAATAATTAAAAAATAATGGAATCTGAATTAAGTTTGTAAACAGTTACTCCAAAAGTTTATCTAAGATAAAAAAAATTATTTAAAACTTGATTTAACTTAACCTTCGCATTACCAAAGGGTTTTGACATGTCATAATACTTATTATTATGGTGTAAAAGGGCCTTTAGTACTACTAAGAAGTGCTTAAGTTATTTGACAGAGTTTGTATTTTAATATGTCAATTATTGTTTAGAAAATATTTGTCAGTGTGATAATAAAATTTATTTAACATTCGATAATAAGTTGTGAAATTTGTTATAGCATTTTATAGTTTAAAAGTGGTTTGCAGAAGGCTTCTTGATATGCGACCTAAGGTAAATTATGGACCGATTATTGTGAAATTGCATGGTATTATATGTGGCCATATGCCTTCTACATACTATGACATGCCAAATTTACCAAATCGTAAACAATGCCTTAGAGGGGGTTGTTCTAATGGCACCTGTTACGGTTATCACCATCATTCTCATTGTACGTTCGAACCTAGTTTGATAAATCCTCACCTTAAGTGCCGGCCACCAAACAGCTGCCCCGTAGAATAAAATGGGTATAATGACACACTTGTATAGCCAGTATACATTTTTCGGGTTAATTCCCTAGTTTAGGCCAATGGCCCGTTTGCAGCAATATAATGCAGTTGCTGCCTGTGTAGTCCTAGAAATGGTGTTCATCTTTCAGTTCAGTTTGATGTCCAATATTGGCCCAAGATACTTGGCGCTGTCAGACAGTTTCAGTGAGATCCCCTTATCATCGGGGTATCAAATTTGGGAATTTTGTACCTCCTTGTGAAAAGTACCAGTTCCGTTTTGGCAGAATTATATCCAGTCCACATCCCTGCACCATTTTGGTAGGACGTCCAATGCGGACTCCATAAGTTCAGGCAATAGTCTGGGATCATTACCCATAGCCACAACTGCAACGACATCCGCATACGCGATCGTCCTGCAGCACGTCCTTTACATGGCCCTGAGTATAGTATTTATATTCAGATTCCAAAGTAAAGGTGACAGTACACCACCTTGCGGGGTACCCCTAGTCCCAACCTAAAATTTGAAAAAATTTCAATACCAATTAATTTTTTTAGTGCTAATGAAAAAAATACCAATCATCACTAAAGCCTGGTACTCTGTTCAGTATTTCGTGCGAAATGTTTTCAAACTCAATATAAAAAAAATTTCTGTGAAATACAAACGAAAAAATGTTGATAGAGTTGTACTCTGTTTATATTATGAAAAACATGCGAAATGTTTCTAGCAACATTTTTATTTTCCGTGCGAAACAAGTGCAGCTCATATTATTTCGCACGGAATTTTAAGCAACAGCTTATCATTTTTTGTAATATTTTATTTTGAATTTGTAATGTGGGGTTTATAACAAGCGTTTCAAAAAGAAAAGTGTAGAAAAGTGCAAAAATTAATCATAAAATTAAATTTTTTGTTTTTTACTATAGAAAATTATTAAAATAAAATTTTTTTACATTTTTAATGACAATTATAAAAACACATGCTTTTGTCACAGATGGAGGTAGTGCACTAGTTTAAATGATGATGAATTGAAAATTAGCACTCTCACTACACATAAGTGATTGTAATGTTAAAACATTTTGCGCTAAAAAAAATAGTTTGATTTAAAAAAAGCAATCATCAGTAAATTGCAGTTTTTCTTCGTCACTTATTTGACCAAAAATTTTGCACACAATTTTAAATACAAAACTTGTGTTTTAAAATTAAATCCAAGAATTATTCCGTTATTGACAGAATTTCATTTAGTTTAACTTCCTTTGCTTGTGCATATCATCGGAAAAATTAAAAACCATGCACGTACAAAATTAAATTTATTTAAATTTTAGTGATATTATATTTTCGTACAGCTTTTTGATTGCAAGTTCAAATTTTGAACCACAAATTTGGATTGAGTGCAGATTTTATGCATACAATCACAGTTAGCGATAGTGAAAAAATTTTCAACACCAATTAATTGTTTTAGTGCTAGTGAAAAAAAACGAATCATGACTAAAGCAGTTTTATTAAGTAAGAGTGCAATGTTGATTTAAATCAAATTTAGTGCACTGCCCCCAGCTATGGTTTTTGTTTACCTTCAAAAATAATGTTGTATACTTGTAACTAATAAAAACGTTAAGTTTTTAAAAACCGCGAGATAGACAATATTGATAAATGACAAAATTTTCGTGTGAAATAATCAATGTTGCTCAACATTTTTCGCAAGTTCAACAGAGTACTAGGCTTAAAGCTGGTAAAAAATTGTAAAAACAAATTTTTTGCAGTTTTATTAAGTAAGAGTGCAATGTTGATTTAAATCAACATTTAATGCACTACCCCCAACTATGGTTTTTGTATTACCTTCAAAAATAATGTTGTATACTTGTAACTAATAAAAACGTTAAGTTTTTAAAAACCGCGAGATAGACAATATTGATACATGACAAAATTTTCGTGTGAAATAATCAATGTTGCTCAACAATTTTCGCAAGTTCGAACAGAGTACTAGGCTTAAAAAAACAAAAAAATTTAATTTTATTATTAATTTTTGCATTTTTATACATTTTTCTTCCTCACAAAAACAAAATAAAATATTACAAAAAATGATTAGCTGTTGCTTAAAATTCCGTGCGAAATACTGCTGCGCTTGTTTCGCACGGAAAATAAAAATGTTGCTAGAAACATTTCGCATGTTTTTCGTAATATAAACAGAGTACAACTCTATCAACATTGTTTCGTTTGTATTTTAGAGAAATTTATTTTATATTGAGTTTGAAAACATTTCGCACGAAACACTGAACAGAGTTCCAGGCATAATGTAGTTAATTGTTAATTTTGAACTACAAATTTGGATTGAGTGCAGATTTTATGCATACAATCACAGTTAGCGATAGTGAAAAAATTTTCAATACTAATTAATTTTTTTAGTGCTAGTAAAAAAAAATACCAATCATGACTAAAGCCTGGTACTCTGTTCAACATTTTACGTGAAATGCTGTCAAAACGCATATGAAAAAAACTTTTGAGGATTATCTATGAAATAATGTTGATAGAGTTGTACTCTGTTCATTTTGTGAAAAAGTTCCGCAATGTTTCTGGCAACCTTTTTTACAACTGCGAAATAATGCAAGCTGCATTTATTTCACGTCGAATTTTGTAGCAAAGGCAAAAAAGTATGAACTGATTTTTAAATAAGAAAATAAAAATTTAAACAACACAATCGGTAACAGTTTTTTATCCATATTTCCCTTCTTTTTTATTAAATTGTTTATTAAAAAAAATGATTTTTAGTTAAATACATGTGGAATTTTTTACATACGCAAAACAATGTCGCATACTTTGCAGGAATAAAAACGTCAAATCGTACAAGCTCGCATGATAGGCAACATTGATACATGTCAAAATTTTCGTGTGAAATAATTAATGTTGCTCAACATTTTTTACAAATTTTAAAAGAGTACTAGGCTTAAAGCTGGTAAAAAAATTTTTGCAGTTTTATTAAGTAAGAGTGCAATGTTGATTTAAATCAAATTTAGTGCACTACCCCCAACTATGGTTTTTGTTTACCTTTAAAAATAATGTTGTATACTTGTAACTAATAAAAACGTTAAGTTTTTAAAAACCGTGAGAAAGACAATATTGATAAATGACAAAATTTTCGTGTGAAATAATCAATGTTGCTCAACATTTTTCGCAAGTTCGAACATAGTACTAGGCTTTATTGCATACTTTATAAAAAGTAAATACATAAAAAAGTGCATAAAAAGATCCCGCCATATTTTGAATTAATATAATAATTAAATCACAAAAAATTATTTCGTTTAAAATAAAAAAAATTTTAATTTGTGAAATTTTTGTTGGGAATTGTCAAAATCAATCAACATATTGTTTGAAACGGACAAGTTTTTTGATAATTTTTTTAATTAAAATTAAAAATATCATTTATTGAAAAAAAATATTCAAAATATTAAATTTTTACAATATTTGGTAATTTCTTAAAACAAGGTAAGTTTCGTCTATAAAATAAGAAAAAAAATTAAACAAATTCATTTGACTTCGATTTTTAATTTTAGCTTGTAAAAAAAAAACAAACTGCCGTATTTATACATAAAAATATTTTAAATTCTTATAAAACAAATGTTGTATTAAAATTGCCCTTAATAAACGTTTGTGAAATTTAATGTTGCGACTGTCAAAAAATTTTATTTAACATAACAGTTTGTGTTAACACAAAGTATAAACTTTCACACATGAAATAAAATGCAACCCTGATCCAATGAACTGTATTATTGTTTAGAAATTTGTCAAAAAACAATGAAGTGGTATGGGATGTCAAACTTTTTTTCATAAAACTTGTCATTTTCATCACACATTCATTCACACTATCAGACTTTTACATATATGTATGTAAGTTGAGGTTTAGACATGTATTAATACAAAGTATAATAGTGTAAACTAGCCTTAAGCGAAGGTTAATTAACAACTACCTATTTTGCAACACAACAAGTAAGAGCCTGTTTACATGAAGGGACATGCCCCTGCGACATGCCCCATGCGACACGAGTTTTATGGTGAGGGCTGTGGTGGAGAGTACGGGGTAATAAGTGTCGCACGTAATGCGAATTGATGCGACAATTTTGACATTTCTTTTTTACATCTTTCGTTCTCTTGTATTCTTGTCATGTTATGTATGAATATAAGTCAATTGAACGTCAAAAAGTCGCTTTGTTGCTGCAACAAAATCCCTTCATGTAAACGCAAGCAGATTTAAGAAGGGACACCAAAAGAGAACGCAGGCAGTGTCGCAGCGACATGACCCTCCATGTAAACTGGCTCTAACCGTAACAATTCATTGATATCATCGATTAGAAAACACGCGGACCTTATTAAAAATTAACTGCTTTTGCATACTGTTTGTTTGTTTGTTTTTCTTCTTTTTTTTTGTTTCGTCTCATTTGCCAACTGCAATGTGAAGTAAATAAAACAATAACAGACAATGCAAAGAGTTCCAAAGTACTACAAACTTTATTTCCACTTTCATAAAGAACAAAATAAAAAAATTTTTTTTATTTAGTGTTTTTGCTCCGTCACTGAAGTCAACAAAGTCAATGTCTCATATTTCGAAAACTATAAAAGATACGAAAGAAACGAAGAAAGATGACACATATCGACAGATCTCTAAAAGTTCACCTAAAAATCAATCTTATCCTCAATTTTTCTTATTTTGCGGTATAAAATACAATAACTTGCGAACGACGATATGTAGTATGTATGTATGTATATGCACTAATGCATCACAAAAATATAGGAAAAAACCATCGATTTTGATGGCTGTTTTGTAACAGATTGAAAATCAACACTTAATTTAATACATAAATAATTCAGCTTGAAATTTTACGTCCAATTTTTTTTGGAACAAAAATTTAATGAAAGAAAATATTGAAACGAACGTTTGGAGCTTTTTTGTACGTTTAAACAAATATTTACACGGTCGATTTAAACTAGCAAACAAGTGAACAAAATGACAAAAACAAGATTGTAAAATAAATAAGCAAAAACATGAGACAGTGAAACAAAAGAAAAAATTGTTAAATAAATTAAACAAACTAACAAAAAACCATTGTAGCATAATGTAAAGAACAAAACAATGTAATAAAACAAATGAATGTGAAAACATTAAATGAAAAGAAATATTATAAATAAATAAAATTTAGTTTTTTAAATTATTAGAAAAAGTGCGCAGTTTTTTTTCTTATTTTGCGGTATAAAATACAATAACTTGCGAACGACGATATGTAGAAAATATTGAAACGATGTTTGGGACTTTTATTGTACGTCAAAACAAATATTTACACGGTCGATTCAAACTAGCACACAAGTGAACAAAATGACAAAAACAAGATTGTAAAATAAATAAACAAAAACATGAGACAGTGAAACAAAAGAAAAAATTGGTAAATAAATTAAACAAACTAACAAAAAAACCATTGTAGCATAATGTAAAGAACAAAACAATGTAATAAAACAAATGAATGTGAAAACATAAATGAAAACAAATATTATAAATAAATAAAATTTAGTTGTTAAATTATTAAATAAAGTGCGTAGTTTCTTTATTTGTTATTTGAGACTTAAGCCCTAAAATGATTATGTATGTATGGTTTGGTAAAAATTCCTAAAAGATACTTTTTAATTGTTATCTTTGCAAAGCATTATTTTAATAATTAAAAAATAATGGAATCTGAATTAAGTTTGTAAATAGTTACTCCAAAAGTTTATCTAAGATAAAAAAATTATTTAAAACTTGATTTAACTTAACCTTCGCATTACCAAAGGGTTTTGACATGTCATAATACTTATTATTATGGTGTAAAAGGGCCTTTAGTACTACTAAGAAGTGCTTAAGTTATTTGACAGAGTTTGTATTTTAATATGTCAATTATTGTTTAGAAAATATTTGTCAGTGTGATAATAAAATTTATTTAACATTCGATAATAAGTTGTGAAATTTGTTATAGCATTTTATAGTTTAAAAGTGGTTTGCAGAAGGCTTCTTGATATGCGACATAAGGTAAATTATGGACCGATTATTGTGAAATTGCATGGTATTATATGTGGCCATATGCCTTCTACATACTATGACATGCCAAATTTACCAAATCGTAAACAATGACTTAGAGGGGGTTGTTCTAATGGCACCTGTTACGGTTATCGCCATCATTCTCATTGTTCGTTCGAACCTAGTTTGATAAATCCTCACCTTAAGTGCCGGCCACCAAACAGCTGCCCCGTAGAATAAAATGGGTATAATGACACACTTGTATAGCCAGTATACATTTCTCGGGTTAATTCCCTAGTTTAGGCCAATGGCCCGTTTGCAGCAATATAATGCAGTTGCTGCCTGTGTAGTCCTAGAAATGGTGTTCATCTTTCAGTTCAGTTTGATGTCCAATATTGGCCCAAGATACTTGGCGCTGTCAGACAGTTTCAGTGAGATCCCCTTATCATCGGGGTATCAAATTTGGGAATTTTGTACCTCCTTGTGAAAAGTACCAGTTCCGTTTTGGCAGAATTATATCCAGTCCACATCCCTGCACCATTTTGGTAGGACGTCCAATGCGGACTCCATAAGTTCAGGCAATAGTCTGGGATCATTACCCATAGCCACAACTGCAACGACATCCGCATACGCGATCGTCCTGCAGCACGTCCTTTACATGGCCCTGAGTATAGTATTTATATTTAGATTCCAAAGTAAAGGTGACAGTACACCACCTTGCGGGGTACCCCTAGTCCCAACCTTGGAAATGTTCGAGGCGCCCAAGTTGGATTCAATACGCCTGAAGTGCAATATACTGATGACAAATTAAATGATCGCTGGGTCGATTTCCAAAAGTCTCATAGCGTTAATTATCGATTCAGGTTTAACGTTGTTGAAAGCTACTTCAATATCTAGGAATGCAACCAATGAGTGAAGCCCAGTTTCAGTGGACCTTCCCCCAGTGAAGGCGTGCTGAGCCTGTGACAAGGAGTTATGTCCCAATGATGATCTAATGTGAATATCCAAAATCCTCTCCAGTGTTTTCAGTAAAAAGAAGGATAGACTAATTGGTCAAAAGTCTTTAGCCATAGTGTGAGATGTCTTCCCTCCCTTAGGGATAAGGACGATCTTATATGTTGTCCAAGTTGATGTGACAGACTTAGGCAGGCTCTAAATATTGCCAAGAGCCATGACATCAATATTACCAGGTTCTTCTGAAGATCCATCTGGGCTATCCACACATATTAGAGATATCCCGAGCGCCACTATATGCTTCCATCATCAGTGCAACCTGGGAAGTGTGTATTCTTCAGGACCTCAAGACTATCCTGACTGTTTGTGGTCCAGGATCCATCCATCTTCCGTATATATGATGGAATAGTAATTTCCGAATTCCATCATATGGACTAAGCTTTGCCCATCCTGTAGATTTTTTTACAGGATTCATTTGTAGCCTCAATTAAGACACCCGTCAATGACTCCACTACGGAGTCGAGCATGGACACACTGTCTAGGAGAACCGGGCACAAAACATGGGGGTTGTGCTTTTTCAATTACATACTTATGCGAGAATAAACGATGACAAATTTTTAGTATATTTAACTTAATAAAGCCAGTTTTGGATACATTGGGTTCTCGAAATTTGAAATAGTTTTGTTTTGTTCTAGATGTTAAAAATGTATTTTCCAATGTATTTATTGGCTATAGTCTGAATATTGAATATATTCAGTAGATATGTGATTTTTGAAAGAATTTTTGGCGAGCTGGCCAACTTTTTCGTTTCCACCTATATTAAGGTGGTGTTGTAAAATCATGTTGTTATTAAATGGATCTTGTAGTTCTTCCCCACCACTATTATGGATAACAATCTTGAAGCGCTGTGGTGGCTTAAGTCTTGGCTGTGGTTCGTGTCTTGGCCCAGGTGTTTGCCAGCAACTGACGACTCCCGAGGTGAAGGCAATGAACTTTAAAGACCTTGGCGACGATAGGTTATCCATCCCCTAAACCGAGGTGTTATGCGACCCGTGCCTATCGGTTGGTTTGCAGTCAGGGGTTACCGACTGTATTATCACGGAGCTTTGCTGATACCTGGGCACCTCAGCAAATAGACCACGCCCCTACCACGTTAATGGGGGCTATGACGTGATGGACCTCTCAATTCCCCTACACTCGTGGGACCAAAATGAAACCTTCACAACAACAAAAACAAACACCACAAAAACAAGTAACGAAGACTGATGACGAACAGGCGAGAACAAGGACAACGATTGACAGAGAGACGAACAAGCCAAGGGCTGCAACAGTCCAGGCAATCAAGGAAGATCGGCCCAGGTTGATCGGAATTGGTAAGGCAGCTCGACCAGAAGGCGGCTACTCTAAAAACGGCGGCGAGGTATCCCTGAACTTCGCTCCAAGTACCTCCAAAGCCGCACAAGCCCTTTCCGTCATTGGAAAGGATAAATCCCCTGCTTCGGGTGCTGCCAAGTTGAATACGACAAAGTCGTCCAACAATGCAGCTTCCCATGTGGCCATTGTGCAAGGAGGGATGGCGATGATAACATCCAATCCCAAGGTT
The DNA here is from genome assembly GCA_949318255.1 of Pollenia labialis. Classification (NCBI taxonomy): domain Eukaryota; kingdom Metazoa; phylum Arthropoda; class Insecta; order Diptera; family Polleniidae; genus Pollenia; species Pollenia labialis. The sequence continues at coordinate 59,519,920 of OX439143.1, forward strand.
GCACCACCCCCCACCAAACTCGGCGACCGTAGAAAGTCCCCTTGGCACAAAAACCCTACAAAGAGGGCATCTAACACAAGGCGTGCTGCCTTGCGTTTTATTGATCTTCACGGCTCCAAGAAAGCTGAAGACCTCACCAATGAGCAGAAAGCTTTATTGGCATGGGCAAGAGCCTACATAGCTGGGCTGCCAAGTGCCACCCCTCCAGTCCCTGGAAAGGTGACATTGCCTAAACGGCAACGTTCGGAGGAGGAAGCTGAGGAGAACTTGAAGATCATTCAGTGCTGCAACCCTCAACTACCCACACATGACTGGAAAGAAGTGAAGGTTTCAGCTGCTGAAGGGTCCTCGAGGACGGCGATTGTTGTTATCAACCAGCAATCCTTGGAGCCACTAAGGGAGAGGCAGGGCAAGCTCTACTAGTACTACTTGCTCCGTGTCTACCGAAGTGACAACAAGAGCAATCCGGCACCATCGGTAAGTGAGGCCAAGCAACCTGTGGAAAGCACGGCTCAAGCGACAAAGAGGATACCCAGTCTGTCTCAGGATTGGTGGGTGACTTCTTTGATCACTTGGGTGATATGGTTGATGAGGACGTTCTGCTGGAGTCTGACCAGGAGGACGTCAACATCACAGTGTTCGCCAAAATGGATCATGGTGAAGGTGCTGCTGATAAACCTTCACTACTCTAAAGCAGCATCTGCTGCACTGCTTCTCCGTGTGGTAGAAAGAGGGGAGGAGCTCGTGATGGTCCAAGAACCCTGGATTCACAAGAATCGGGTTTGCGGACTTAATCTCAAAGGCTACAAGTTATTGTTTGCGAAAGGTACAGGTAACATAAGATCTTGTGTCTTAGCTAAAAACTCGTTAAATATCTTCATTCTTTTTGATTACAGTGACGAAGATACCACAACTGTTGCTCTTGAAACACCGGACGGTATAGTCTGGATGGTTTCGGCGTATATGGCGCATGATCACGGGCAGGACCCACCCAAAGGGCTCATCCGTGATGCAGTTGTAAAGGCCGCGAGCACTGGAACACCGGTTATAATCTGTGCCGATGCTAATGCGCACCACACTATATGGGGCAGTACGGATACGAATGTAAGAGGTGAGTCACTATTCTCCTTTATTATTAATTATAATTTAGGAGTAGTAAATAGGGGCTGTGAGCCTACGTTTGTTGTTGCAAATAGGTGTGAGGTTCTTGATGTCACGCTAGTTAGTATAGACCACACCGATATGATCGATGGCTGGATGGTGTCGAATGACTGTTCGCTCTCTGATCACAGATATGTGGAATTTAGGCTAGGGCTTAGTTCTTCAGGATCGATGGCTATATTGAATAGGAGACGCACGAACTGGGGGGTTCAATACTCCTCTCTGGTCCGGTCTCTATCTGACCCTCCTGGGGTTGATGATATCGGGGGGATCGATGCGGCAGTGGATCTGCTTTCGAACTCACTGCAGTTGGCGACTTCCTTGGCGTGTAGGCCAAGGGTGCGTAGGGGTAGGAACCGGCCACCATGGTGGGATCCTGACATCGCGCAGGCAAGAATTGACTGTCGTAGGTTGTTGCGGGATCGGGCGCGGGAGGTGACTCCCATTCCTATGTCCATCACATTGGACTATGACAGGATTAAGTGGGCTATCGATAGCTTTAGTCCATATAAATCTCCGGGTATTGATGTTATAATTCCGGCGGACCTGCAAAGGAATTCGACCCTGATAATACCCTGGTTGCTGGCCATATACAGGGGATGCGCTAGATTTTCGTATCTTCCTGTGAAATGAACCCTGTGTAGTGTGGTCTTTATACCCAAAGGGGGTAAGGCTTCTCACATCGAGCCGAAGGACTACAGACCGATAAGTCTTGCATCCTTTCTTCTTAAGACTCTTGAGAGGGTTATCGATATACACTTGAGGATGACCATCCCAAGGGGCTTACTCTCTGCCTCTCAAATTGCCTACACAAGGGGCAGCTCTGTTGAGACGGCTCTTCACTCTCTGGTCGGAGCCATTGAGAGATCGCTCGAATTTAGGCAGTACACACTTGTGGCCTTTCTCGACATTGAGGAGCCTTCAACAATGTCAACCCGGACTCTATCGTGACGTCCATGAGGAGTCTGGGGATCGACGCTGGCATATGTAGATTTGTGGACAATCTACTACGGAATAGGGTCACTTGCTCTACGATAGGTGAAACCAGTGTTCAAAAGCTGGTGAACAGGGGTACTCCCCAAGGGGGAGTTCTATCCCCACTATTGTGGAACCTGACTATGAACACCATGTTGACATAGTTGCCATATATGCGTGTAGGGGTGCAATCGGCAGAAACTGGGGTATGAGCCCGAGGTGCGTCAATTGGATATTTGAGGCTGTGGTAAAGCCGACCCTGTATTATGGGGTCGTTGTATTGTGGACTGCACTGGATAAGGGCATACACCGCGCGATGCTTGAAAAGGTATATAGACTTGTCGCGTTGATGATTACGGGATCAATGCGATCTACTCCAACGAGGGCGCTGTTCACGATACTGAACTGGCTCCCGGTGGATATAATGGCCAGACAGTTGGCTCTTTGTTCGGCGACACGGTTGCACGCGATGAACAGCTGGTCGATACGTGACCTTGGATAATCAAACGTACGATTGTCCCTGATGGAGTGGATTACTGCACCCCGGTGCCGTTCTTCGGTGCGGGGTTCGTGACACAAGTGGCGCACGGCAGTGTGCTGTTGGATACTTTCCGTGAACCAACCCTGGGGGTCTATACTGATGGTTCGAGAAAAGGTGAGAGGGTCGGCGGAGGTTTCTTCATAGAGGAACTGGATGTGAGGGTTTCCTTTCGTCTGCCGGATGGATGTAGTGTCCTGCAGGCGGAAATCTCTGCTAAAAGGCGGGCGGCAAACTGGCTGAGGTATCATCGCATATCGGGAGATTTACGTATATTTACTGACAGCAATGTCGGATGTCTTTGGATGAGATTGCGAAACATTCAAGGGTAACGCTTATTTGGATACCGGGGCACTCTGTTAATTTTTAAGTAAGTATTCTAATTAATTTTTATGTTGGCGGATGCCATTTTCGTCCCAAAAACAAATCTTTAAGCAGTTCACAGCTTGTTTAGTACAGCTTGCAATAACATCGATTGCACTCTAAGAATTTCCTGCATCATACTACCCATTGTGCTCGTAAAATTATTTACTGTTTGCATTAATGTTTCTGTTGTATTTGTACCAATGAAATAATAAATGCACGCTTTCTATATTCTTAAATATAGTTATATTTATTATAAAAAGGAATTTAATTATACGAGATTTAATAATACAAGATGGAGGTTGAACTAGTAATATCAAAAATTAAGATGGAAGTAAGTTGAATCAGCGATAACTTAAGGTTGACAGCTGAAGGTGGCGTTGCCATATCGTAAAAATGATGAATATTTACCTATAACAGTTTCCATGTTTTTTTCTAAAATGCGTAGCCTGAATGTCATTAGTGTTTTCTTGATTTGTTACCTGCGTTTGAGGGGGATTAGTTTCCGGTCCAGACGACTGCTTGACGATAGTGTAAACAGGGTATCCTCTATAATTGGCAATGTGATTACCGCCACAGTTGCTGCATTTTTATACCACGATTTTAAGATTAAATATAATTAAAACTTATATAACGAATTTTAAACATCAACTTTGTCAAAAGAGGAAACGGACTTAGTTATATACATACATTTTTTGATTTTGTCATAGGTATTCTTTTTAAAAACTTCTTGTTCTTATCTCACCATGGTGAAGGGTATTTAAGATTCGGCATAGCCGAATATAGCACTCTTACCTACTTGTTTTACGTTAGGTCGGTTTTGGACTTATCGCAAAGAACTGTACCATGTAATTCACCACATACTACGCAAACAGGGGGTAAGTAGCAGTATGCCTTAGTGTGACCAAATTCTAGGCAGTGTAAGCACTGAACAGGTCCATTTTGTGCGGCTCCTCTATCGTGATTTTTCTGTATAGGATATATTTCAAACTGTAAATATTATGCGTTTGGTTTTTTTAGCTTAACGTCGTCGGGCTCTAGCTCCACTCGAAATAGTGGTTGTGGATTTTTCCCCTATTTTTAATATTTACAACATGTTTTATTTTAAAGCCTTCTCATCAAGGAATGTTTTTATTTTAGGGCCCACACATGAGTCAATTCACTTAATCACTTCTTGAAGACCTTTGCTGCTCTGCAGTTGGTATGTATAAAAACTTTTTTTGTGCTTCAAATTGGTTAGTAATTTTGCGAAAATCATTCTCATGATTTACTTGAATTTTTGTCTCGTTTATACTACCACGTTTGATTGCCGCTACGTAAAACGAATTTTCACCTATCACCGAGATCGAACTCTTTATAAGCTCATTTGAATTTTGCTCCCGTAGATATATCGAGGGAGGCTTGGACGATGTTATCACGTTTGGTGCTTCTGAGGATTCATTCCCCAGAATTGCAAATCGATTTTGTGAATTTGTTCTATCAAAATATGGTACTTTTGAGGCCGAAAAAACATTGATGAATTTTTTATGATTCTCAGAATTAAAAAAAAGTAATAAACAAAAGGTTATTTGATTTTTATAATTGCGGTAGCAAAGTAATAAGCTTTAATAAATGTGAGTGGACAATTAAAAGGAAAAAAGGAAAGTGCCCTTTTTTAATTATTTGGGATTTTCCGTTAGTTACCTGCATTATTTTTTTAACCGAAATTGCACCCACATTTATGAGTGCTCATGTTTTGGAACGTTTCGAAAACATATTTCATAAGTCCCAGCCAGTTAAATATTCAAATATTTGTAGTGTTTATATGTGCTCTTTGATCGATTTTTGTCATTTAACAAGAGTCGACGAACGCGAGAAGTACAAGTGAATTTTTCTCCGGTTTTAAAAAGTGAATATCAACAAAACATATAATATATTTTCCAAATATGGAAAAGAACAAGTGCCCACAATTGGATAATTTTTCTTACGTTTGTGGTCATATCGTCCCAAAAAGAGGCCAACTGGATCGAAAACAATTGATTACTGAGCAATTCAAAACAGCGTATTGCCATTATTTTGATGAAGCAGATTTAAGTGGTGCAAAATTTACGCCGAACACAGTGTCCAAAAATTGTTATAATACCCTTATAATGTGGATACATGGAAAAGCCAGTAATTTGGGTGGAAGACCTAACTGGACATGATGAATCCATGTGCTACGCATGCATAAATTCTCGTCCTGGATTAAACAGAAAACAATTGAAATCAAAAGAATACATTGCTGCTTTGACTCCCACACTTCCAGTTGAACGCGCTGCTAGTACCGATACACCTAAGCCTCCGAGTCTGGATACTGTGTCCCATCAAGCCGAAACCGTTTTCACCAATCCGACTAATTTGAATGATGCTGATTGGACACCCGATATTGAAAATAATGGACCACAACCGCTAACACAAATCGAAATGGATTACATTGTGGCTAAGATGGGACTATCACAACAAAACTCCGAAATGTTGACATCATTTTTGAAAAGCAGAAAACTGACACAGCAAAATGTCAGCGCAACATCATACCGACAACGCCAAGCTGATTTTTAGAAATTTTATTCCGTTGACGAAGCAAATACGTTCACCTACTCCCATGATATCCCAGGCTAAGTAAACAAATTGGGAATGGATTATATCGCTGGCGACTGGCGTTTATTCATTGATGGTTCAGTTTCAAGTTTGAAGGCTGTGCTATTGCACAAAACGAACAAAAACCCGTCCATTCCATTGGGATTCAGCACAACTATGAAGGAAACGCATGAAACATTGGGCGAAATTTTGGAGAAAATCAACTACAATGTACACAAATGGAAGATTTGTTGCGATCTAAAGGTTGTCAGCATAATACAAGGCATTGTATTAAAGGGCGGTTTTCCAAAATACTTCTGCTTCCTTTGTAATTGGGATTCACGATACACAGGAAGTCAATATCAATGTAAAGATTGGAAAGCAAGAACTCCCGAGCTCGAGAAACAATTTAAATTACGGGATAAAACTTTGATAAAGGATCTAGATGATATTTTGTTGCCATCGCTCCACATGAAATTAGGAATAGCAGGGAAATTCTTCGAAGTGGTAGTCAAAGATATTGATGACGCCTATGACTGTTTGAAATCCATCTTTCCAAAACTCAGTGAAGCTAAAATTAGAAAAGGTACGTATCGTTGTCAGTATTTTAATATTGTCATTTCTAAATTTGTTCACTTCGATATATTTTTATATTTCAAACAGTTATTCTCAATGGACCGGATATACGAAAATTAATGAAAAGCGAATCTTTCACAAATATGCTTTCGAACCATTATAACCACCTATGTGCATGGGACGCATGGAAACATGTCATCGAAGGCGTTTTAGGAAAGAACCGTGTACAGCGAGATGACATACAGACACGAATGGACAACTTGCTGTATTATTTTGAAAAAATCAAAGCATCCATGACGCTAAAATTACATTTCTTGCATTTCCACCTTTAAACCTTTTTTGCACAATTACCTCAGGAATCGGACTAACAAGGAGAGAGGTTCCACCCATGACCATGCCTATGGAAAAGCGATTCAAAGGCAAAAAATTGGATGCATTGCTTGCGGAGGTCTGTTGGTGGAGTTCTAAAATTATGCAGTTTGAAATTTGTGGACACACTGAACAAAACTTCCCTTGAATATTACGTCTATCTCGGATGATGATGCAGACTCAGAACATGAATATAAACAACCTACGAAGAAAATAAGGTCATCAGAACCACAAGCGTCATCTTCAACGAGAATGGATAGTGACAATAATTGAAAATGTTCTAAATTTTGTTTCCATGCATAGAAAACATATAAAAATTGCATTTTTTCTGTGTAAGAATAGCTGTAATATGAATCGGAATGTTTATTTTGATGCAAAATAAAAAAATTCATCAATGTTTTTTCCAAAGAATTTTGTGGATACCTCCAGCAAATTTTTGAAATTCATTCCTTTAATTAATTGTGAATGAAAGCGAAACGCGTTCATCGATTTTCATGATTTATGTGCCATTTTGTTCATAGGTTATGCGACTTTACGTGAAAAAGAGCCTAAAACGTGAAAAATTCCCCTATACGATACTTACTGACTTCAAATTAATTTTTAAATTACTTATTGAGCTACCTTGATCAAACTAATGATGCAGAAGTTCTTCTTTTTTGGTCAACTTTCATAAGCAATTATCATAATTGCGTACCGAAATCATGTGTTGTACTGTGTAATAAAACAAAAACAACAACCACAAGCGACAGACGGACATCGTGAAATCAACTTCTCTCCTCATAAGGACCCACAATATATACACTTTATTGGGTCTAAAATCAATAATGTAAGAATTACAAACGGAATGACAAACGTATATGCATATGTATACCCTTTTATTTCGGTGAACGGTATAAAAATGACATATCGTCAAGTATATCATTTTCTTAAATAATGTGGAACCAGCGTTACACATCAGGAAATTTTGTGATAAAATTAGATTTATTGCTACCGATAATAACAAAGCATCAAATATTAAAAAAAAAAATAACTCAGATCACTAGTTAATGATTTTTTGCATCGCAAATTTTAAAAAGCATCAAGAACAGTATGAAAAGCGCCGAGTTTGCCTTATATAATTTGACATTTCAACTAGAACGACGGCGAATTAAAATGTAAACAATAATCTTTGCAAGATCTTTTTGGCCTGAATTCTGCCTGTTCTGTTCTTAGTTCGGGCTCTGTCGCTGCAGCTATGCGGTTAAATAAGATACGGGATACTATCTTGTTAAGCATATTTAAAAGGTGATGCCCCTCCAATTCTTGCACTCCATCTGGTTTCCTTTTTTTGGGATATTGATGATAAGTCCTTCCTTAAGGATGCTTGGGAGCGTTTCTGTTTGCCAGAAGTATTCAACTAATGGTTGAAATATTTTTGCCGAAAGGGATTTATCAGCTTTAAACAATTCTGGAGGGATATTATAGGGCCCTGCTGCCTTGTGATCTTTTAGCGATGATATTTTTTTTTTTCATTATTTATTTATTGAATCTTCATATATTAAATATGAACTAACAATAATTAATCAAATCTTAACCTAATACTTTATGTTATGTCCCGCCAGTGCCGGACAAAAATTTTCTTCATCACGGGTTCTGTTAACTTATCAAGGTGTTTATTGCTCATCTTAATGGGGGTAAGTGCTGCAGTGTCTCTTCTCCTTAAGCGAGAGTGGCCGCTATGATTAAAAATATTTCGAGCTAGTGGATTTGGGTGCAACTCTAGCCTTTTTAAGTATTTTACCGCATACTTCGTAATAATAGTCCTTACCAGTGGCACATCCTTGTGGATATTTGAGTTTTTAACATACCATGGGGAAGCTGTAATTATTCGAAGAAGTTTATTTTGGCGCCTTTGAATTTTTTCGATATTTGAGGCCGAGGCAGTGCCCCATAGTTGAATACCGAAGTACCATATTGGCTTTAAAATAGCGTTGTAAAGTAGTAGTTTGCAATCGAGACTAAGAACAGAATTTCTTCCAATAAGCCAGTTAATTTGAATTGCTTTTAGTTTCATTTGGGTTAATTTTGCTTCTATATGGCATTTCCATGTTAAACGCCGATCTAGATGAATACCGAGATATTTGACATGCAATTGTTGAGGCACTAGTTGATTATTGATTTTAATAGGGGGGCATGTTTCCCGACGCAAAGTGAATGTTATAAGTACGCATTTTTGCTCATTGACCTTAATCCTCCATTGCTTTAACCATAGTTCGAGCTGAAATATATGATCCTGCAGGTATCGAGATGCTTCACGACTGTTCTCGTGTACGCTTAGAAAAGCTGTATCATCAGCAAAAGTTGAGGTTAGGGTGTAATTGTTTGTTGGCATGTCCGAGGTATATATTAAGTAAAAAAGTGGGCCCAGGATGCTTCCCTGAGGGACTCCAGCTTCAATTGGCTGAGGAGAACTTTAAAAATCACCTTCTTTAATAATGCATTTTCGACCGACCAGGTAGCTTTCTAACAGTTTGTGTGTATTAACCGGTAGGTTTAGCTTCAATTTATGTAACAAGCCTACATGCCAGACTTTGTCAAGAGCTTGAGAAACATCTATGAAGAGAGCGGAGCAATATTTTCTTTCTTCAAAGGCTTTTCTTATGGCGTTTACTATCCGATGGGTTTGTTCAATTGTGCTATGCTCTCTTCTGAAACCGAATTGATGATTAGGTATACACCCATTGCCATTTAAAATTGGGGTTAATTTTGACGCTAAGAGCTTCTCAAACAGCTTTGATATATTAGGTAATAAGCTAATAGGACTATATGACTCAACTTTTGTGTGATCTTTTCGTTGCTTTGGTATCATCGATGATATTGCTTCCATTATTTCTACGTGGCTAGGAGGTTGGATGTTCATGTCACTTATTTGACTGTGTTGTGCGTGCTGACAGAATTCAGCCACTTCATCTTCGATTGCGCTATCCAGAATGTTACGATAATGTCCTTCCCATACTCGCAGTTGACCCTCTTTTGTATACACCAATTCACCATTTGCATTACGCAGTGGCCGCTTATTAGTGTGATTATGGCCAGCAAGTAATTTCGTGATCCTGTACATATCTTTCGGTCGGTTTGATTCATTGGCCTTTTGTGCCTCTGAAGCCAGATTTTCGGCCCATTTTCTTTTATCATTTCTAGCACTTCGTTTGACTTTTCGATTTGCGGTGTTATATTGCTGTTGATAATCCAAATTGGCTTGACGGGTTTTGGTTTGGTTAATGCATAATTTTACCTCCCTTCTTTCTTGAATAAGCTACCATGTTTGGTCAGATATCCATGGTTTTACGTTTTTAACAGGGTAACCGAGGCAGTTTTTGGCGGACTCAAGAAAGGCATCTTTAACCTGTGTCCAGGACGTGTCGAGATTATACACATTATTTTGCAGAGGTTCAGTTTTTAGTTTGAGGGAGTTTGAGAAATGGAGTAGTGTTTCTCTGTCCCTCAGCCTCTCAAGATTAAATCTTTCTCTTCTCTTTGGTTTCTCAAATTTGTTTGCGCATACCACAGAATACACAGAACTGTAAAAAGTGACGTGTGAAAAAGGCCCAAATCAGTTGCGAGGGCAGCTTTCGAAGAAAGAGAAAGAAAATGTTTTTTGGTAGTAAAGTGGCAATGTGTAAAAACAGGCCGCTACTATCAACACGAATTGCGTAATCAAAACAAAAAATGCAAAAAGGGCAGCTTTCGCAGAAAAAGACAGAAAAAAACACATTATTTTCTGTCTCGTGACACCTCTGTATGCTCTGTGGCGCATACCTTAAGTTGTATCTCCCCCACTACAAGGTGGTGATCGCGGCCGATATCAGCACCTCTTCTATTTCGCACATCGAGCAGTGAGTGCCTCCACATTTTACTTATCGCGATGTGGTCTATTTGGTTTTCTGTAACCTTGTCGGGTGATATCCATGTAATTTTATGTACTTTCTTGTGGGGGAATAATGTGCCTCCAATAACCAACTTGAAGTTGGAGCACGTTTCGCATAAAAGTTCGCCATTTTCGGTCATACGTCCAATACCATGCTTGCCAATTATAGCCTCTCTGCCACGATTGTCGCCACCAATCTGAGCATTGAAATCGCCCATCAAAATTTTTATGTCACCTTCATTTATCAAGGTCATTACAGAGTTGAGCCTACAGTAGAACTCATCTTTAATCTGTCTATCCGATGTGTCAGTCGGGGCATAGCATTGTATACATGTAAGACTCCTAGCTTTTGTTTTCAGCTTTATCACTATTATTCTGTAGCCATGAGGTTGCCATTCGATTAGGCTATTCTTTGCCTCTTTAGAAAGAAAAAAGCCCACGCCACTAGATCTCGGTTCACTGGAGGCTTTTCCTGAATATATAAATGTGGAACCATGAGATGTTTGTTGTTCTCCACATTCAGGCCATCTGATTTCACTAAGGCCAAGGAAGAGTAGGTTGTATCTTTTCATTTCACGTTCAGCCTGTGCTAGCTTGGAAGATTCCGATAGAGTAAGTACGTTCCATGATCCAAATCGTTTCCGTGTTTTCATGCCAATAGTCGTCATCAGATTTTTCGATAGTTTTTCATTTATTTTGGTTTCATTAAAAAGTTTAGTTTTAGATGAACAGGTGATTAGCCCATTGCATCCTAGACTAGTGCTGGGGCTGCCAGCTAAGGTCTCCAGTCTGACGTCCACCGTACATAGGTGGTGCGCATTGAGTTTCAGTGAATATTGTATTCTCGTTTGTCACCTATTTACCTGAGACGCACCTGTGATTAGCATGCCATTCAGGTTACTCAACTGCAGGATGCCTTCTCACATTAGCTGTCGACAAGCGGCTGCTTGAACGACATTACCAGGGAATACTTGGTATAAGCCCGGAAGTAGTGAGCTGCTAGAATCTATTAACAGAGGAATCGCTTCTTGATATCTCCAAGTAGATTACAGACAGAGAGCTTTCAGCCTCTGCGAAAGACCCCATTCCCCTTTTTTTTAATTTCTTTTTAATTTCACTCAAATGCGATTTTCAGAATATGGCTGATAATTTTTGGATGTGGGGATTAATCACACCTTTGGTATCTCAAACAAGAAATTAAAAGTTAATTTCTTGACATGTTCTTTAAACTATCTTAACTTATCTTAAACTATTAAAAAAAAATTACAAGAGATTAAATATTGCAACTATTAAAGATTTTTATACATAAGTATGTATGCATATGTATACGTACGTATGCATATTATTTCGTGTAAAATCGGACAACATTAGTCCGGCGATATTAATGTGCCAAGACAATGCGAATTTTTAATTTTTAAGTAATTTTTTGTGAATAAAATTCCTACTTACTATTTCCAAACGGATCTTCCATGAATGGTTGATATATTTCGTTTATCAATGCAAGAAGTGAAAATAGTACAAACATAAGTGTCAATATAAAGAAATTTCTATCGAGCTAAATAATCTGCAATTTTAAGCCAAAAATCTTCAAATCTGCATTTTGAAAATTTTGGGGATAACATCTGCACTTCTGGCATCGCTGCTAGTGAGCACAGAATACTAACAGAACTATAAAAAGTGAAGTGTGAAAAAGGCCCAAATCAGTTGCGAGGGCAGTTTTTAAAGAAAGAGATAAAAAAACTTTTTTTCAGTGAAGTAGTAATGTGAAAAAGCAAGCCAGAATTACCATTTACCATTTTTTTCTGATTAAAATTTTTACTAAACCAATTATATAAATTTGAGCCTTAGAGTTTGCAGTTAGATTAAAGAACTAGATTAAATTACACTAAATAAAAAAATTAAGCCATATTCTAGCCATTTAAAATGATATACGATACGATAAAATTGGACAGAAAATGTCGATGCTAAATATGTAGATAGATAAAAGCGCTGCATTTTAGGGCGTGGCAAAAACATTTTTAAAGTTCTTCAAACTTAATAAATATACCTTTCATTATAGGGCGTGACTGATAAAAATTTTTTGTTTTGTTTTGGGTTGTATCTGGTTTGATGTAATATGTACTTATGTATGTGAAAAAGAAAAAACGGCGCTTGATTTGGAGGCGTGTCATAAAAGTAATTATATTAAAAGCAATTCATACTAAGTTTTAGAAAAACTTTTTTGAAACGTGAAAACATTTGACATTTGGGGGAAGGATCCGATGTGGCATTAGTGGCCCCCAGAATTTTATGTCGGAATAAAAAGTCAACAAAGGCAAAAACGAAAATACCGAGCTAGCATAGGCTGTTTGTTTGACGATTACGTTTAATATAAAACTCCCAAAAGACTCTCTGTAAGAGTAGCAAAACCATTACTGAGCTACCTTAATGAGAGTGTTTTTGAAATGTGAAAATTCTATTGCCAAAACAATTTCAATAAAGCAAACCGGCCTACGGATCTGCAAAAAAGGATTTTCCGACAGGATGGTGTTGATGTCGCGACCTTTAGGTTTGTTTTATATAAATTGTATGAAAATTAGAAGTTTTTGCATGAAAGATATGCTTGATGTCCCTTTTTAGGTAGCTCAGTTATACGGCTGAGCATTTCACGAGTTGTAAAATAATTCCTGCATAAGTCTCATACGACTCTTGGCAAGCTTTTTGATAGACCCGTTAGATAAACTATACATGCCTCATAAACGACTCCCTTTATGATTAATATAAGCGTCTTTCGCTGCGTTATGGAAGAGTCTCTCATTCGCCCATGCGAGGAATCGTCTAAAATTAAAAAATAAGCTCATCGACGATCAAAAACACTCTTTGTGACATTTCAAGTAGACTCCTGGACGATTGAAAATTCTAGCAACTATTTTTGTATGGAGGTCGATCCGATCTAATATACATATCGTCGTTTGCAAGTTATTGTGTTCTATATGACAAAAATATTTTTTTTGGTAAATCGCTGTTGAAGTTTAGTTGTAAGTTACTAAAAACTGAACCGAAAAAGTTGTCGCAACCTTCTTACCAAGGAAACTTCTAGAGTTTCTGGTTTTTTGTGGTAAAAAAAATTGCAGTCCTTGGAAAATCTTCTAAGATTAATAAGCGTTTAAAAAAAAGCTTTGTTCTATATGCACTTATTCACGAAACTCTTATTGTTTTATATCATATAGAACAAAATGTAAAAAATTATTGTGAGAAATGAAAAGCAATGTGTTTTCACGAAATAAAAACTTTATCTATCTATCTATTATGTATATGAGTAGGTGAGTTGCAAAACTCGTTCGTTTCCAAATTAAAAATATGATTTGGCAAATGATTCACACGGTTCTTTTGGCGCTTTATGAGAAGAAGTATTCTGATTGCATCAATGCATGTCCTTTGAAAAAACATGGAAGAGGGCATGCATTGAAACAATTTGTATAATTCTTCTCATAAAGCGCTTTAAGAACCGTGAGAATCATTTGCCATCTCGTATTTTTAATTTTGCAACGAACAAGTTTTGCAACTCACCTACTCATATCTATATATATAAAAATGAAAAATGTTTGTATGTTTGTGTGTTTGTGTGTTTGTTTGTTTGTTTGTTGGCTTATAGACTCCGAAACTACTGAACCGATTTTCTTGAAATTTTTACAGTAACATCACGTGAGCCCTAAAAATAAAATAGGCTACTTATTTTTTCGATAGGGGCAGGGGAATTGGTACCCCCCATAGGATGCCAATATTTATTATCGCATATCTTAAGAGCCGCTGGCGGCATTTTGCTGAACTTTTTGTAGTAGGATCTTCTGAGCCCCGAAATTGAAATAAAATAGCAGCGGGGGAAGTGGTTCCCCCCATAGGACGCCAATGCTTAATATCGCATATCTTATGAACTGTTATAGTGAGAATGTTCAAACTTTGTGGAAGTCACTCTTATGGTATACTACACTTTTGAAAGTAAAAATAAAGCGGGTAGGGGAGGGGGGGGGGAAACCTCCCATAGGATGCATTTATTAAATATCGCTTAACTGAAGAACTATTAAAGGGGGAGTCTTCAAACGTGGTTAAAGCTAATACTATGGCAAACTATAAATTTCAGTATAAAAATGGGCGGGGTAAACAGGGGAGGAGCAGTACCCCTCATAGATAGAAATATAAATAAGAGCCACTGCACGCATTTTGTTGAACTTTTGGTAGTAGGATCTTCTGAGCCCCGAAATTGAAATAAAGTAGCAGCTGGGGTAGTGGTTTTCCCCATAGGACGCCAATGTTTACCATCGCATGCCTTAAGAACTGTAATAGTGAGAATGTTCAAACTTTCTAGAAGTCACTCTTATGGTATACTTCACTTTTGAAAATAAAAATAAAGCGGGTAGGCGCAGGGGGGGAAATACGTCCCATAGGAAGCATACATTAAATATCGCTCAACTGAAGAACTATTAAAGGGAGAGTCTTCAAACGTGGTTAAAGCCACTATTATAGTAAACTATAAATTTCAATATAAAAATGTGCGGGGTAGACAGGGGAGCAGCAGTACTCCTCATAGAAGACATATAAATAAGAGCAACTGCACGCATTTTGTTGAACTTTTGGTAGTAGGATCTTCTGAGCCTCAACATTGGAATAAAATAGCAGCGGAGGAAGTGATGCCAATCATAGGACGCCAATGTTTAATATCGCATATCTTAAGAACTGTTATAGTGGGAATGTTCAAACTTTCTAGAAGTCACTCTTATGGTATACTACACTTTTGAAAATAAAAATAAAGCGGATAGGCGCAGGGGGGAAATACCTCCCATAGGATGCATACATTAAATATCGCTCAACTGAAGAACTATTAAAGGGAGAGTCTTCAAACGTAGTTAAAGCTACTATTATGGTAAACTATAAATTTCAATATAGAAATGGGCGGGGTAGCCAGAGGATGAGCAGTACCCCTCATAGATAGAAATATTAATAAGAGCCACTGCATGCATTTTATTGAAGTTTTGGTAGTAGGATCTTCTGAGCCCCAAAATTGAAATAAAATAGCAGCGGGGGAAGTGTTACCCCCCAAAGGACGCCATTGTTTAATATCGGATATCTTAAAAACTGTTATAGTGAGAAAGTTCAAACTTTGTAGAAGTCACTCTTATGGTATACTTCACTTTGAAAATAAAAATAAAGCGGGTAGGCGCAGGGGGGAACTACCTTCCATAGGATGTAATATTAAATATCTCTCAACCGATGAAGTGGTTAAAGTAGTGTAGCGAAGCGCACCGGGTTAAGCTAGTATGTATATAAAAATGAAAAATTTTTGTGTGTTTGTTTGTTTGTATGTTGGCTTATAGACTCCTAAACTACTGAACCGATTATCCTGAAATTTTTACATTAACACCACGTGAGCGCGAGCTTACGCTTAGTCGGGATCTATTGAATCAGGAACATCAATTTTTGTTTTTTGTTCGCATTGCCAAGCAAAGATCCTTCTTATGACCGAGACGTGGGAGGAAATCCTAGCAAGGCTAAAGGAAGCCGAAGAACGTCGTCTACTGAAGGAAGGGCACAAAGAAGAATCCTGTTCAGAGGACCAAAACCAAGAAGGCCAAAAGATTATGACACAAACACTGATACAAATCATACTATGTGAATTAATTTTCCTATTATTTTTTAAGACAGTAACGCTAATATTAGAAACGTTATTCTAAAACAATAATATAATCAAAATAAAAAGAAATATTATTTTAAACAAAAAAAAAAAAAAAATAGAATAGAATAGAATACATAAAAAAATGGAGAATAGGAAAAATAAAGTTAGAAGAAAATACAGTATAACCCGGTTAAATACCCCACGTTTAAATGCATTTCACGCATATTTACCTTAAGTTTTAAATCCCCGTTTTTTTGCTTCCATTTTTCAAACAAAAATCCACGTTTAATTGCCTTACGCTTAATTACCCACTTCGGGTAATTGCCTTAAAAATTAAAATCCCAAAACAAAATTACACCTAAATTTAATTCGTTTAATTGCCTCAGTCCTATTTGACAACAACACAGCAAGAAATGCAACCAAGTTTACGTGTTAATAATTTGAAAATATACACTAAAGTTTTTCAAAAAAATATGCCCAAAAAAGCAAGATATGGCTCATTTGCAAGCAAAATATTCCACAATTTCATATTTTCACTAAAATATAATTTATTCTGTGCTCACCAGAATAAAGTTACGTTATGAGATTAGGATTCATATAAGAGTTATCTAGATACACCAAATATATGAGATATTTTGTCTTAAAAGCATTAAAGGACAGGTCGCTAAATTTTGAATAAAATAAACATTTAAAAGGATAAAATAGCTTGACTGTTTTAGGGATTGAAATTTGAATAGAAGCTGTATGTTTAAATCTGAACTGATTTAAGAAATTTTGGGCCAAATTTAATCTTGATACGAACATTATTAAATGGTTTATGAACATATGAAAGAAGTTTTAATGGCGAACATGTGATATTATAAACCAATTCTTACAACTTACATAGGTTTTGTTCTTATTACAATTAAAACTTATTTACCAAATTTGATCAATTTATCTTAAAACTGATACTTTTAATTTACGCACAAAGTTTCCATGGAAACGAAAAGCTCACTTTAAAAAGTGTTTCGGATTCGATCAGTTTACTAAACGATACGTCTAGATTACTATGTATTCGCACAAATTTAAATAATTGCTGTTTTCTTAATTTTTCATTTGTATATAAAAAACTTGACAGTTTGGAATAACATTTATCTTCAACGAAAACTTGCTTTGGCTTACAATTGTAGAGTGAAAATTTAATGTAGATGGCCAAATTAAACCGACACAAAATTCATCTGCTATTCAAATTATTTAAAGCATTTTTTGTTTGCTGAACATGTTTCAAAATATCCTTAAAAAATGTGAAATATGTGTGCAAAAAAAGCAGCTATAGCATAAATATGCAAATTATTCACAAACAAATCGATACCAAAATTAATAAAAAGTTTTAAATCGAATAAATATATTATTTCATGCAATTGCATATTTACGGTTCCCCTGATCGTCTCTTTAGATTTAGCTGATACATGTTAAAATTCCTGTCACCTTTTTTTCATTACATTACAGTTTGTGCTTTGTTGTGATACAGACGCGTATTCTTAACCCCGCATTAAAATTGTAATTTTTATTATTAATAACATTTTAATATAACAATTTAACATTTTTTAAATAAATTTTTAAAATAAAAGTGATCAATTATCAAAAAAGAAAAATAAAAAACAAGTAAGAGTGCTATATTCGGCTATGCCGAATCTTAAATACCCTTCACCATGGTGAGATAAGAACAAGAAGTTTTTAAAAAGAATACCTATGACAAAATCAAAAAATGTATGTATATAACTAAGTCCGTTTCCTCTTTTGACAAAGTTGATGTTTGAAATTCGTTATATACGTTTTGATTATATTTAATCTTAAAATCGTGTATAAAAAAATTTATTAAAAATAAAAAAAAAATTTATTTTGGAGACTTGAACTCGCAATCTTACGAGCCTTAAGCGAGAACTTAGACAACTCAGCTACGAACGGTTTTATTGAAGAAGCGTTAAATTAAAATATATTGAGAGAATTTTATGAACATACATACATGTGTATGCGTAAAAAAAACATTAAAATCAGTGTTACCGTTCAAAATTTTCAAAAAGGGGCACAAAAAGGGGATTTTCAAAAAAAAAGTGTCACAAAAAGGGGAATTCTGAGAAAAAAAGGGGCAACTTTAAAAACAGGGAAATTTAAAAAAAAACGTATGTATTTATTAATTTATTTTCATCGAAAACTAAACATAACAAAAAATAAACTTCATATTTATAAAAAAATACATTATAGGTATATAATACAAATTGTTTGGGAAAAACACACATATATATATATATACAATTGTTTGGGAAAAACACACATATATATATATACATATATATATGTATATATATATATACAGTGCACTCGGGAAAACGTCAACTAATTAAAACCGCGGGTGTTGACGTTTAACAAATTGTTGACGTTTACGAATGTAAAATTTTTAAATAAAAAACATCACGATTTAAGTCATTTTGCTCAACTTCTTCGCACTGAGCCCAATCCAAAGCCCTGTATAATATTTCGACGGCTTCGATTGGTTTTATTGTCTGCACATTAGTATCTAAATCGTTCTCCTCATCATCGATCAAAAAAAGCAACTGAACATAAATAAACAGACAATACATACATACAGTTGTAACTTCTTTTCTACTCTACTTATAAGGGGAATCCCCAATTTCTGAAATGATTTCATAAAATAAATGTGTGTATTTTAACTGCTGCTAAATTCAAAATTTTACTTTATACAGAGTTGACGTTTTAGAGCTTTGTGGGGGTTGACGTTTTAGAGAAGGCAATGTAAAAAAAGGGTTGACGTTTTGGGTTGTTGACGTAAACGAGCGTTGACGTTTTCCCGAGTGCACTGTACATATATCGTGAAAATACATGTCTTGTTTGCAAGTAAACGATAATGAACTGTTGCATAAAATTTTTATTTCAATTATTTATACAAAAACAGTTACTAATTACTTGTAAATAAAACGAGCTTGAAATAGTGTAATAACAATACTTACAAAAACAAAAAATAGTTCATAATATGATTTGATACAAAAAAACTTTACATTTAAATAGATAGAGATATGTATATATGTAAGTATATGTACATAAATATTTGGCACTTGGATTATTTTACTTTTTTACCAAAAAAATTAAGTTACGAAAAAACCTCGAGGAAAAAGCATATAAAAGAATTGATGGGAAGATAGTTAATATCAGGTACAGATCCATTTTTTTATAAATTGCAGTGTTATGTTGTTTCTTCAACTATTAAATATCAATTTTTTTGAAAACGTAAATCTATATTTATTAATCAATTCATCACTTGGAATCCAATCTTCCAAGTCATTTTGATACAAATTTAAAGCGGATAACATAGACTGACACGTATCTACTTTCAGTCTATTTGTCACTTTATTTTTTAAATATGCTAACTTAGAAAAAATCTGCTCAGCGGATGCACTACTATGTGGTAAAGTAAAAACATACGAAGCAAATTTATACAAGTTTAGATATAAATTGTCACCCAAACAGTTTTTTAAATTGCCAATTTCGTACTAAAATGTTTCAGGCTTAGATATTTTAAAAATTGCTTCATAGCTTTTATCGTTTAATCTGGTTTCTAAAAGTTTGAACTCTTTAGCAAAATCATCTGGGTTAGTAATTATATCAATAAAAACGGTAACAATTTCAAAGCAATTTATGTCTTCAGCTGACTTAATAAATACTGGATCTAAAACCTTTAATGAACTCAGCCTCTTATCGCTAATATTAATTCTTGATTAAATTTCTTTGCACAGCTTTTGGTAAAAAAGTAAATGTTGTTTTTATTTTCTACAATATCACTACTTAAGATGTTGTTAGTACATATTTCTAGCTCGGCTTCGTGGCCGATATATACATATATTAAGAGTTTCTTTTATATGCAAAACATCAACAAAATCAATTTGTTCTATAATTGTTTGCATAACATACTCTTTTTTTAAAAATTTTTAAAAATTTCTAATACAATGTCTTTCGTGGATGAAACTAAATATATAATTTCTGATGATTCGTTTTGAAAATTAAGGTTTAATTTATTCATAATATTTAATACATATACTAGAAATTTGAGGTAAATTTTATTGTTAATATATAGCCCTTCCTGAATTATTTCAATTTTTTTCAAATTAGATGCTATTTTCTCTTCAAATTGAGCTCGGATTCATTGATTGACAGTATAAAAAAATTTGGTTCAAAAAGGGGCAAAAGGGGCAAAAAAAACTACAAAATGATAAAAAGGGGATTTAAAACAAAGGGGTCAAAAAAGTGGCACGGCAGTCAAAAAGGGGCAAAAATGCGACTTTAGTCGCATAACGGTAACACTGATTAAAATCCACCACTTGTGGTAAAGATTATAAAAAAAAAACAACAAAAAAACCGCAACCAAGAGAAATGCAAGAAGAGATCAACGTAGCAACTAGGGTGATCGATTATTCGACATTTTTCAATAACCGGTTTTCGAATATTCCGAATAGTTGCTATTTTAAAAAAACCGGTTTTCGGTTAAGCATTTTTAAAATAACCGGTTAACCGGTTTTAATTCGAAAACATAAAAATACATAAATCAAATTAGTTTTTGTAATAAAAAGTTAATTTGAGTAAAAACAAAACAATTCACGAAGGTAAGGAACTAGAGGTCTGCAAGAATAAATAAAAAGCAATTTCAACACACTCATTTGTTTTTTAATTACAATGTGTCGATCACCCAATGATAACGAAACAAATGAAAAAAAACCAGAGACAAAACAACAAAAACTCATTCTATTCAGTCGAATCAAGTCGAATGAGTAAATTATTCAAATATAATTTGAATGTAAAATATGTGTACCTACACATTATTTATTTATTTATTTATTTTCACATTACATATAACATATATACATTATGTATGTATGTATGTGTAAGCTTAACTCTTATAAATAAAAGAAGCCACAAGCTTACACACATATTATGGCAAGGTATTCAAATAAATGTATGCACATTAGGGGTATAACTTTTGAAAAATTTTTTAAATTATCAAAAAATACCTATCCATGCCATATAGACCATGAAAATCTATGATAAAAATTGGGGTCACTTTTTCGCGGGCGTTAAAAAAGTTCCCCCCCAATTCACTTTGAAGTTTAGTATTTGTATTTTTTTTTTGTTAATTAAAAATACAATATCTCTATTGTAAAAACAAAAAACATTCAGTTCTATTTTACTATTTCACAAATAAGCCTTATACCACCAATTATACTACATCCAAACAGTTAAAATTATGTTAAAATAACACGGAAACTCTTTTTTTGAACAAAATGGAAAAAACGGTTTGGGGAGGAGGCTTTTTATCCAAATTGATCTCAAAAAACTGTTTTCTTGATATATACATCAGTGGCCACCCCGTCGTGATAGGTATTTTTTTTGGTTATACCCCTAATGCACATTCAATAATTCAAAAATTATTTGAATATTTTTTGTAAACTTGCTCTCTCTAACGGGTCATTCCAATGTTTTGTTATTTATGAATTACTCTCATATTCATTTACAGTAAACAAGTTTTGTATTCAGTTCATTCATTCTTATTTTTGTATATGGTTTACTCTCTTCTTATCTTTTTGAATGTTTTACAATTGAATAAATGTTGTGCACTTTGAGTAAAGGCAAACAAGTGAGTTATTCAAAGCAGACCTCTATAAGGAACCAACAAAATACATATACATATTGTTTAGGTGCGAAGACGAGCTGGCAACTCTTAATGTTGAACAGCCAGATTCTCATGGTGGCCGCATCTCAACAGCTGTTTTTATGCAGCCACCTTTTTATACATTTCATATGGTTGCTTTTTGCTTTTGCTTTTGCTCAGTTCTTTTTTTAACGTGAACAAGTGCGCAACAAAATACTTACTTAAAAGAATATTTCTCGGATTAGTGGTTTAAAACAAACAAAATTAAAATAGTTAATTTTTAAGAGTTGTCCAGTTCCTCAGTTATTAAAAAATACAAAGTGCTTAATAATAGTGTCTTTTTACTTACATATGTACCTATAAAGTTGATTCTTGCAACAGTACAAGAAAAACCAAAAAAAAAAAGGAATTAAAATACTTAAAAATCACCATAATTTGTGTAAATAAGAAATTTGTTAATAAAATAGTTCTACTACTCTTACAAAACAAGACCGAAAACGTTTGTATTTACTTAACCAAAGCTTAAGCAAAATAGGCATCTTTTTATTAACAGTGTGTGTGTGTATTCACCTCCGAATCCCAAAAAAAAGGGTAATCCAATTACCGTTTAAACAACCACCACCGAAACTACCGGATCCCTCCCACAACAGGTGCACCAGCGGATTTGGTCAGGCCAACATTCAGAGGAACTACGACCAACCACCACTAAGGATTACTCCGGATCATCCAAACAAAGTCACAACAGGTGCGTCTGTGAATTGGGTAAGTCTCCCCTTTTTCATCACTTATTTTACCATCAACCCCCTATTTACAACATAAACCAGTTGGTCCCAAGTCGGGCGCCAACATTCTGGTCCTTCGAACCGGATCCGGGTCCGCTATAACCCGGCCCTTCACCCTTTTTTTTAAAAAAATCTGGAAAAATAAGATATAATTATTACCCCCTACTAACCCCCGCATGTGTGTACATTTTTTCTGCATACCAAATTAAAAAGTTGAACAGTTGGTGCAAATAACCGTTTGTCTTTTTTTTCAAATAAAAAGAAGAAGACAAAAACTAACGGCTAAGAAAAAATAATTTCAAACATACATACATACACACATACTTGTGTACATATTGACATCAGCAACAGTTGATCTCGTTGCTAAAACAAATACGCATTTTTGGATTAACATTGCACTGGATATAGGAACAAAATTTTTGCAAGTTTTTGTTTTTGTCAATTGACATTGAACTTGAATAAAGAAGAACGAAAGATCAACCTGTATGTATGTATGGCTGTATAACAAACAACAACAAAACAACAACTTACAGCGAGTAGTTAGTGGAGTTAAATGATTTGTATGTATGTACATACCTATAAACATTTCATATAAAATTTGTTCACATAACAAACGGATGCTGAAGTACATAAGCTACATGTTATACGAGGGTCAACCTAAAATTAGCTTATACCACGAATCATGAAAAATTAAAATGAAAAGTTCTTATATAAATTGAGAATCGAATAATTATATTGATAATTAAATAACAATTATTTATTATAATTAACCTCGCTTTTTAATTTGTTGGTACACACATGCAAATTTAACTAACCCCAATTATTATGAAAATTTAATAAAATTTATCTATTTGATTAAAACCCATTTCAATGCCCACCTATACGAGGTGCCATTGAAAAATTTTGCAAATTGATAAAACCCCTTTTTTTTCATTGGTCGCTTATACGAAGCGCCATTGAAAATTTTAAAATTATTAAAACCCCAATTCAGTGTTTCGCTTATACGAAGCGGCATTGAAAAATTTGCAAAATTAATAAAACCCATATTCAGTGGCTCGCTTATACGAAGCACCATTGAAAATTTTTTCGAAATTTTTAAACCATATATTCATTGGCCACCTATACGAGGTGCCATTGAAAATTTTGCGAAAATTAAAACCATATTCAGTGGCTCGCTTGTACGAAGCACCATTGAAAATTTTTTCGAAATTATTAAACAATATTTATTGGCCACCTATACGAGGTGCCATTGAAAATTTTTCAAAAATTAAAATCCATATTTAGTGGCTCGCTTATCCGAAGCACCACTGAAAAGTTTGCAAAATTATTACACCCTATATTCATCGGCCGCTTATACGAAGCGCCATTGCAAATTTTTTAAAAAAAAAAAACAAAAACAAATATTTAACCCTCTACTCTTGGCCGCTTATACGAAGCGCCATTGAAAATTATTCAAAATTAAAAACCGTATTTAGTGGCTCGCTTATACGAAGCACCATTGAAAATTTTTCGAAAATACTAAACCCTATATTCATCTGTCGCTTATACGAAGCGCCATCGAAAATTTTGTAAAAAAAATTATTGAACCATATATTTAGCCGCCGCTTATACGAGGCGCCATTGAAAATTTTCTCAAAATTTTTTTTTAATATAAATTGAAATAGTGTCGACTTTTACGAAGTGTCACTCATCAGAATAAACCCAGCCTCGTTGTTTTGGTAATTATATTGCCTTCTCTACTACTGGACTTGCTACACACTTACCCACTTTAATATTGCTGTCTTACGAGGTACCCTGGAGAATTCCATTAACTTTTTTTGTGATTATAATTTCTGATTTTTTCACCACATTTGATTTCAAACCCCCCTTCTATATACTCTGACCCCCCTAATTCGTCCTCCGCGAAATTTCTGCCACAATGTCTTTGGTCAAAAAGGTTATTCGATCTTCCGATCGCGTTATGGAGTTTCAAAAGTATTTCAATGAGCTGCCAGAAGCTTCTCATACGCTGCACTCCTTGGAAGTACGAAAAAACGAAATTCATCGTCTCTGGGACAATTACGACTCCGCCCATGAAGCCGCAATAGATAATTACGAGGAGATAAAAGCCGAAATAGACATAGCGGTTTTAACCAAACGCTATTATTCGACTTTTGATGTTCATGCGGCAATCACAGCAAAAATTTCCGAACTTTGTGAGTCTTTGAAGGCCAAGGCTGGGAAAAGCTCTGCAACCAGGCCAAAGGAGACCGATTTCTCCGCTCACATATCAGTACCACCATGTGATACCGAAGTTTTTCGTGGCGATTACAAATCCTGGCCAACGTTTCGTGATATGTTCACGGCCTTGTATCGCCAAAACAATCGCTTATCGCCGGTTGAGAAAATGTGTCATCTAGTGAAAAAGACAGAAGGAGAAGCTCGAGAACTCCTCAAAACCTGTCCGATGACTAACGATGGTTTCGAAATGGCGTGGCAAAACCTAGTTAATCGGTATGAGAATAAACGAATTCTCGTGAATGCGCAAATGAAATCCCTTTTTGGTTTAACCCCCATTACCAAAGAAACAGGTCCCAACCTTAGACGTTTGCAACGGACCATTAATGACTGGATTAGTAATCTGCACCTTTTAAAAGTCGAGACTGAAAGCTGGGACATAATTTTCGTCTACATTTGTTCAACTTGTCTCCCGGAAGTTACCCTTAACCTATGGGAACAAACCCTGCCAAATTCATCCAACATGCCCACCTGGGAAGCTTTAGATCGTTTTTTGTCCTCTAGATTTCAGACTTTGGAATCCGTCGCGGATATACGATCAACATTTTTTGAATCCTCATAACCAAAATAAAGCGCAGCAATCCAATAGTCATAATAAATCCAATTACGCTCAGAGTAAGAAAGTGCAAAGTTTCAACACTAATGTTTCCACAGCAAAGGCTGGTACGTGCCTCCTTTGCGCCCAAAGTCACCCCTTAAGGTTATGCGCTAAGTTTCTTGCTATGTCCGTTGACGCACGATACAACACGGTTAAACACCAAAAGCGATGCACGAATTGTTTAGGTACCTCACACGGGTATAAAACCTGCAAAAGTCGTTATGTGTGCAATGTGTGCAAAGCTAAACATCACTCATTACTACATCGAGGCACTCATCAAGAAAAAACACCTACTCCTCCTCAAGCGGTTTCTAACGCCCCTACTGCGGAGAATCATAATGCAAATACCCCCCCTGAAAGGTTGAATACGAACCCCTCTACCTCAGCAGAAGCACGAAATCTTGAGTTTAGGTCTTTTTCTACACAACTACAAGATAGTTCACCTGCAGTTGTCCTTGGCACCGCGCTGATAGATGTCTACAAGGACGACCTTAAGTGTACCGTCCGTGCCCTCATAGATTCGGCTTCAGAGGCATCCTTCATTTCTAAGAAATTACAAACTCAGCTCGGACTTGAGACTCGGCCATCACGGGCAAAAATTCATGGGTTGAACGATTCGTTAAACGCTACTTCGACGCACACATGTCACCTTAAAATTGGTTCACCGATTGACAGGTCATTCGCTATACATTCGGACGTACTTGTTGTTAAGAAACTCACCGGTCAACTCTCCTACTACCCCCCGACTGCGCTAAATAATGGCAACCTTTCAAAACTGCAACTGGCAGATCCATATCGCCATCAATGCGCGGAGATTGACATGCTTTTAGGTGGAGACGTGTACCCAAAAATAATTCAAGATGGTCTCCAATGGGACAACCAACAATCCCTGGTAGCACAGAAAACAGTTTTTGGCTGGATCATCACTGGTAAGGTAGCTAGAAGTCGGTGTAGAGATGCCGTATTGTCCTATTTTAATGCCGTGGACCTAAATAACCACCTTCAGCGTTTTTGGGAGCTTGAAGATGTCCCTAGAAGAGCAAAGTCATCCCCGGAGGACCTATACTGTGAGGAACTGTATGAGTCAACTACATACCGCTCTAATGACGGTCGTTATACTGTATCACTCCCCTTTAAACGAGAGTTTTCTGAAAATCTCAAAGTGGGACAATCGCGAAATAGCGCCATATCTCAATTTCTGCGAAATGAAATAAAATTAATTAAGAATCCCCAAGTCAAAACCGAATATGATCGAGTAATAACCGAATACTCTACCCTCAGTCAAATGACAAAAGTGACTCCTATGGCTGGGGAAAGCGACACGTACTATCTGCCCCACCACGCAGTTTTTAAACCAGATAGCACCACCACCAAATTGCGTGTGGTATTTAACGCTTCTAGCCCATCGTCGAATGGCGTCAGCCTTAATGATCTGCTTTACGCAGGCCCCATCCTACAGGCAGACTTAATGATTTTAGTATTGCGTTGGCGGTTTTTCCGATACGTTTTCAACGCGGACATAGAGAAAATGTACCGCCAAATTACCGTTAATAAATCGCACACCCCTTTTCAGCGAATTGTCTTTCGAAGCTCGCCTAACGAGGCACTTCAAGACTACGAGTTAAATACAGTCAACTTCGGTGTAAACTGTGCCCCTTATTTGGCAATCAGAACTTTGCTGAAATTGGCCCAAGAAAATGAAACCCTCTACCCCAACGTATCGAAGATTTTACGAAATCACATGTACGTCGATGACGTACTTTCGGGAGCCCATACGCTATCAGCGGCAATTAAAATTCGTGATGACCTTAGAACAGTCCTTGAAACTGCTGGGTTCACACTCCGTAAATGGACGGCGAACAATGAAGTCCTGCTAAAACGTCTACCGGTCACACATTTGTTAGATGGGGAATTTCTAAAGCTTTCTGACTCTAGTACAACAAAAACATTAGGGCTCAGGTGGAACGCTGGAAGTGACTACTTCTATTTTAAACTAAAGTCTAATCCCGACCGCAACTTAACCACAAAACGATGCGTTCTGTCAGAAATCGCAAAGTTATTCGACCCAGCGGGCTGGTTATCACCAAAAATAATCGTAGCCAAAATCATCATGCAGCAGACATGGAAGGACGGAACTGACTGGGATGAAGATCTAAATCCAAGTACCCTACAGCAGTGGCATGATTTTCTCGATGACTATGTAAAAATAGAACAAATAAAAATCCCCCGTTTTATCGACTTCGACCCCTCATATAATGTTGAGCTGCACGGTTTCTGCGATGCGTCGGAAAAGGCATACGCGGCAGCAATTTACATACGTGCTGAAAATCAAGGTTTAGTATCTACCCACCTTTTAGCAGCAAAAACTAAAGTTGCCCCAGTCAAATTCGTTTCACTTCCCCGTAAGGAGTTGTGTGGGGCGGAGCTGCTGGCAACTATGATGGAATCGATTCAAGGTCAACTTGAACTCATCGACTATAAACTTTTTCTATGGACCGACTCGACCATCGTGCTAGCATGGCTGAAAAAACCTGCTCATAAATGGAAAACATTCGTTCAAAATAGAGTCTCGTCTATTATTGAAAAGGTTGGGAAAGATGCATGGGCGCACGTCGATTCGAAAAACAATCCAGCAGACATAGCTTCGCGAGGCACTACACTTACTGAACTGTCTAAAAATACCTTGTGGTGGCACGGTCCTGCATGGCTAAGACTCCCCCCTGCCGACTGGCCATCGAGTACTTGCGAATTTGATACCACAGAAGAAGAACGAACAATTAGGACGTTTACCGCACTAGTCGACAATCACGATATTCTCGATAGATTCTCTAATCTTCCGCGAGCACTGAGAGTTATTTGCTACATCTTTCGTTTTTACAATCGCATAAGGTCCAAATTAAAATCTGATACTATAACGCCAGATGAGCTCTCAGCCAAAGAAATACTTTTCTCAAAAAATCGTCTGGTAATCGTCTGTCAAAAGCTTCATTTTGCTGAGGAGTACGCACTCTTATCTGAAAACCGACCTTTTCCACGAAAAAGCGCTATTTTAACCCTAAACCCTTTTATAGACGCTAGAGGATTAATGAGAGTCAACGGGCGGTTAGCATTCTCCCCTACATTAAGTTACGACGAACGATACCCAATTATACTCCCCTACCATGCACGCTTTACGCGATTATTTTTAACTTATCTACATAAGTTTTCACTGCATGGCCAAAATGCACTTTTACACCGGCTTACGCGACTTCACTATTATGTCCCTAAACTAAAAACGTTAATAAAATTCACATTATCAAAATGCATCAAATGCGTAAAAGAAAAACATCAGCTTAGTCAGCAAATCATGGCTGTATTACCCCCCGAGCGCACAAGTTTGACGCGCCCCTTTTATCATACAGGAGTTGATTTCGCCGGCCCTTTTTCCATTAAGTCTTATGTGGGCCGCGGGTGCAAGGTCACGAAAGGTTACGTGCTGGTTTTCGTATGTTTTGCCACCAAAGCAATCCATCTGGAGGCTACCGGAGATATTTCAACACAAGCGTTCCTAGCCGCTTTCGCCCGGTTTTTCTCAAGACGTGGTACCCCCCATACTATGTATTCGGATAACGGCACCGCCTTTGTGGGCGCAGCTAATACACTTCAGAAGGATACACAACATTTTCTTGCTCTTGTACAAAAGGGCCTATTATCTCAAGATAGTTTTAATCCGGTTAAATGGAATTTCATCCCCCCTGGTGCTCCCCACATGGGCGGACTCTGGGAGGCCGGAGTAAAAAGTTGCAAGTCTCACCTCAAGAAACTGTGCCATACTCAGAGCTTCACTTATGAGGAGTTCAGCACCATGCTCGCACGCATCGAGGCGTGTTTGAACTCCAGGCCTCTAAGTCCGATGAATGAAGATCCACACAACCTATGCGCCTTAACCCCGGGTCATTTTTTAATCGGAACCCCCCTCTTATCTCCCCCTGAACCTGACTTAGCAAGCCATTCCATTAGTTATGTAAATCGGTGGCAAAAACTGAGAATACTGCATCATCAGCTTGCCCGTCGCTGGAAGGAGGAGTACTTAGTCGAGCTTCACAAAAGAAATAAGTGGAAATACCCCCAGCGAGATATTTCCAACGGCGATCTCGTCGTGGTGAAAAACGACAATTTACCCCCTAATCAATGGCGTCTAGGACGCATTGAAAAGATTTTTCATGGCGCTGATGATAGAGTTAGAGTTGCTGAAATACGTACTGCCAACGGCGTTGTGACCCGACCTATTGTCAAACTCGTTTTACTCCCGCTTTCTCCGTCCGCTTGACAATTAATACTTTTCCCCTATATCTTTCTTATTCCAGAAACTATGCGTCCACGTAGCCGCGATAGCGCTTCACCCCTCGAAGAGCGCAAAGCCGTCGACCGTTTTAAGGCTAAAACCCCCGATTGCAAAATCTGCCGCAAAGATCACCCCCTACGCAAGTGTGTAAAGTTTCTCAATATGTCTGTATCAGACCGAAAGGATGTGGTCGCTCGTCAGAAATACTGCAGGAACTGCCTTGGGCATTCTCATCCTACCCCAAAATGCCGCAGCATGGAACGATGCAAGAACTGCAATGGCAACCACCACACGCTGCTTCACCCCCCGGCTATTACCAGAACCCCCAATAATGCCAGTCTAGCTGATGCTCGCACCGTAACCCCCACCGTACTTTTTCAAATCCGTCTCACGGAAGGCTGGAGACTAGTCCGCGGTCTGATCAACCCCGCCGCTCCAACGAGTTCCATCGCCACGTTTTTGGTGGATAGGTATCACCTGCCCTTTGAGAGGTACGAATCTGAGAAGTGGTGCCAAATCTCTATACGAGCACGGTTTGACCAGGCAGGTTCCATCACGATCAAGGCTCGTGTAACGGCTAGTCTGCCAGACAAGATCCCAGCGAAGAAGCTGGATCGGAGTGTCTCTGACACTTACCGAAACCTGCGTCTGGCTGATCCCGAATTTTATGAGGGCAACAACATCAACATCATTCTGGGAGCAGACGTGTATCCTCGCTTGATACGTAGCGGTTTGCAGCTGTCATCCTCTGGATTAACCCCCATCGCCCAGGACACCGCCCTGGGATGGGTCATCATCCGCAGTTTTGACTGATTCACTGCAGAAAACCATGGTCTGATGGACCCAACAAATTGAAATTTTTTCACGTATTATCACTTTTTTAATGAATTTATACTTACCTTTCCCAAACCTTATTATTGAATTCTTGATTTATTATATCTAATTATATTGAAATTTAAATTCTTTCATTTTTGTCTTGTATGCATATAACTAATCCACCCAGACACGCCGGCCCTCGTTGTTTTTTTTTTGTTGCAATAATGCAAGGGGGGCGGGATGTTTAGGTGCGAAGACGAGCTGGCAACTCTTAATGTTGAACAGCCAGATTCTCATGGTGGCCGCATCTCAACAGCTGTTTTTATGCAGCCACCTTTTTATACATTTCATATGGTTGCTTTTTGCTTTTGCTTTTGCTCAGTTCTTTTTTTAACGTGAACAAGTGCGCAACAAAATACTTACTTAAAAGAATATTTCTCGGATTAGTGGTTTAAAACAAACAAAATTAAAATAGTTAATTTTTAAGAGTTGTCCAGTTCCTCAGTTATTAAAAAATACAAAGTGCTTAATAATAGTGTCTTTTTACTTACATATGTACCTATAAAGTTGATTCTTGCAACAGTACAAGAAAAACCAAAAAAAAAAAAGGAATTAAAATACTTAAAAATCACCATAATTTGTGTAAATAAGAAATTTGTTAATAAAATAGTTCTACTACTCTTACAAAACAAGACCGAAAACGTTTGTATTTACTTAACCAAAGCTTAAGCAAAATAGGCATCTTTTTATTAACAGTGTGTGTGTGTATTCACCTCCGAATCCCAAAAAAAAGGGTAATCCAATTACCGTTTAAACAACCACCACCGAAACTACCGGATCCCTCCCACAACAGGTGCACCAGCGGATTTGGTCAGGCCAACATTCAGAGGAACTACGACCAACCACCACTAAGGATTACTCCGGATCATCCAAACAAAGTCACAACAGGTGCGTCTGTGAATTGGGTAAGTCTCCCCTTTTTCATCACTTATTTTACCATCAACCCCCTATTTACAACATAAACCAGTTGGTCCCAAGTCGGGCGCCAACACATATGTTCCCGTCGATCCCATAAGGAGCATAGGGCCTCAATACATAGATATGACTTAAGGTATGCTCAGACCACAAATATTTGACGATAAAATCAAAAAAAAACGTGACCAGTAAATTGATTAAACTTAAGCATTATTTTAAACAATTTCTAGTTATTTGCTTAACTTTATGTATATCTAAGATGATAATTGCATTTATATATAATGTAGTTAAGAAACCGTTAAATAATGTTTGCTCTAGCCAAACGTTTTGCAAAAGCAAACAATTCTTTAAGAAAACTGGTGGTTACGTTAGGAGTCAAATATTTAATAGGTGTGAACATAGCTTTAGAATTTTTGAAAAACTTTGGTTTTAAAAATATAGGAATTTAATAAATTTATTATTTGAGAAATTCTACCAAATTTATTGTGAGTTTTAATTTGTTGCTGATTAAGCATGTCTATATGAAGCAGTAAACTTCAGCCATATTTTTGAAAAGTGGCAAACAAAACCTGTTATCCAGGATTATATATTTAAATTTTTTTTGTTTCAGCATTATAGAAACAATAGTAATACGAACATGCTTTTTATGTGAAATATCTGTCAATTCGTCGATCACACAATTTAAACCCTTCCAGGACATTTTTGATTCCTTCAATTTTATTTTAAGTTCTTTGTGTTTTAATAAATAAAACTGATGAATTTTCCCATATCGTTGATTCCGCCAATATGTTCTTGTTTTAAGCATATGCTAGAACTACTTAAGAGT
Source organism: Pollenia labialis (assembly GCA_949318255.1). Lineage (NCBI taxonomy): Eukaryota > Metazoa > Arthropoda > Insecta > Diptera > Polleniidae > Pollenia > Pollenia labialis. Next base: position 59,552,350 of record OX439143.1, read on the forward strand.
TTTTCATTCATTATTGGCAGCATATTTTCGTAAAGTATTATTTGCAGTCTCTTAAAAACTACTTGGAACAGGGTCAAGTTTTACTTGGCGTATATTTATGTCAAGCTTGTCGACTAATTTAAAATGATTAATAAGTCGTGACGTTAAAGAACCTTTGCAACTTATCATTTTAGGGCCATTTAAGCACAATTTTCATTTAAGTCAGTTCGAAATATCACCAGAGATGGCATCTTTATAAAAATATATATAGTACATATTTATAATACTATCAAATTGCTAATTACTTTTAAAGCTGAACTTTTTTAGTAGCACTTTAAATTGTTTTTGGTTTTTGTTACAAGAACACACGCTTATATAAGCGATTTGTAAATATTTGCATTGCTCATAATGTTTTTTTGAATTTTGTTACAAGTTGTTTTGAAATTTTTTATAAAAAATTTTAGTTTACCAAATATTCAATTAGAAAAATACTTAAATTACGGGTACATTTATAACAAAAGTAAGGAAAACATATATAAATTACACATTAATAAAGTAACCGGTTTATTTTACGAAAATAACCGGTTTATTCGATATTCGAAAAATGGACATTTAAAATATTCGACTTGGGCAAAACTAAAATAACCGGTTAAAACCGGTCGAATACTATTCGATCGATCACCCTAGTAGCAACAGCTTATTAGACGAAACACAATAACAACAATTACTACAGAGATAAAAATAAAATGCAACAACAACAATTACGAAAGCAATGCCTTTATACATAAATAACTTTTGCTCATTCATACATACTAATGTGCATACATATGTATGGCTTTGCAATAGCTAGGTTAACCTACTAGTTAGTATGGATGTATTTAAATTACATACATACAACTTTTTATGTACATATGTTATTACGTATATGCTTGCCGAAATAAAATAAAACACTGTGTCATTGCCAATAAAATGAAAATATCGAAAAGCTTTATACCTAGGTAATTTTAAAATCGTTTTTAGGACATAAACAAATTAAATAAAAAATAAAAAACAAATAGTAGGTATAGAATATGATTTTTGTTTTACATGTAAGTTAAGCGAACGATTAATATTTACATTGTCAAAAAAATCAAAAATTGCTGAATTATTTTAAAATCGTTTATAGAATATAAAAAAAGTTAAAAATTTTTTTTTTTTATTGGTGGATGCCGGATTTGAACCCCGGCAGCTACTAACAACGCTGCTTTGACCAACCGCCCAGACAACTCAGCCATTAACTCTTATGCAAATAAAGAATTAAAGTAGAATATATTCCGTCACTTTGTTTGTTTAATATGTAGGTATGTACGTATTTTTCAATTTAAGCGACCAATCATGTACAAACATGTGTGTGTTTGATATGCCTAACATTCAACACGTTCGAATAAAAGCACAAACAAAAAAACAACAACCACAAGAGATTTTTTGGAAATATTAGAGGTAGTCATGGTTTTTTGCTCATAACTCAGCCATTTTTTAACCGATTTGACAGATTTATATACCGACGTGTTTAAGAAGGAATTTACCATTTACTTGTGTTATAAAGCTTGGACTCGGGGAGATCTATGGTTCCCGAAAGTGGGTATTTAAAAAAAAAAATTAATTTTGGTCATAACTTTTTTGTATCTGAACCGATTTTTCTGAATTTTTTATAAAATATGTTCTACTAAAAATTTTCGATATTTTGGTATATAAGTCATATCCATAGGGCATATGGCAGCCCTAAAATTTAGGTTTTTATACAATTTTTAATTTTTTTTGTACGGGAGGTACCATGCCCACTTCTCCAATCCCGCCCACATTTTGTAGGATGGTGTGTATTGGCTACCTTAATGTGTGTACCTAATTTGGAAACTTTGGCTTTTGCCGTTCCCCAGATATACAGCAAAAAGTAATAAAATTACAACAACCACAAGGGATTTTTGGAAAATATTAGAGGTAGTCGTGGTTTTTTGCTCATAACTCAGCCATTTGTGGATCGATCTTGCTGAATTTCAATAGCAACCGATGGTAGACTATATGTGACACAAATGTAAAACAACCTAGCCGCTATCATGTCTGGAGTCTACGGAAAACACATATCAAACGTAAGACGGACAGACGATCAGACGGACGGATATCGTTAAATCAACTTCTCTCCCCATAAGGACCAAGAATATATATACTTTATAGGGTCTAAGATCAATACAAAAAAACAGCAACCAAGAGAAATGCAAGAAGAGATCAACGTAGCAACAGCTTATTAGACGAAACACAATAACAACAATTACTACAGCAATGCCTAAAGGCATTGCAATAAGAGATAAAAATAAAATGCAACAACAACAGTTACGAAAGCAATGCCTTTATACATAAATAACTTTTGCTCATTCATACATAATCATGTGCATACATATGTATGGCTTTGCAATAGCTAGGTTAACCTACTAGTTAGTATGGATGTATTTAAATTACATACAACTTTTTATGTACATATGTTATAACGTATATGCTTGCCGAAATAAAATAAAACACTGTGTCATTGCCAATAAAATGAAAATATCGAAAAGCTTTATACCTAGGTAATTTTAAAATCGTTTTAAGGACATAAACAAATTAAATAAAAAACAAATAGGTATAGAATATGATTTTTGTTTTACATGTAAGTTAAGCGAACGAGTAATATTTACATTGTCAAAAAAATCAAAAATTGCTGAATTATTTTAAAATCGTTATATAGAATATAAAAAAAGTTAAAAAAATTTTTTTTTTGAAAAGGTGGATGCCGGATTTGAACCCCGGCAGCTACTAACAACGCTGCTTTGACCAATCGCCCAGACAACTCAGCCATTAACGCTTATGCAAATAAAGAATTAACCCTTTCGGTACGAGTGGTACACATAAGTACCACCAAAGTTTAAACATTCCTAAAAGTAGAAATTCTCACTTTCCTTGGTTCACAAATAAACGATTTCGTTTTATCAAAGACTATATTTGCTATAAAACTGCATTTTTTTAGATATCATTGCAAACACGTGCTCACTTTATAGATTTTGTTGGCAGAGTCGGACGTAAACCACATTAGTTTATGAATTTTATAAGATTTCACTTAGGAATATATGTATGTGTGTAGTTAACGAAACGACATATTTGGTCTAAAAAATGTTCGATTTACTTTTATTTTACAACAGGTAAGTATATTTTACATTTTTTTTTTTGCATTTATACAAAAAATGCTTGGTATGGTACATATGTGTATGTACCAACAATCCTGATTAGTGGTACACATATGTACCATGGTGCAAGGGATAACCAGTCCCCTACCAGTCCTCTCGTGGCAACCTTGACACATTTCCCTATCAGATGATCCATTTGAAACATAAATAACACAATAATTACAAAAACAATAACATATCATTGCAATTGTAGAGCCGCCCCGAAAGGGTTAAAGTAGAATATATTCCGTCACTTTGTTTGTTTAATATGTAGGTATGTACGTATTTTTCAATTTAAGCGACCAATCATGTACAAACATGTGTGTGTTTGATATGCCTAACATTCAACACGTTCTAATAAAAGCACAAACAAAAAAACAACAACCACAAGAGATTTTTTGGAAATATTAGAGGTAGTCATGGTTTTTTGCTCATAACTCAGCCATTTTTTAACCGATTTGACAGATTTATATACCGACGTGTTTAAGAAGGAATTTACCATTTACTTGTGTTATAAAGCTTGGACTCGGGGAGATCTATGGTTCCCGAAAGTGGGTATTTAAAAAAAAAAAATTAGTTTTGGTCATAACTTTTTTGTATCTGAACCGATTTTTCTGAATTTTTTATAAAATATGTTCTACTAAAAATTTTCAATATTTTGGTATATAAGTCATATCCATAGGACATATGGCAGCCCTAAATTTTAGGTTTTTATACACTTTTTAATTTTTTTTGTACGGGAGGTACCACGCCCACTTCTCCAATCCCGCCCACATTTTGTAGGATCGTGTGTATGGGCTACCTAAATGTGTGTACCTAATTTGGAAGCTTTGGCTTTTGCCTTTTGTGCCATCAGCCATTTGTGGATCGATCTTGCTGAATTTCAATAGCAACCGATGGTAGACTATATGTGACACAAATGTAAAACAACCTAGCCGCTATCATGTCTGGAGTCTCCGGAAAACACATATCAAACGTAAGACGGACAGACGGAAATGTATGTATACATACATATACTGAACAAAAACATTTAGTTTAAAATTATTATTTTTGGTGGAATACAATTAATAATAAAAATAAAAAAGAACAGCAAAACGGTGAAAAAACAAAAACAACTTTTTGCATGAGCAGTCACAATTTAACAACAATAAAACTAGATGAAAGAAATGCATACCTAACAGTTAATGCTAAAGAGTGCAATAATCAAACAAATAAAACAAAACAAAACAATATTAACTACCTAACGGCTAAACCAATTGTTCGTACACGTTCCCTTTCGCCCTCTGTTTTTACAAAGACGGTTGATGCTGAGACATTAAAAAATATTAATCTGTCGCTAGTGCCTGCAAGTTTTGCCGCTTCGGCAAAAACAATTTTAGTAACAAATGTTACCATGAATTCAAACACAGACGCAATGGAAAAATCACAAGTAAAAAGTTGTCAAAAGCCTCAAGTACAAGTTGGTATGGACAGGTACATAACTGCGCTTAAACGGGGTCGCAGCCCTACCTCTGCAGCAGTTGCTTCGGCCTCTAAAGTACCAACTTTTGATAAGATAAATTCTTAAAACCGTTTTGCAATTCTGGAGGATGAATCCTCTGAAGCACCTAATGTCATAAGATCGTCCAAGCCTCCCCCGATATATCTTAGGGAGCAAAACTCAAATGAGCTAATAAAGAGCTTAGTTTCGTTAATTGGTGAAATTTCGTTTTACGTAGCGGCAATCAAACGTGGTAGTATAAACGAGACAAAAATTCAAGTAAATCATGAGAATGACTTTCGCAAAATTACTAACTAATTTGAGACATTAAAAAAAAGTTTTTATACATACCAACTGAAGAGCAGCAAAGGTCTTCAAGTAGTGATTAAGGGAATTGACTCATATGTGAACCCTGAAGAAATAAAAACATTCCTTGAAGAGAAAGGCTTCAAAATAAAACATGTTGTAAATATCAAAAATAGGGAAAAAATCCACAACCACTATTACCTACCTACAGTTTGAGATATATCCTGTACAGGAAAATTACGATAGAGGAGCCGCACAAAAGAAATGGACCCGTTCAGTGTTTAAACTGCCAAGAATTTGGTCATACTAAGGCATACTGCTACTTACCCCCTGTTTGCGTAGTATGTGGTGATTTACATAGTACAGTTCTTTGCGATAAGTCTAAAACCGACCCCAACGTAAAGAAATGCAGCAACTGTGGCGGTAATCACACTGCCAATTATAGAGGATGCCCTGTATATACTATCGTCAAGCAGTCGTCTGGACTGAAACCTAATCCCCCTCAATCACAGGTAACAAATCAAGTAAACACTAATGACACTCAGGCTCCGCAGCCTAGTAGTAACAGAACCTCTTACGCTAACGTCCTTAAATCAAACCATGTTTCAATGCAAGGTGCTGCGCCAAGTAACGAAGAAACTCCTAATTTAAGTCGTCTAGAAAAAACCATGGAAACATTAGTGCAAACAGTAAATAATTTTACTAACACAATGGGTAATATGATGCAGGAAATTCTAAGAATGCAATCGATGTTATTGCAAGCTGTACTTAACAAGCCATGAACTGTTTAAAAATTTGTTTTTGGAACGCAAACGGCATCCGCCAACATAAAAATGAATTAGAATATTTTCTTAAAAGTAAACAAATTGATGTCATGATGGTTTCTGAAACTCATTTGACCTCAAGAAATAGTTTAAAAATTAATGGTTATATGTATACTGTTTGATACCAAGGACCCTCGAGCTAAATCGAAACATAGTAATTTCATCTTTATACTCTCCACCTAGATTTTCAATATCAGAAAGCCAATATTGTGAATATTATAAATCACTAGGACCCTGTTTTCTGGCCGCTGGTGATTATAATGCTAAACATACCTTCTAGGGGTCACGACTTATAACAAAAGGGTCGTGTTTTGTTTAATGCAATCTCTAAAATGGATTTGGATGTGGTCGCGAGCGGACAACCTAAATATTGGCATACTGATCAGCAAAAAATTCCCGATGTCATCGATTTTGGCGTGATTAAAAACATCCCCACAGAAACTATTCATGTTGAAGCTTCCTTAGAATTATCCTCCGACCACACACCTACAGTTATTACCATAATGAACCCCAATAGAATTGTATCTCCGACTGGTTATTTTGCGACGTCAGCCACACAAATTAATTGGTTAAAATTTAAAAAATATCTCAGTACCCATTGCACAGAAAATATTCCGCTTAGAACACCGGAGAATGTAGATCGCTCTATTGTGAATTTTGACAGTTATCTGAAACTAGCTGTTCAACACTCTAGTACTGCCCCCCAAAAAAAACAAGAAATATTAAAATATATTCCACAGATGTCGAGCGGCTCTTGACTGAAAAAAGGAGAGTTCGAAGAGAGTGGCAACTTAACAGATCCCCGCAACTTAAGAATTTATTAAAAGAGTGCACAAAAAGGCTTAGAAACTTACTTCAGACCCAGAAAACGGCTTCTCTAGAAAAATATCTTAAGGAACTTGATGCAACTCCACAATCTGACTACTCATTATGGCGTGTAGCTAGAAATCTAAAAAGGCCAGTTATATCAAAGCCTCCATTAAGAAACTTGAATGGTATTTGGGCAAGAAACGATATTGAAAAAGGAAATCTGTTTGTCAGTCACTTGAAAAACGTATTTTCACCAAATTTATCTAACGATATTGCGGTCGAGTTACCACCTGTTACTGCTAGAGCAGCTATTCCCATAAGATTTGAAATAAGAGATATCGAAAAGGCTATTTGTGACTTAAACACTAAGAAGGCACCTGGTATTGATAAGATCAGTAATAAAATGCTTTTAGAGCTACCGCAAGAATGGAAGGTTTCCTTAGTTACCATGATACCAAAGCCAGGGAAAGATCATACAAAAGTTGAGTCATATAGGCCTATTAGCTTATTATCAAATATGTCAAAGCTGTTTGAGAAATTATTAGTTTCAAAATTAACACCAATTTTAAATGACAATAGATGTATTCCAAACCATCAGTTTGGATTTAAAAGAAAACACAGCACAATTGAACAAACTCATCGAATAGTAAATGTCATAAGAAAAGCATTTGCAGAAAAAAAATTTTGCTCAGCACTCTTCATCGATGTTTCGCAAGCTTTTGATAAAGTCTGGCATCAAGGCTTACTACATAAATTGAAGCAAAATTTACCAGCAAACACTCACAAACTGTTAGAAAGCTACTTAGTCGGCCGTCAATTTATTATTAAAGAAGGAGATTTCTTAAGTTCACCTCAGCCAATTGGCGCTCGAGTTCCACAAGGCAGCATCCTTGGCCCTCTTTTATACTTAATTTATACTTCGGACATGCCAACAAACAACTACGCACAAACTTCAACATTTCCAGACGATACAGCTTTTCTAAGCGTACACGAAAACAGTTATGAAGCATCTCGTTATTTACAGGATCATATATTTCAACTAGATATATGGCTAAGACAATGGAGGATAATGGTAAATGAGCAAAAATGCGTACATATAACATTCACCTTGCGCCGGGAATCTTGCCCCCCTATTACAATCAATAATCAAATATTTCCTCAACATTCGCATGTAAAATATCTCGGTTTACATTTGAATCGGCGATTAACGTGGAAATGCCATATAGAGGCAAAATTAACCCAAATGAAACTAAAAGCCATTCAAATTCTTATTGGAAGAAATTCTGTCCTTAGTCTCGATTGCAAGCTTCTACTTTACAACTTTATCTTAAAGCCTATCTGGTGCTACGGTATTCAACTATGGGGCACCGCCTCGGCCTCTAATATCGAAAAAATTCAAAGGCGTCAAAATAAACTTTTTCAAATAATCACAGCAGCTCCCTGGTACGTTAAAAACTCTAACATTCATAAGGATCTCAATGTGCCATTAGTAAAAACTATGATTACAAAATATGCAGTAAAATATTTAAAAAGGCTTGAACAACACCCAAATCCACTAGCTCGAAATATTTTAAATCATGGCGGCCACACTCGCTTAAGAAGAAGAGACACTGCAGCACTTACCCAACTAGAAGAGCGATAAGCACATATGTATATGTATATGTGAACAGAACCCGTGAAGAAAAAAAATTTTTGTCTGGCACTGGCAGGACATAAATAAAGAATTAGGATAAGATTTGATTCATTTTTGTTAGTTCATATTTAATATATGAAGATTTAATAAATAAACAATGAACAAAAAAAAAAACCTTTTTTTCATACATCAAAGTTAAGGTATCTTGTAAATTAATACGTTCAATTACCTTACTGAGGTATTTAAACGTATTCTTATAATTACCTCAACGAGGTAGTTAAGCGTATTCGGTTAAATACTTACCCCGCATAATTACCCAAAATTATTGGCATTTTTGGCGAGGTAATTATCCGTGGAACACTGTATTCGGTGAACTGGGGTTCCCAAGAACCACCTGAAATTAGCCCAGAAAAGAAGGTGGAGTTATTAGCTAATATTTGGAAAATTGTTGGTATAGAAGGAACTCCGACAATAGATGATTATTATGATATGAACAAGACTCTTTTAGAAATGAGACTCCTGATAAAGTGGGCAGATAAGCATTATAAAAGTATTTTTGATAAATAAAAATGAAAAAATTTTGTATTACGTTATTAATATTAGTATTAATTGTCACATTGATAGGTTTTTGGATTAAGGTTAGCATAGTCAACATAATAGAGCGTAATTTACAGGAATTTCGTAGTTTTATTTCAACACAAATAGATGGAATTTTTTCATTAAGAAATATACTACCCTTTTAAAATAGCAAATAATTATGAATATTTTGAACAATTTTTATAATAAGTCTTGACACCCTTTGTAATAGTTCTAAAATTCAAAATATTAAGGTTAATAAAATTATTTATAAGAGATCTTACTAAATGGACTTCAAAGACCATTTAACTCAAATAATTTCAAATGCAAGAAAGTCATTAGACAGACCTTATACCACAGATACTATTAATGAGAAAAAACTAGAGATAGAAGAAATTGAGAAGAATTTAGTACACACAGAAAACAAATTGGTTGGGAAACGGTTGCAGTAATAAAATATTGATCAAGTAACATAATTTATTATTGCAACTAGTAAAAATGTATAGTTCTAACTGATTTTTAATTCTCTTGATTATTAAAACGTTATTCTAACTGATATGTGATTCCTTCAATTCTTTTATTAGTTGTGATAACTTATTTAATTTAGTTCTAAAAATTAGTACAAATGGTTAGAATCACAACTGAATTTAATAAAAAGCAATACTGAATATTGGAATTTGCAATTAATAATTTGCTTTCGTCAATAAATGTTGTAATATAAATGTTAATTCATTTATTGCAGCTAATTATTAATTGTTGGAATAGTTTAAATTCGAGTACAACAAGTGAAAATATAATTATTCGGAATTCACTACCAAAAAATAGTTAAAAGCCCCAATTGCTTACTAATTTTCTGTCAAAACATTTGATAGATTAAAATAATTTTTAATTTTATATTTATTTATTAGTAATAAAAAATACAATTAATATCACTAATTAAAAGAGGTAAGGGCACTAGCAGCTATGGCTTTCTGCCCGGAGGTTAATAGGTAATTAGATTTCAATAACCATGTTAGCATTAAATATATATTAACATATAACTTTAATGTTCGTATCGGATAAGTTCCGGAGAAGAAGGGAGTCTTAACGGACCCGAATATGTTTGAACGCGCAGAGTTATAGCTGATGCATTCGTCTAGGATGTGGGTGACGGTACGTTTCTTGTCGCACGTGTGACAGTGTTGGCGGGGAGATTTTTCAAGCAGGTGCTTATGAGAAAATTTACAGTGTCCCATTCTAAGACGTGCACATACATATGTTGGATTCTTTTTGGATATGTTTTTTGGGTAATGAGGTTTAATTCCAAGAGGATTCGCGTTTTTGTAAGAATGTTGATACAACGACCATTGTTCGGCAGTTTGATTTTTGAAATGCACAGAAATGGCGTTGTTGATGTCGTGCACTTCCCACGTTGGAAATGTTAACAAAGGTCGTATTTTTGCTTCTTCTGCCGCTCTATCGGCGCATTCATTTCCGAGAATGCCATCATGGGATGGAACCCACATAATTTTAATTTTATCTGAGTGCGTTATACAAAGATTTCTTGTTTTAGTAATGATTTGTGATTCATAAAGGAATTAAGTAACGATTGTATGATGATGTCTGTACAAATAATAGATCTCCCAGCTGCTTTGGAGGCGACAAAAATGCCAACGAACAATGCTTCGGCGGTAAAGCTAGAGCAATGGGGGTCAATATAGTCATTTTTAATAATTGAGCCGTCTTCCTTGACTACGGCAAATGACTTGCCATGGTTGGATTTGGAACCATCAGTGAATTAGAAATTAAAATTAGGCCTGAGCTGCGTGGTAGAGTGTTTTGGGAGCTTAGTTAAGGTTAATATAAACACAGATTTATCTAAGATTCATTGTGGTTCCAATGGTGGTTTTATTTGAATTGGTTGGATATTAAGGTTAAGAGAGTTTTGCGCCCGAAGCTGAACTCAAATCCTCTATTTTTTTGGAGAGTGTTTGAAAAGATTTCCCTAGCATTATTGTTGTCTTTAATTTTGGTGAAAATCACTGCACCATCGGCGTAAATAGCCTGCTAAATATGATTTATGCTGGTTAGTGCTTTGCCCAATTGCTTAAAGGCTATAATAAACAAAACTACTGATAGAGTATTGATTCTGAATGAATCGGTCAAAAAAAAAATATATTAATAACGACAATCAAATCTCTTGTTATGAACACCAATTATATGTTAATTCAGTTGCAACCATCATATATTCGGGTATAAGCACAATTTTGTTTATTATAATCATATTAACAACTAACAATATCTGTTGTTATGACTGAAAGTGTACTAAAATTCAAATGTTGCTATCAAAAATATTATGCTAAGCAACGAAATTTTCAGTAATTGTAACCGAATTGTGTGATAGTACCTGCAACCGACGAAATTCGATTGGTGCCAAATTCGGTTGTGATCACGAATCTGTTTTCTCTGTGTACACATAGAAAAAAATCTTCAATTCTAAAACGACAAGGCATAGTCATGGCATCTTTAGAATTAAACGAACTATCAACCATTACAAAGCTAGTACCAAAATTTTCTGGTAAAACTAATGAGTTACAAACATTTTTATCAAATTTGGAAATGGTATTTGCATCTATTTCATCAGATAAACATGTTTCTTTTTTCAATTTTGTTTTCAAGTCGAGATTGGAATTAAATGTACAAAACAGAATTAAACAAATACAAGTACCCAAAACAATATGAGAACTAATAACAATATTAAAAACAACATACAATTTTTCAGACCATATTTATATGGAAGAAAATTTACAGTTGTCACTGACCACATGCCTTTAGTCTGGTTATTTTCACATAAAAATCCTAGTTCAAAGCTAACAAGAATAAGATTGGAACTTTCAGAATACGACTTTACTATAATATATGTACAAGAAAGGGGTAAATAATACGAATGCAGATGCATTATCTAGAATACAAATTGATTCCGAAACATTAAAAAACATGATACCATCAGAAAATAATGTGAAAATAAAGAAAACGCTAGTATTAACAAGAGGTATGAGGAAAAAGTCATCAGAAAATAATAATATCATAAGCGGATCTCATAAAGAGTCTGATCAACTCCATATGTGGGAGTGCACTTCGATCAATGATATAAAGCGCGCAATCAAATTAAAATTTATATTTGGAGAAAGGCCTATAGAAAAAAAATAATAATAATATGATAAAGGATAATTATGTGCACAATGGACGCGATGATAATTCATCGAAATCAGTTTCGAAATTGAAGAAATCTCGTGCCAGAAAGAATAATGAAGATAATAATGTAGAAATTACTAAAAGCATGCATGAATATGTAATAGAGAATGATAAAGTTAAAAATGAAGTACGTCTTAGGTGTAGTGATAATGCAAAGTATTTAGGTACTCTTTTGGAAAAATTTTCATCTTATTTGAAAAATACAAAGAATAGAAGTTTTGCAATCGATAGAAATGATGCAATATTTAATAGAATTCCTGCAGATGAATTTAAGGCCAGATATAATGAATTGAATTAATCGAATAAAGATGACATAGTAATACTATTATATAGAAAACCTCAGAGAATACTAAGCGAAGAAAGAAAAATAGAACTGATAGAGTTACATCATAATACTCCCCAAGGAGGACATTTTGAAGTTAGAAAAACAATACTTAAATTAAAACAAAAATATATATGGAAAAATATGTCAAAAATGGTCAATAAATATGTATCAACGTGTGACTTTTGTCAACGGAACAAACAACTGAGACATACCAAGGAGCCATTATGTATAACAGACACACCAAAAGATAGTTTTTCCACCATTGGTATAGATACGGTAGGACCACTACGACCTTCAGGGAACTATCGTTATATACTAACAATTCAATGTGAACTAACTAAATACACCGATGGAGACGAAGGAAGCTAAGTCAGTAGCAAAATGTTAAACAGAAAATTTAATATTGAAATATGGCATATTTAAAAAACTGTAATCAGATAGAGGTAGTTTGCTAAAAATAGAACAAAAATTATCAACGCCATATCATCATGAAACTCTAGGAACTGTTGAAAGAAACCACAGAGTTCTAAATGAGTATTTCTTGTCATTTGTAAATGATGACTATTGGCATGATTGGATACCTTACTATTCTTTCGCATACAACATAACTCCTCACATAGACACAGATTACTCACCATTTGAATTAGTTTTCGGAAAATAACCCGAACTACCAGGTGAAAACATCATGACTAACGACAAAATATACAATTTAGACAACTATGCAAGTGAGTTAAGAATAAGATTAAGAAATTCATTAGAAAACGCTAGAAAATTAATAGAAACAACTAAAAAGAATAGGAGTATAAAATCACACAACAAAATAAATAGTATAGATCTTAACATAGGAGATTTAGTTTTAATTAAGTTAGAAAATAGAAGAAACAAGTAAGAGTGCTATATTCGGCTATGCCGAATCTTATATACCCTTCACCATGAAAAGAACAGAAGTTTATATATATATATTTAAATATATGTATATAAACATGTATATTTATAAAATATATATCGTTTAGTTTTATTTAATTATTTGCACATGATTGCGTGCTATTAAATATATTAAAAGTTTAATTAATATATAGCACGTTAAGTTTTGATCAAATTTCAGTATTTGGTCATACCGACATCTTAAAGTATAAAATTACCATTTACTTTGGTGATAAAACTTGTGGTCGGGAAGTTATATGGTTCCCGAAAATAGGTATTAAAAAAAAACTATATTGTTGACATTACTTTTTTTTTACCGATATTCCGAGTTTTTCTAAAGATTTCCGATATTGTGTTCTTCTAAAGATTTCCGATATTTTAATATCTAAAACGTATGAATAGGTCATAATACTTAAAAATAATATTAACATTAAATTGGCTTATAGGCATATATGTATATATACCTACATATATGTACATATATTTAAGCAAACTTAATTATGAAAAAAAACAAACTTAATTATAACAAGTAAGAGTGCTATATTCGGCTGTGCCGAATCTTATATACCCTTCACCATTGTGCGAGCAGAATACATAGCAATTAGACAGAAACTAAATAAAACTGGTAAATATTTTTTTTTTAAATAAGAGACAACCGGTTTTGAACTTCGCTTTTCGTAAGAGCCCAGAATATATATACTTTATAGGGTGTAGGATCAATATTGTAGAAATTACAGTTATACATATATACCATTTTTACCTTCGGTGAAGGGTATAAAAAGAGTAATTTTCGGGAAGTTAGGGGTCTAATCACCCCTGCATACGATAGACACTGGCGTATCGAATGAAAACTCGATAAATGTAATGTCGAGTTACTCGATGTCGAATGGTATTATTTCAAATTCAATACATTTCATTCGATATCGAGTTTCAAGATACCAAAATAAATAATTTCGATGGATTTTGCTCGATATCGTATGCGGTGATTAGACCCCAGTATTTCGGTTATAACTCATACAAATTTCCGACATTTTGGTATATAAGTCATATACATAGGGCATATGGCAGCCCTAAAATTTAGGTTTTTATAAAAATGTTGATGTTTTTTGGCCCATTTTTGGAGTATGTTGCTCATAAATTACCCATTGTCTAACCGATTTGATATGTTTAAATAGGAAGAATTTTACCATTTACTTAAGTTATATTTATATATAAACATTTATATATACTTGTATACATATATTTTAACAAAGTTAATTATAAAAAGAGTAATTTTTGGGGATTCAGTATTTTGGTTGTAACTCTGCCATTTTTTAACCGATTTGACAGATTTATATACCGACGTGTTTATATATGGCGTCTTCGGAAAACCCATTTCAACAGTCAGACGGACAGATGGACATCGTTAAATCAACTTCGCTTTTTATAAGGACGCAGAATATATATACTTTATAGGGTGTAGGATCAATATTGTAGAAATTACAAACAAATGACAAACTTATATATACCCTTTTACCTTCGGTGAAGGGTATAATAAAATTCGTTTTATTTTGATGATGATATAACTTATTTGTCGACCCACGGTTAATGTAAAAATATGTGAGAACGTCAGCATAAAATTTTGTGTGCTGTTTTTACAACACAAGTGACTGAACGTGTAGTAAAATTTATATGAAAAGCACTCAGTTTTTTGAGTGTTCAGTCACATGTGTTGTAAAAACAGCACATTAGTTTATTTTAATGTAAGCGAGGGCTGAACAAATAATCGGGTTCTTATTGATTCGTGCCACACCATTAAATTTATGTAACGGACCAACCATTAAAGTTCCGAAATGATTTTCCGGCCGTGCTCAGGGATATTGGGATTGGGTCTTGTCCCTAACAATTCAAACTTAGATCTACATATTTGATTTAAGTGTAAGTAGCTTCCCTATCGACAAATTAAATTCAATTCCACGAAAATGAAACCATATAAACCCGATTTGAAACAAGGTGATGAGATTTAGATGTTGTTATCTCTCCAATGTTCTTTACCCTGTCTACCATTGCTATTCTGATATATTTTGAAAATGAATAGCCCGAAATGTACCACCAGTTTACAACCTTAGCCTTTCATGAACAAGATACATAATCCAATTTGTATCAAAGCATTTTAGTGACTAGCAAGGAATTAAGTATATGGCTTATTTTATATTCATCAGGATATCTTACCTTTTTCTTCATCTGATACTCTTATCATAATCTAAAGTAAATTGTTAGTTTGGTTTGAATTCCTTAATCAGTTTTCCCCCTTATATCAGCAACATTTTTTCTTTTTTTCTCCCACAAAACTAGTTCTTATGTTGTTTTCTTTTCTACAAAAAAATGTGCCTTTTTTTAAAAAAAAAAATTCAATTTGGGGTCTTTTTCTTAAAAATTTTGCTCCCGAAAAGGGTGGCTTGTCTTATTCTAAAAAACTCATGCTTTTCGGGAGCAAAATTTTTAAGCAACAGACACCAAATTGCATTTGTTGTAAAAAAAGGCACATTTTTTTGTAGAAAAGAAAACACCATTGCTTATTTTTATATACATACATATTTTCTATTAATAAAAAAAATATCATTGTTTTAAATAAAGAAATTTCTTGGCTACCCAGCGGTAGCCTTTCTAAAAGATTCGCTTCGTATGATATCCTGCCTTCAGAAATATGCCTTCTAGAAGGTATAAATTGCTTTTAGAAGGACCTTACAAAATATCCATTACACATTCGCTACTCCGTTCTCTAAGAAGGGAGTAAGGAAGTTGTTCAATTTTGATTTTGTTTTTTTTTTGTTTTTAGTGACATTCTGTACTCCCTTAGGGAAGGGTCTTTCCCTCTGTTTTTCAATTTGTAACTTTTTTATTTTTTGGTCTCTAACATTTTAAAAACAATTTTATACATTTCTTTTTGCACGTAGTCCCTAAACGCATCGTTTGTCTTATGTAAACATATACGTTGCGAATCAGCTGTTTCGTTTTCCTACTAAGTTTTTGTATAATAAGTAATAATAACTTCAACGTAAACATAATGTTGCGTTGCGGAAGAAACTTATAAAATTAAAATTTTTCCCCGTATTAACGTAAGTGTGAAAGAATTTTATCTGACAATAAAAAAGAATAATTTAACAAATTTTTTAAATCATGGTGTCAAACTTATTGCAAAGTTTATAAAACATACAGTATTATTAATATTTTAATCAGGCTTAAGTTCATCAAATTTAATTTTCATTAAATTATTTTTATGAAGAAATGAATTTTACAACATGAAAATTAATTAAAATTGTTATTGATAATCATTCATTCTTTGGATTAAAAACCATAAATAGTTCAACAAAATAACCACAACTCTAATTAATACAGAATTATATAAAATAAAGAGCTGAAGCTTGGAGTTCTATTAAAAAAGTTTTAAAGAAATAAAAAACAGCTGAAAAAAGGCTTTTATATCGCGCGTTGTGTAACTTGCTATTTTTCATGCACTAAAGTTTTTAAACGCCTTTATGGAAAAGACCCGCCAGGTCGTAAAAGATTTGATTAATTTTTTTTATTTCATATACTTTATATATGAAGATTGTGATTACTCGTATTTTTAAGCAAAAATAGTTTTTTGTTAAGAAAATCGTTTGATCGAAAACAAAAGTTTATTTTGTGATCACACAAAATAAGCGTAAAATAAAATAATCGCCAAAAATTGTATTTTTATATAGAAAATACAAAAATAATTAAAATGGCTTATAACTCCTTAAAAAAGAGCAAAATTGATCGAAATTATTTATTTTGGTAGCACGACTGTCGATATGGAATAGAATTTATTGAATTTGAAATAATAGCATTCGATAAAGAGTAACTCGACATTACATTTCTCGAGTTTTCATTCGATACGAAAGTGTCTATCGTATGCAAAAACATTCGATAGTTTATTCGATACGATAGTATCGAATGCGGTGATTAGACCCCTGTCTTGTGTTCAAACATATTTTTAGGTAAAGTTGATATTTGGTAATTTTTTTACATTTGCTTGTAACTTCCAAACGGAACAATTAGTTTTTTTTTCACCACTCACATTTTTAATCCACAATCAACTTTTTATAGAAACATTTAAAACGCTCGTTATTCCTTCAATAAGTTCTTAAATTAAAAAATTCGCTTATTTTGTGATCAATAGTATTATTTTTTTTAAATCAATTGTTTCAGAAATGTTAAACGCTTGCAATTATTTTCCCTATAAGAATAAATATAAAATCTTTTTCTAAAAATGTTGGAGAACAGTTTAAAAATCTACTTGACAAATAATAAATGTTTTATATAAAGGAATCTTAGAATTTTTTATTATAAATTTTAAAAATAATTTTTCTGTGAACTTTTAAAAAATTCTTTTAAAACATAAATTTAATCCAACTAGGACATTTTCAATGGAAAATGAAGATGAAAAATATGAATTAAAAGATGTGGTAGCCTTTCCAATCGGTAGGTCTTTCCTTTTAATTCCTATTTTGCATTCTTACCATTGAAATTGTATGTATGTACATATACTAATTAGTATTTAAATTTAAATGTCTATGAATGTAAAACTAAAATTTTCAGAAGTCCTTTAAAAAAACCTTTTTTTATAGGTATTCAATATGTACTTTTTTTGAATGTATTCATAGAGTACTTAAATAGAAGCCCTTTTTCCAGTACACCTTTGTAATGCCTTTAAACAGTCCTTTATTAAAAGGCGTTCTTAAAGACATAATTACAGAAAGAAGAAGGGAGTGTGGAAGGGCTTGCTCCCAATGACAACCTGTATAAAAAATATATGAGTATGGAATGCGAAGTGGAGAGCTTGTGTCTGCTAAATAAGGCCTTCGATTAGGCCTGTTAAGTCATTCTTTTTACCGCTGGGTAACTATATTTTATATTTTATTAATCTATGTATATATATAAAAATCAATACCTCTTTTCGCTGTAATTCTATAACTCAAGAACGGGCTCACCTATCCGAACCAAATGTTTAGGCTTTGTTCGGACTATTAGTAGATGGTTTATGTGAAATTTGCACAAAATCCGTCAAGCGGTTTACGGGTAAAAAAGGGTAAAATCGGTTACTCAGTATCTCCGGGTTTAATAAAGATATAACAAAAATTCAGAAAGGACCAAAGAGCCTGCAAAAAATATTTGGATAGGTGTCTGGTACTTTTTGGATATATTGAGTTTTAAGGGGATAACACGAGTTAAAACTGAATTTTGATTCTCTTTTGAACAGCATTTATCTTTGAGAGGGATAGCAATAGAAAAAAACTAAAAACGTAGTTTTACTCTCCTTAAAACAATCTATAATGAATTTTTGTACTTTTTCGAAATTTTGGAATTTAGGTGGAAAAGGGCTAAAAACGGGTAAAATCGGTAATATTGTATCTTCGGACCAAATGCATGTAGCACAAAAATTCAAAAATATCCTAGAAGGCTAATGGCACTTTTTTCAAATTTGGTGTTCCGATGTGATAAAATGGGTAAAAAAATAATGTTGGTACTTTTTTACAATTTCAGTTATTTGTAAAAAGGATGATCGGAAAAAAATATTTAAACGACATTTTTCTTCCCCTAAAATGCATTTAAGTGCAGGTTAGAGTTCTTTGTTTAATATAGGTTTTTGGGCGGTGTAAAGAATAAAAGCGGGTAAAAAGGGTAAAATCGGCAACTAAGTATCCCTGACTAAATAAAGATATCACAAAAATTCAAAAAGGAACAAAAAACGGGGGAAAAACAATTTTGGTATATTTTTTTTTCAATTTCAGTTATCTAACAAAAGGATGAGCGGATAAAAAATATGTCTTCCCCTAAAATAATCTCAAATGTAATTTCGAATTTTTTTTTTAATTTGGTGTTTTTTATGGGAAAAGGGTTAAAAACAGATAAAATCGGTAATTCTGTATCTTCGGACCTAATACATGAACACAAACATTTAAAAGGATTCTAGAAGGCTAATGAAAAAGAATAGACATTTGTAGGGTACTTTTTTGAAATTCGGTATTTCAGGGAGATAAAACGGTTAAAGCAAGAATGGTTTTTACAATTTCAGTTATACGAAAACCCTACAAAAACCACAAAAGTCCTGAACTATAAAAGTCAATGCCACTTTTAGTTGTAATTTTATAACTCAAGAATGGGCTCACTATCCAAACCAAATGTTTAAGCTTTGTTCGGTTTATGGGATTGCTTGAATCTGAAAGTTGGTTCTTTGATTATATTATTGCGAAATGTGAATCCACCAAAACTGTGTAATGGCACCAAATTGGCAGTGAAAAAGTTATTGCCAAATTTGATTGAAGCTACGATCTTAACAGGTAAATCAAAAGGAGAAGTTTGTTTGATACCACGTATCCCTATGATTACAACTCATATGCCATTTGAGTTCAAACGGTTACAATATCCTGTGCGTTTATCATTTGCGATGTCCATCAACAAGGCCCAAGGCCAAACACTTCCCGTATGTGGTGTGAATTTTGATGAATCATGATTTTCACATGGCCAACGTGATTATTCATGCCCGCAATGGAAAAACAAAAAAATATTGTTTATCCAAATGTTTAAGATTAAGTTTGAAAATAGCTAGCAATTAATAAGATATTTTTTATTTTTTTTTTTTGAATAATAAATTTGATGCTCCAATAAAATTTTTTTATTACTTTACTTGATACAAGTTTAGTCAAGCCTCACAGTGTTTTTATCATCAATATTTATTTGATAAAAGTGCAGTGTTTAAATGAGTTTTGCTACAAGGTACGAACCACTCATTCATCACTGCTCAGGTTTTGACGGCATTTAGAATTTTTACGATTTCTGGTCTGCCCAAATCTAAAAGATGTTTAAAAATGTTTTAAATATCTTAGAAATTATAACGGGATCTGACAGGATGGTGCATAACAAAAATTAGATTAATTTCACTCTAACGCGAGGACATCTTTAAAGTAACTTAACTTTTTCTGAAGTTCATCATGGAAAATTAAGCTATTTATCTGATATTTACGAATCTAAATGCTGGTTCGGACCCGTCAATACGTATTCCAAGTTACACGCTTTTAAACATAAATATTTTAAGCAAATGTTAATGCTGTTTTGAACTTTCTTAAAAACAGTCAAGTACTCTTAATTTTTAAAGTACCGTTAAATTGTTAGTGTTGACCAATTTCACAACAAATTTTTACATTTTCGTATTAATTTGATTTTAATTTTTAATAAAATTTAAGGAAAAAAATACTAAATTTTGCTTCGTAAATCGAATGGCGACGCATAAAAATTTACTCAGCTTACTTAAATAATGGCAACGTAAATCATTAAACATTTTAAGTTTTTTTATTGTTTTGTTTTTAATTTTAGAGGTTCGTCCCAAGGTTACTAGAGCAAAATGTTTACATTTCCAAATTTAATCCAGGCTCCATAAAATTTCGGTTATCAATATAATGTTTTATCAAGATAACAAATAAAAAATATGGATTAAACTTAAAGCATACATTCATGATATTGTTAAGCAAATAAATTTACTTAAGAGTTATTTGTAGTTGTTTTTTAAGTTATCTTATAATTTTTATTAGCAAAAGAATGTAATGCGTAATTGTAGTGTTGTTAATATCACTGTACATGTACCTGTAAATATATATGTACATTAGGGCGGGTCGATTTGAAGGGACGCAAAAAATCGCCCAAGTGACAATCGTGATAATCGTATTCTAGGGATCAAAATAAGAAACTCTAAACTTTACCTCTAAAATAAATTCTAATGTTCCTTATTTTGACTCAAATTTTGAAAAATCCCACTTTGGCCCATTTGAAGTGCCCCAATCGAGTCTAAATGTATGACCGACCTCCTAACTTTGGAGGGCCGACCAACCCATGCTGGTGGTAAACTCCCTGTAACCCTCCTGGGGGTCGCAATACAAAAATTTAAAAATCACAATTTTTGCACTTCACATGAAACAATCAGCGAATTGGCTAAGTTTGTTTTGTTTTGAAGTTTATTTTTTTTTAAATACAACTTTATAATAGAAAAGAAATTAAAAAAAATATTAAGGGTCCTCATGATATCGTTTATAAGTCTCGTAATCTGTGCAAACTGTGCATTTTTACGCCCTCGTAAATGAACTGTCAAAAATTGTATGAGAATTCATTTACACAAACTTGGTAAATTTGCCCAACAATTTTGTCTCGTAAACTTGCGCTGTTCAATTGTGCATTTATACAAACAGATCTTTTAATGATTTCAACGTCGTTTTCAATGAAAAATCCAAGGGTCTATAAATCACAAACAATAAATTCTAGCAATAATTGCAGTAAATTGGTCTTTTGGCTTTCTTTGAGCATTTTTAAAAGCAAATTTCTCATACATATTAACCACAAATTTAAACACAAATTTTTATATTTTTGCATTTTAATTTTTAATTTATTTTTGTATTGACGTTTCTTACAAACTGACATTAATTGTTTAAAATTACACAAAAGTAAAAAAAGGGGCTTCATGAAACAAGACTCGTAAGTTTGCGCATTTGCACAAATGGCAATTTTAAGCGACATCATGAGGACCCTTATTGTTTGAAATCTTTTTTGCTCTCAAGTCTGGACAATTTCGCACGGCTCTCTGATGACGTCGCCATAACAGCATCTACATTTTGACTCGTTTTGACACTCAAGCTAGCAATTTAACATGTCGTTCCGTTCCTTGTATAAGTGACGGAATGTTTAGATCATTAAACAGTGGATCATCTTGATTTAAATATTCGTTCAATGTATTGTACGGATTGCTTCGCGTGAATGGTGGTTCCAATACGTTATTTATATTATTCAAAACGATAATTTCTGTGTAATTTGTGGAATGAAAGTTTATGTCTGGTTTTTTATAAACTCTAAGTTCCATTGGGTCTTCGACATCGGTTCGATAGCGTATAATTTTATTTATAGCACAGTCTCGCTTTTCTTTGCTATCATCAAACAACGTTGATAGCAAGATATTTACCGAATGCGCATAATATGAATTATGTTGAATTACTTGATTGACAATACTGCGTAAAGGAGGTTGTAAAAACCGTGACCAACCAATGAACTTGAAAAATAATACACTACCGTACACGACAGAGCTGTTATACTTGATATTGAAGTACATTGGCGCATAAAAATTAATTATAAATTCAACCAGAATCCGTAAATTTTTTCTGGAGCTGGGGGCATATTCATCAACGCAATTTTCTCATAGCCGTCCACCACCTGAAAATAGTAAAATAAAGTAGTCAAATAATTAAAAACGGTTGACAATTATAATAAATGAGTGATAGCAATTACTTGCCGGAAGAATTTCACAAGTTTCGATTGCGGATTGATTTATCCAAACAAATACCGAAACTGAAGTTCGTTGAAGTGTAGAAGGCAAACGAACCAATGCAATGGTATTTTCAACAGCAATTCAAATCGTCGTATAATTCCATCGTGTGGCCCAGTGTTTGTTGGCGCACCATCAGTGCATATACCATTTAATGCATCCAGTGATCTATTTTTATCGTTAAAAAAAATCATTTAATTTGGTTGTTTTGTATTCAGCCGTTTCATGTTCCAGTCTTACTTAAGTCTATGTTCACACTATGAAAGTTTTCTTTCGGAAAGTGTGAGTTAATTGGTGAGAGGGGAGAGAATAACAGCATGTTCTCTTCCTCTCTCACCAATAAACTAAGCCTTTCTGAAAGAAAACTTTCATAGTGTGAACCCAGACTAACCAATGGTACTTGTTTTCGTAAAAAATAGTTGTACTTTCGAAAAGGGTTTGTTATTGTTCGTAATAGAGAGTTGCTGTTTCGAAAGGAATTTTTCTGTTTTCGATAAAGTATAAAAAAATTCCGTTCATTCAAAACAAATCGTAGTACACAGTACACATTGTTTTATTTCGAATCGAAAGACGTAGTAACCCCTCTGATCTTCATATAAATGACATCCAAATAGAGTTTCTAGAAATTGTTTGTAAAGAATATAATAACTTATAAAGGACGTAATTAATTATAGACAATAATAATTAATCTAATATATTAAGAAATAAAATATCCTTTATTGGGAAAAACTGAACCCAAAGTATTTTTTATGACATGTGTGTGTTTTAGACAGTTATTTCAGCAAAAGTTGCTCAAAATTCATCTCATTACAAAATATTGAGAATAAATCGTGATAAAAATTGCTCTAATATTTGTTTTAAATTAGAAGATTTGACAGTCCTGTTTCATTATGTCAATCATTTTATAAAAATTATTTCGGTTATAAATTATAACCTCGTCTCAAAGTTGTCGAAATAGTTTAAATTTTTCCTTTTCTTTCCCGATTTTGTAACAACTTTTAAAATAAAATGCAAAGTTTGACCGATGGCATGGGTTCTATAAAGACATGCGACTTAAGAAACCATCATAAAAAATTGTCTAAAGGGATCAAATTGCATAAACTCCACATAAGATGACGATGTCCTTAAATCGCTCATCAGGCATATCCATTGTGGTGTGGGCTATGTGTAGGGTTGCCAGACGGCCTGTTTATTTGGGGCTTGTCCAGTTACCAGCTCAAAAACAATTTGTCCAGTTAAAATTTCTTTCTTTAATATTAAAAATTTTTTTTAAGAACAATTTTTGATTTTTTTTAGTTGAACTGTTAATTTTTTTTAATTTCTGTATATTTTTTAATTAGGCTTAAGTTCATCAAAAAAATAATTTAATGAAAATTAAATTTGATAAATTTTTTTTATTCATTACATACTTAATATAAAGGAAAAATGTATATATAGCCCAAATATATTCCAATTTATATCCAAAAAATGCGATAAAAGTTACGTTCAAAATCTATGTACATAAATGTTTGTATTTTCCATACCAATTTGCAAGGCTTATTCGAAAATACTTTAAGTATTTAAAATAATATAAACTCACAAGAAAGGAAAATGATGTCCTTTGGATAATTAAATAAGACTAAATTTTGATGAAAGTTTGAAAAATTTTCAAATATATTTTCTTACAACTAAAACAAGAGTTAGTTACTTCTGTTAATCGTAAGCAACATACAGTAAGAGATTTAAGAACAAAAAAGGGGATTTTTTCTGGTGTTTTTAAATGGTTAGTCGGATTGAAATCAAATAGCAGATGCTAATTAAGGACTTGTATTCCAGTTTAAGTAAAGGATTAGGGATTTATAGACATATTAGGAGAGCCACCAGATTATGGCACCTTTGCTATTAGAAACATAAAAAACAATCCAGAATTTTTGATTTAACCCGATTTTAGAAAACTTATCATTGGAATGCACCGGTCCATTTCATTGGAAAACGATCTAAGTCCGTGCACAAATAATTTTGGATTTTCGGATAGATATAGGGATAATTAGAAAAAATCTTCTCCAGTAAAATTCGTGTTTTCGAGCTAACGATTATTTCGCAAAAAATAGTAGATTTTAGGTGACAATATGTAATATGACGGAAACTGAATTTATGTTGTTACGCTTCCTCATTTTTTTTCATGTTATGGTATAGAAAATTATATCAAATTTTATTATTTTTTTTTTGTACTTTTTAGATTGTCCAGTTATTTTTAAAAAAATCCAGGGGGCAAATTACGGCATTCGATATCGATCGAAAATTCCATTTAAACTGTATTGTATTTTCGATCGATATCGAATGCCGTAGTTTACCCCCAGGTGCATTTCTTATATTGTCCAGTTATTTGAATATCGGTTTCTGGCAACCCTAGCTGTGTGACACCTTGTCAGTAGATTTTTTTTCCCGGAGTTTTTTGATTACCGGGAAAACGGGAATATTTTTTAAATTTCCAGAGATCCCGCTCCATATAAATAATACAAAGTAAATTTGTTTTAAATAAATGAAAAAAACTTTTTTTTAAAAAAAGCGTAAGGGAACTTGTTTACAAAGTAAGTAAAAGAAATGCCTAAAAACTCCAAAAATGAATTAAAGGTTGAAAGGGGAACTTGAATTACCTTACTTGATTATTACCTTACGATTTTATATGTAAATTTCGTATCATTATGCTCTAGAAACAAGATAAAAAGATAACATAAACATAACAATTTAATTCATAAAACAATAATAAAAACAAACAAAAATTGTGGTACTCAAGTTATGAGATCAAAAAGTAAATTCATAAAATAGATAAAATATTTTAAATAAATATATTAACATGTTTTAACAGCTTAGGAAATAACATTAAGACACACTCAAAGCTTTTAGAAAGTCGGCAAAGAGTATATTTCTTATGTTAATTACTTATTACCATGTTTCCGAAAAATTTCACTTTTTTTACCGAGATTGGACAAATAGTTTAAAGTTGTTCATATTTCTAGTTCACAATCCGAAGTAATTTTTCTTTTTTATAAACAACGTCTATATCAGTCTAATGTATGTCAAGGTTGATGCAAAAAATAGCATCAAACGGACTTCTTCTTACAAGATCCACCTGTAATCTTAAGGGCAATGTGTTTTTAAAATTGTATGTTGTAGTATCTTACACGAGTTTCCATAGTTTGTTTATTTCGGTTTCCCAGTTCATCCCGGTTAAATAAGCCGTCACAAAATTAAACAAATTTATGTTTATCACCTTATAAACATATCGATATCTAATTTTTTTTTTTAATTTTAAGTTAATTAAGCAAAGTGTTCCTTCATACTTTCTCGTAACAAAAAATCGGTATTTTATGTATCTCAAACTGAACCGAAGTTATAGCAAAATATAACTTTAAATCGGAACATTTTGAAAACTTTTATCTCATTTTGCCAAGCTCGATTTTTTTTGTAGATATGACTTTGCTGCAATAAATGAGCGATATCTTTGGATATCTCCTATTTTAAGACTTGTCCATGGACAATTAAAATTTACTGCCTGCATCATATTTTGAATTTATGTTCTTTATTAACTCTTCACTTCACTAAATTTATTAATTATCAACTGTTGCACGGCACATTCTGCTTTTGGTAGATTTGTTGCGTCAGGTAGACATTGTTTTACGAACGTACTCACTTCTTGTTATTGATCTAATCGACAACCCATTAACAGATGCTAATTTTTAGAGAATATAGAATATAAAAATAAATTTTAAAGTATAAATAAATTTTTTTTGAAACTATGAGGCACTTTTATATTCCGGGATCCCGCAACAAAAATCCCGGGGAAACGGGAATTCCCGGGAAAACCCTAGTGCGAATTAAAACCAATGAAGTTCAATGATTCTAATACGTATTTTCATTAGTGGTCAATATTAATTTTTATATGCATTATCAATTGTATTATAAATAAATTTGAAAGAATCATGAAAATACTAAAAAAAGGCATATTGTACATTTTTAAATTGTTTATTAACCCAATAGAGGTCAAACAAAAACTGGCCGTAATTTTTTAAGTTCAACTTTATTTATTGATAAACATAAGTTAAGAAAAAAAAATATAATATGAGAAAATTAAAAAAAAAAATTTAACTGAGTTTTTGGGGTGTACTCAACTGAGTCCGTGCACAAAAAATTTTGGATTTTCGGATAGATATAAGGATAATTAGAAAACATCTTCTCCAGTAAAATTCGTGTTTTCGAGCTTACGATTATTTCGCAAAAAATATTAGATTTTGAACTTTTTTGTTCCTTATGCCCTTTTTGATTTTAGGTGACAATATGTAATATGACGTAAAACTGAATTTATGTTTCCTCATTTTTTTTAATGTTATGGTAAAGAAAATTATATCAAATTTTATTTTTTTTTTTTTGTACTTTTAAGATTGTCCAGTTATTTTTAAAAAATCCAGGTGCATTTCTTATATTGTCCAGTTATTTGAATATTGGTTTCTGGCAACCCTAGCTGTGTGACACCGTGTCACTGACACGTAGCTCCATCTTGCTGAAACCACAAGTTTTTCTTAAAACACTATTCACCGTTTAGTCCGCCAGCCCACAACCCACACCGATTAATGACTTTTTGGGAAAGAATTATACGCTCTTTATTCGAATTAGTTTTTGCCGTATTAAAATGATTTGCAGGAGGGGATTTTATAGTGGAAATATAGTAAATAACGTATCAATCGTTACAAAATTCGGTAGATTGGTTTTTGGTATTAAAAAAACCTTAATGGACCTAATTGAAATACAGTTGTGCCATGTTTTTCAGCGTATTTTTTGTTTTAAATTGCTTTCCAAGAGTGGGCTTTATATTGAGCACACGGTAAATTATGGACCGATCATCACGAAGTTTAGTAGTACGATTTCTGACACATAAATGAGTTTGTGCAAAACTTAATACCAAGCGGTGCATTCAGACAGGATATAAATTTTTTAGATTGGTTTTTCCACATTTGGATCTACATATAACTCCTTTCTTACTAAAACGATTGTGTCGGATTTCAATCCAAAAATGCTTAGGATAACTAAAAACAATTTGCCGCCAATATTGTTATTTTCTTTTGATTCCTTCAAAAGTGAGCGTGATCTCAACAGACGAATATGGCTACATCGGCTTTGAAATACTCATGGACCCAGAATATTTACTTTATGGGATCTTAGATGAATATTAAAAAGTTTCAGACGGAATGACAAACTTAGTGTTACCTCTGTTCAAGTAGTTGCGGAGGGTAAAACAATATTAATTTTGCGACAAATAAAAATGGCTATGCAAATAAAATTTACAAGTACCAAAACAAGTCGACACAAACCAAAACAATGGAAACCGAGGTAGCGTGAATCAAAGGATTACCATCAAATTTATAATTTTCAATTCAACAATACGAAACTTTTTTTGCCAAACTTCAGAGATATGTAGGTATAAAAAGTTATTTTTCTACACAAAGTACGAGTAAAATTGTAGAAAATTCGTTAGGGTTAGAAAATTAAGAGCTTTCCAATTAAAATAATCATTTAAGTAATTTTGGATTAATAGAATATTTTAAAAAACTTCTGCAATAGAGAAGCTTATGTAGAAAAAAAGGCAAAGCACATGTTATGTCTCAAAGTGCGGCTATTTCTTGTGAGATTTTTAAATTGGCCAGAGACAGTTAGTTGAAAAATATAAACTCAGCAAGATATGTTTAAGCAAATAAATACTATTTATTTTAAACCCTTCAAGGGGTATAAATTAATTTTACAACGGCTTCGGCCGGCTTACAGCCGCCGCCGGCTAGTTTTCTTCAAGCCGCCGCCGCATAGAATTATGTATCAGCTTGGACCTCTGATTACCATATATGCCAAAACAAAATAAGTGTTTGTATATCCAAATTTAATTTAGACTCCATAAAACTTTATTTATCAAAAAAAATGTTTTTTTTTTTGCAAGATTACAGTTGACAAATATCTCTTTGAAATCTATATATATAAAAATGAAAAATGTTTGTATGTTTGTGGGTTTGTGGGTTTGTGGGTTTGTGGGTTTGTTGGCTTATAGACTCCGAAACTACTGAACCGATTATCTTGAAATTTTTACAGTAACATCACGTGAGCCCTAAAAATAAAATAGGCTACTTATTTTTTCGATAGGGGCAGGGGAATTGGTACCCCCCATAGGATGCCAATATTTATTATCGCATATCTTAAGAGCCGCTGGACGCATTTTGCTGAACTTTTTGTAGTAGGATCTTCTGAGCCCCAAAATTGAAATAAAATAGCAGCGGGGGAAGTGGTTCCCCCCATAGGACGCCAATGCTTAATATCGCATATCTTATGAACTGTTATAGTGAGAATGTTCAAACTTTGTGGAAGTCACTCTTATGGTATACTACACTTTTGAAAATAAAAATAAAGCGGGTAGGGGAGGGGGGGGGAAACCTCCCAGAGGATGCATATATTAAATATCGCTTAACTGAAGAACTATTAAAGGGGGAGTCTTCAAACGTGGTTAAAGCTACTACTATGGCAAACTATAAATTTCAGTATAAAAATGGGCGGGGTAAAGAGGGAAGGAGCAGTACCCCTCATAGATAGAAATAAAAATAAGAGCCACTGCACGCATTTTGTTGATTTTTTGGTGGTAGGATCTTCTGAGCCCCGAAATTGAAATAAAGTAGCAGCGGGGGAAGTGGTTTTCCCCATAGGACGCCAATGTTTACCATCGCAAATCTTATGAACTGTTATAGTGAGAATGTTCAAACTTTGTGGAAGTCACTCTTATGGTATACTACACTTTTGAAAATAAAAATAAAGCGGGTAGGCGCAGGGGGGGAAATACCTCCCATAGGATGCATACATTAAATATCGCTCAACTGAAGAACTATTAAAGGGAGAGTCTTCAAACGTGGTTAAAGCCACTATTATAGTAAACTATAAATTTCAATAAAAAATGTGCGGGGTAGACAGGGGAGCAGCAGTACCCCTCATAGAAGACATATAAATAAGAGAAACTGCACGCATTTTGTTGAACTTTTGGTAGTAGGATCTTCTGAGCCCCAAAATTGGAATAAAATAGCTGCGGAGGAAGTGATGCCCATCATAGGACGCCAATGTTTAATATCGCATATCTTAAGAACTGTTATAGTGGGAATGTTCAAACTTTCTAGAAGTCACTCTTATGGTATACTACACTTTTGAAAATAAAAATAAAGCGGACAGGTGCAGGGGGGGAAATACCTCCCATAGGATGCATACATTAAATATCGCTCAACTGAAGAACTATTAAAGGGAGAGTCTTCAAACGTAGTTAAAGCTACTATTATGGTAAACTATAAATTTCAATAAAGAAATGGGCGGGGTAGCCAGAGGAGGAGTAGTACCCCTCATAGATAGAAATATTAATAAGAGCCGCTGCAATCAATTTGTTGAACTTTTGGTAGTAGGATCTTATGAGCCCCAAAATTGAAATAAAGTAGCAGCGGGGGAAGTGGTTTTCACCATAGGACGCCAATGTATACCATCGCATATCTTAAAAACTGTTATAGTGAGAAAGTTCAAACTTTGTAGAAGTCACTCTTATGGTATACTTCACTTTGAAAATAAAAATAAAGCGGGTAGGCGCAGGGGGGAACTACCTTCCATAGGATGCATATATTTAATATCTCTCAACCGATAAAGTGGTTAAAGCAGTGTAGCGAAGCGCACCGGGTTAAGCTAGTTTAATATAAAGCAAACATTTATGATATCATTTAGATAATAAAATGTTCTGCTGTTAATCACTGCTTTTTGGCCTCCAACTCAACTGTATAAAAATCTTCACAGAAATGAGGATTTAAACAGTTTCTAATTGGAGATCAACATGCTGCCAAGTTTTACAACATCAAATAACATTGATTATTATTATTTAGGAGAGGTAAGCAAATTTCTCTGGAGAATTGTAAACTCAATACTAAAGAAATAAAAAAGTGCTTTTTATAAAGGAAAAACTAACAGTTCGTATTTTAATTTTTAAGGGGACTGCTAATGAAGCTGCTTTAATATGCCAAGACTACGGAAAGGATATTTTAACATTCGATAGTACAGAAGAATATGAAGAGTTTTATAATCAAATATTAACTTTGTAAGTTTATCATCTAGAATTGAATACGAATCAAATAAATAAATTATTTGTTTTTGTTTTGTTTTAGTTGGTGCGGAATCGAATACATTTTTTGGATCGGAGTAGTTGGTGATGGAAAAAATTTTGCATGGTTATCATCTGGAAAACCCGTAATACCGTCCTTGTGGAATAAAAATAGCCTCTCGGGGGTTAATAATTGTGTGTCGACTTCTATAAGTAACCGCGGTTTGAACCAACAAGACTGCAATATTTCGGGTATTGTTATATGTCAGGATCGAGTCAAACCGGAAAGCTGTTGCAAGAAGAAAAATGTATTTCTAAATATTAAACAAAATAATTTCTAATGATAAATGTGGATAATTAACGTACATATATACATTGTATATATATACGAATGACCGACCATTCGTTCTGTACTTTACAGCTTCGTTCTGTGTAAATTATTTTCTAGTGAAATATCTTTAATTGTTCTGTATTTAATTGAATGTGTTTAAACTAGCTCAGAGTGGCTAAACCGTATCCTTGTTAATTGTATTTCACTATTTATATTACTTATTGAATTTGAATTAAAACCGTCATTTAAATGAATTTCCCAATAGCTAACGATCTAGTTTTAAAGTCACTGCATTGTTATACTAACAAACGTTCCACTAATGTTATTGAGCAGATAAGCTAACAGCTAGCATTGTCAATTTTTCCGCCTCATACGATGGCCATCTTTTTTGCTATACCCAACCTTCGTGGATGGTCATTATTGTATTCTATACTTACTTACTTTTCAATCGTCTTAGTAAACACATCATTTAATTTAAAACCGCAAATGAGCTAAAATTGTAACTTAAATACTTTTATCATATTTTATTCTAGAACCACAATTTGTCAAATAAAAGTTAATCTTTGAATTTAAACCTTATTGACTAAATCTATTTATTTCTGGAACTACTGGGCTTGCAATTCCTGCACCGGCCTGGGCTCCATAGTGGTACCTCTTGGAGCTGATCAACCTGTTCAACCATCATCGGCATCCTGCCTGCTAACATACCCTCAAGTATAAAAAATACAGTCCACACCCTTTATTCTTGGTCACCCTACCAATCTCCTAATTTAACTTCTCACGTTTTGATTATTTCTCTAATACATTCCCTTTACCTCAAGCTTATCTGCTATAAATAAAAAAAGGAAATTACTCTTAATTACCTACACAGATCGAAAAAAGACGTTAAAACATTGTCAACCAATGGTAATAAATTGATTACAAAGTTTTGTCAATATTTTGACAACATTTGTTGTCAAATTTTCAACAAAAAGTTTTCAAATTGGGCCGAAAGATAAAAAACGTACCATTGTTGTCGAATTGACAAAACCTTGTTGTCAAATATGTATAAAATGAGTGAGAAATAAAATTATCAAACTAAAAAGTGAAAAAAAAACATTATAAACAGTGACGAACTCATTATATTCCTTGGATATGAAGGAAATTTTCGAAAAAAATATAAATGCTGTACAAACAATGCACGTGCAAAAGATTAGTGACGATGAAGATTGCAAGAACTTATATTAAATCTACTATTTAACAATAAAGTTCCTTCTTTTAAATTTTTATTGCACATTCTATTAAAATTAAACAGGTGAATTTTTTTAATTTTTATTTTAAATATTTGAAATATATTAATAAAAATGAATCATATATTTTTCTTGATTGTGTTCAGAATGGGTTATTTATTACTATACTCAGAACAATTTGTTATCGAAATGACAACCGAATGTGGTCAATATACCAACGGTGTGTTGTCAAAAATGATAACAGCATGTTGTCGAAATGACACCATTATGGTTGTAATATATTAACATTTTGTAGACAGAATGAGACCAAAAGGTGACAAAATCACAACGTGGTGGTTAAAAAATATCGAAACCATCTGTTATCAAACTCACTTTTGACAACGACTGGTGTAAATTTTGGTATTTTTATACCGGATTTTCCCCTCTGTGTACATACATTCCACCCCTATTTATACTTGGTGACATAAAAGCGGCTAGGCTTTTTACATTTATGTGCCATACAATCCACTCTTTCTTACTATTGAAATTCAACAACATCGGTCCACAAATGGCTGAGATATGACCAAAAATCTACGACTGCCTCTAATTTTTCCAAAAAAATCGCTTGTGGTTGTTGTTTTATTTTAATGTGTTTAATTTTACGCATACAAACACATACACATTTATGTATGTACATGATATGCGGCTCAAATAAAGAAACAAACTCGTAGATTCAATATATTTTAATAAAGCGTTCCTAGCCCAATTGTCTAAGTTGACGCCTGAGACTCGTGAGCTCGAATCTGGATAGAATATTTTTTTATTTTTATTTAATTTTTTTATGTCCTAAAAAACGATTTTAAAATTATAAAGCTTTTTGATATTTTCATTTATTTGGCAATGACACCGTATTTTATTTAATTTCGCCAAGCATCAGTTACGTCCAGCTCATATGCCCAATGGGCAAGCTTTTACAAAAGCACTTTAGTGCTTTCACACCGACGAGAGATCAACAGCCAATCAGATCGCGGTGACAACAATGCTTGCTGCTTACTTTGCAAAGAAAGAACAACAAATTGTAAGTACTTTGCAAAGAAACAATAACAAGTTGTAAGAGCTTTTAAAGCTTTTTATCGAAAATGAAAATATCAAACCAAAACGATTTAGAAAAAAGAACTTGTAACAAGCTTACCAACATAAGCCTTAAGCTTAGAAAATGGATGTGATTACTATTATAAAAGGTTTATTAATAATTGTTTAATAATGAAAACTGATCCCTTGCGATAACATAACTTGCCTATAAAAGTCTTATTGTAGAATAAGCCAACAGAAAAATAATTTTCTAATCTATAATAAATAAGATTTAATTCTTTACGATTACTCGGTTTTTTTTATATGACGTAGTATTTACAAAAAGTTTTTTACTTAAATAATATTTATTTACTTTCTTTAAATTATGCATTGCACAAAACAAAAAGACTGAAAGAAAACTGTAACTAATAATACAAATTTTACTTCATTCTCAAAAACACTTACAAAACTATTGCGAGAATAAGTCATTTGCAATCATATTGGTTGTCATGTTGTAGGAAATCTCTTATGATAAGCTTATTCTACAACTCATTTACATTTTGCTCTCTACATAAAACATACATAAAATAGTTCTATTTAATTTAATTAAATACGTACGGATTGTAATCGTACATATCTGTGGTATTTTGACAAAACATTGTAAGTCAAATTTAAAAAGTTAAATAAAAATGATGTTAGTCATACGAACTTTCATTCAAAAAACATTTTTGTACCTATAAGTTTTTAAAATTTTGTATTACAAATAAAATTTTTCTTTAATTTCGGTTTATTTTATTATTTGATAAAAATAATTTTTGCATCGAGTTTTTCTTAAAAACTTTTCTGCTATCTTATCTCGACTTAAGATGTTTTCAAAATGCCACAGATTTGTACATGTGTATGTATCGGCAAAGTTATTTATGTATGTAGGCATTGCTTCCCTGCAAATTATAGGACCAGTTCAAACACGCGTGTGAAGAGTATCCCACAAGGGACTAGGACTAGTCCAAAAGTAACCCAAACGTATGGAAAAAACATGGTCTATTTAACATTACGATGTCCTATGGCAGGACCTTATAAAACATCTTTGGACTACAAAGGAGTAGTTTTAAAACTACTCCATTGTGTACACAAGGGGATTAGATTTAACTTCGTTTAAAAACGAAAACATGTCGTTAAAAAACGAAGACATGTCGTCTCACTACAAACAATTTTTAATAATGACATGGTCCATGCTTGCATTACATCGGACCAGTCCATGGAATAGTCCATTAGATGAAATTGGATCAGGTGGTGCAATAATATTTGCCGGGTTTAGTAATTGTTGTTGTTGTGTGGAAGCTGTTGCTACGTTTCCCTGCAAATAATTGGACTATTCCAAACACGCGTGTAAAATGTAGCCCACAAGGGACTAGGACTACTCCAAAAGTAACCCAAACGTATTTAAAAAACATGGTATATTTAACATTGCGATGTCCTAGGGGAGGACCATATATGCCAGCTTTGGATTACAAAGGAGTAGTTTTAAAACTACTCCTTTGTAATCCAAAGCTGGCATTGTATACACAAAAGGATAAGTTTTAACTTCGTTTAAAAACGAAAACATGTCGTTAAAAAACGAAGACAAGTCGTCTCACTACAAACACTTTTTAACAATGACAGGGTCCATACTTGCATTACATCAGCCCAATATTATTTGCAGGGCTGATATCTTCTTGCATTTGGCTTGGTTGTTGTTTTTTTTATAAAATCTCTTCAGACCTTGGGTACACATACATATGTGTATCTTAACTTATTACAAGTTTTAAAGACTAGCGACATCGTGCGACCAATAGATACAGTTTTATTGCTTGCTTTGAGCTACTGCGCTTTAAAAAAATATCAAAAGATGGTAGGGTTTAAAAGTTTAAGCCATTATTTTTACATTTTAATTTAAAATTTTGAAAAACCCATACTGTTTGGATATTTTTCCTCAATAACTAATCGTTAAGACATATGTGCACCTCTTTTTTCTACCACTTAAAGTAAAAAAATTATAAAAACCGAAATTTAAATTATTGAACTTTTAGCTTGAAATTAGCTCTTCTTTTTGTAAAATGCAGAATCAGTACAATTATTGCTAAAATCACCAAAGCTCCTGGTAGGCCAATGCTGGTAGCTAAAGCGGTTTTATAACTGCTGACCAATCTTTCAATTTCAGCGACATTTTCGGTATAGAGATCTTTTAACATTTCCAAGGACAACATTTCTTTATAATTGGTGATCAGATTAGTGGTATTGATCATAGCTGGTAAGGGTTTCATGATCTTTTCCCAATAGTGATAGTAACATTGTTAAATTTAATAAGATAGGTACCATGCAATTTTACTTTCTTATTTTCAATCTGCAGTGTCCCATTATAACCATTCAAAAGCAGTAAGCCTGGTGATAGTTCACTCACCATGGATAAATGCTGATTATTAGATGTTGAACAGGTTGATGGCATACCATTGAATAAACTTGGTAGACAGCTCAATTGGGTGATATCTTTCAGGTTGTCATCTTTGCAAACTGCCACATCATTAAATTTTCTACATGCCGACTTCACCTCAAGGCGAGAGTTTTTGCACAGTACGAAATTTTCATTATTGATTTTAACTGATACGTTAGTTGTTTTTACGGGTTTAACAAATAAACTTTTACAAGTTTCTCGTTCAGTTATTTGCAAATCGACAATATAAAGGATTGTAAATTTAATTATTCCAATCTTAACTTCACCGAACTCTAGGGCTTCAATCAGATCTACGTAAGGCATATTTTGCTCATTGAAATGCTTCCTAGTGATGTTCAGTTCATACTCTGACAGTACAAAAGATTTCAAAATTCCAGATTTTGACCACTGTATAGAGTAACCAAGATTAGTAAGTGCTTCCTTAATTATATGTTGCTTCCTTTCAACGTCTCTAACGATTTTCCGCTCAAAAGCATCATTTGACCTGACCCTATGTTATTTATTATACTATTACTTATATTTGTTATCTCTTGAAATCTTGTTTCTATAGACCTATTTTTAATAATTTGCTTGTCGTTGTTTTACAAAAGTCTTTTCATGCTATCAGTACCAATCTGAAAATCATCGTAATCAGGCGAGCCCGCCACCCACTTCCATACACTTCCCAACGCAGTAATTGATCTAGTTTCGCGTCTGGGTTTTAATTCAGTAACCAAAGCATGTAATTCTTGTATCTGATATAAAAATATGGATAATTGCTATTCTTTTTCCCTATGTCCTGTCTTATAACAGTGTCCAATTCTTCAATTGCCTTTTCATAGGAGTCGAGGTCTGTTACGTGGATAAGTTTGAAATCACCGGTTATCACCTTAACCGTTCCAGTCTCTACTGTTACAATTTGGGCGTTTGAGTAGTCCAGTATCTGTACTTCTGCTGTTAATAAATTAGACATTAATCTGCTTTGTTGTGATACAGACGTGTATTATTAAACCCGCATAATATTTGAATTAATTAAATTTGATTTTTTTTATTCAAAATAAACATTCCGCGAATGAACGCATGTTACGGTGAAAAACAAAAACAATATTTTGTATGAACAAAAACAATGAGACAACAATAGGTGTGTTCCACAAGATCTCGGGCAAGTTCGGACTAATGAGAGTAAAATGAAAATTACTCTCTGAATTTGCCGAAACTACCCAAAATTGCTGGAACGCAAAAAACCATTTTTGAACATCTTCATATACTAATGCTGCTGACTTTTCAAATTAAGATCTATTTAAGTGATTTAAGACGCTTAAAAGTCATAACATTATAAAACTAAAACATTTGCATCATTGTAATTTTTTATATTTTGTTTTTTTTATATTAAAGATTAAGGGAAATATGTATGCAATAACGTTTTAACCACTTTAATTTTTCACAAAAACCTTACATTTTGCTTTTTAATATGTTTATACCCTTCACCTCAGGTGGAAAAGGGTATATATAAGTTTGTCATTCCGTTTGTAATTTCTACAATATTGATCTTAGACCCTATAAAGTATATATATTCTGGGTCCTTATGGGGAGAGAAGTTGATTTAACGATATCCGTCCGTCTGTCCGTCTGACCGTCTGTCCGTCTTACGTTTGATATGTGTTTTCCGGAGACTCCAGACATGATAGCGGCTAGGTTGTTTTACATTTGTGTCACATATAGTCTACCATCGGTTGCTATTGAAATTCAGCAAGATCGATCCACAAATGGCTGAGTTATGAGCAAAAAACCACGACTAACTCTAATATTTTCCAAAAATCCCTTGTGGTTGTTGTAATTTTATTACTTTTTGCTGTATATCTGGGGAACGGCAAAAGCCAAAGCTTCCAAATTAGGTACACACATTTAGGTAGCCCATACACACGATCCTACAAAATGTGGGCGGGATTGGAGAAGTGGGCGTGGTACCTCCCGTACAAAAAAAATTAAAAATTGTATAAAAACCTAAATTTTAGGGCTGCCATATGCCCTATGGATATGGCTTATATACTTAAATATCGAAAATTTTTAGTAGAACATATTTTGTAAAAAATTCAGAAAAATAGGTTCAAATACAAAAAAGTTATGACCAAAATTAATTTTTTTTTTTAAATACCCACTTTCGGGAACCATAGATCTCCCCGAGTCCAAGCTTTATAACACAAGTAAATGGTAAATTCCTTCTTAAACACGTCGGTATATAAATCTGTCAAATCGGTTAAAAAATGGCTGAGTTATGAGCAAAAAACCACGACTACCTCTAATATTTCCAAAAAATCCCTTGTGGTTGCTGTTTTTTTTTGTTTGTGCTTTTATTCGAACGTGTTGAATGTTAGGCATATCAAACACACACATGTTTGTACATGATTCCTCGCTTAAATTGAAAAATACGTACATACCTACATATTAAACAAACAAGGAGACGGAATATATTCTACTTTAATTCTTCGTTTGCATAAGCGTTAATGGCTGAGTTGTCTGGGCGGTTGGTTAAAGCAGCGTTGTTAGTAGTTGTCGGGGTTCAAATCTCGACATCCACCTTTTCAAAAAAAAAATTTTTTAACTTTTTTTATATTCTATAAACGATTTTAAAATAATTCAGCAATTTTTGATTTTTTTGACAATGTAAATATTAATCGTTCGCTTAACTTACATGTAAAACAAAAATCATATTCTATATCTACCTATTTGTTTTTTATTTTTTATTTAATTTGTTTATGTCCTAAAAACGATTTTAAAATTACCTATTAAGCTTTTCGATATTTTCATTTTATTGGCAATGACACAGTGTTTTATTTTATTTCGGCAAGCATATACGTACCTACATATGTACATAAAAAGTTGTATGTAATTTAAATAAATCCATACTAACTAGTAGGTTAACCTACCCTGAAGGAAACCTGGGTGCAAGTGTCTCCAAGTCACCAGTTTTGTCGACTATTTTGGTAACATTGTCTACAAAGTGTTTACACTTCACTACATTTGCCACTATATTTGGCTTTAATACGCAAACATTTTTATCAATAACAACTGAGAAGTACAATTCCTATAAAAGTTGAAGAAATAATAAAAAATATATTGTTATGATTTCGTATTCGTACCAAAAGTGTAGACTACATTTACTAAAATGTACTAGTGATTCTCTGGTTCCAATGTCTACATATGTTCCCAAAGGAACTACCTAGTCAGTACCTAGTCAGTAGTACCAACGTCAGTAGTAGATTTCCAATGACACGCACATGTTAAATGTCTATAGTAAATAACATTGTCTGGGGTATAATAAGTCACTAGTACTGGTGACTGTGTCAATAGTGAATCAGTACAGATTCACTAGTGACATTTCCTACAGGGTAGCTATTGCAAAGCCATACATATGTATGCACATGAGTATGTATGAATGAGCAAAAGTTATTTATGTATAAAGGCATTGCTTTCGTAATTGTTGTTGTTGCATGTTATTTTTATTGCAATGCCTTTAGGCATAGCTGGAGTAATTGTTGTTATTGTGTTTCGTCTAATAATCTGTTGCTACGTTGATCTCTTCTTGCATTTCTCTTGGTTGCGGTTTTTTGTTGTTTTTTTTTATAATCTGCACCACAAGTGGTGGATTTTAATGTGTTTTTTACGCATACACATGTATGTATGTTCATAAAATTCTCTCAATATATTTTAATTTAACGTTTCTTCAATAAAACCGTTCGTAGCTGAGTTGTCTAAGTTCTCGCTTAAGGCTCGTAAGATTGCGAGTTCAAGTGTCCAAAATAAATTTTTTTTTTATTTTTATTAAATTTTTTTATACACGATTTTAAGATTAAATATAATTAAAACTTATATAACGAATTTCAAACATCAACTTTGTCAAAAGAGGAAACGGACTTAGTTATATACATACATTTTTTGATTTTGTCATAGGTATTCTTTTTAAAAACCTCTTGTTCTTATCTCACCATGGTGAAGGGTATTTAAGATTCGGCATAGCCGAATATAAAACTCTTACTTGTTTTTAATTAAAACTAAACTTTTCCTTTTGCTTGTAAATTTCCTGAATTATTTATCAGTTTCATATGTAAACAAAAACAGCTGATTGTTTTTTCCTGTCCGAACTTACCCAAAGAAAAAGTTCGTGCAAATTTGTACAGGAAATGAAAAAAATTACTCTCTCAATTACTCTCTTTATTGCACAAAAATTGTTATGTGGAACGCTTATGGGTAACTTTGTGCAAGTTCGGACTGTTTCGTTATGCATGTGGAACCAGTGATGCCAACTTTTTGAGAGCAAATAGCACTTTAAAATTTAAGAAAAGCACTAAAAAGCACTAAGACATTTTTACAATTTAATAACACACAAAACAAGTTCCATTTGGCTGTGTCGAATATTATATACCTCCAAAATTTAAAAAAATGCGACAGCGTTGATGAGTGACCATTTTTTATTATTATCTTCAAAAAAAATAATAACATCCGAGCATTTGGATCATCATCAGCTGAGTTTTAATTTTCCACAAAACAGTCTGAAAGTAATACAGTGCGAGCTCGATTTTCGTAACTCGAAAAAAATCTAGCCTGTTACAATTTCCCAAAATTTGCAATGACCGACCATTGTTTATAAAACTTAATCACAGCCCATATTTTAATAAAAAAAAACCTTCTATTTTACGGTTGAAATAAGATAATTGGCGTATCATGCAATATTCTTAAAAAATAATGATATTATACACGTTTGAACACTAAAGCGCATGAAAAATGGCAGGTTACACAAAGCTCGTTAAAAAAGCATTTTATGTCAACTGTTTCTAATTTATTTAACACTTTGCTTATACCAAGTAATAGCTTTTTTGTTTTTAAAGTTTGCATGGTTTTTAACTTTTCAATACGTTTTTTCTACATGACTCAATATCGTTGTTTATTTCTCTTCACAATCGCAAATATTTTCCAAGCAATTTTCTATTTTTGAAACAGTAAATACATCTTTTTATTACGATTACTAAATATGTTGTCAACGCTAAAAAGTGCAACGTTTTGTAAAATTTCCAAATTGCTAGGAAACCTAGCACTAACTTCGTTAATAACGTTTTTGGTAAAACGAATGCTAGTTTCTTTTATCAAAAAAATCTTTACAGGCCTTCTCAAAATTTTACCCGAAATAGGAAATCTAAATCATCCTCTATATTATCAAAGTTTTAAAAAATGATAGAACAAAAATAAAAATTGTAAAAAGCACTAAAGGCACTAATGAAAAATTTAAAAAGCACCAAGTTAGTGCTTTTTCTTAGTTTGGCACTATGGATATAATTTTGGCGTTTTGGGATATCAAAAAGCACCATGAATAGTGCCAAAAGCACTAAGTTGTCATCGCTGTGTGGAACAGAGCTAATAAAACTCAACGAGAGAAATTGCTATGTAACAGTTCATGCAAATGAAAATAATGAAATAAATAAAACAAAACAATACAATATTAACTACCTAACGGCTAAGCCAATTATTCGTACACGTTCCCTCTCACCCTCGGTATTTACAAAAACGGTGGATAGTGACTCATTAAAAAAACTAAAACTAGACCTGGTGACAAGTGTTGCCAGGCCAGAAAGTATT
Organism: Pollenia labialis; assembly: GCA_949318255.1. Taxonomy (NCBI): domain Eukaryota; kingdom Metazoa; phylum Arthropoda; class Insecta; order Diptera; family Polleniidae; genus Pollenia; species Pollenia labialis. Next base: position 59,593,889 of record OX439143.1, read on the forward strand.
GCCGCGACGTCAAAAACAAATTTAGTGGGAAATGATACCATGAACTTAAACACAAATGCAATGGAAAACCCCCCTGTAAAAAGTTGTCAAAAGCCTCAAGTCCAAGTTGGTATGGACAGGTATATAACAGTCCTTAAACGGGGTCGCAGCACTACATCTTCAGCTGTTGCTTCGGCCTCAAAATAAATAATAAATATACATAATAATAAAATCGTCCAAGCCTCCCCCGATATATCTTAGGGAGCATAACTCAAATGATCTAATAAAGAGTATAATTTCGTTGATTGGTGAAAATTCTTTTTATGTAGCCGCAATAAAGCGAGGTAGTATTAATGAAACGAAAATTCAAGTAAATCAGGAAAATGATTTTCGCAAAATAGTTAACAAATTTGAGGCACTTAAAAAAAGTTTTTATACATACCAACTCAAGAGCAGTTAAGGCCTGCAGGTAGTGATTAAGGGAATTGATTCATGCGTAGACCCAGAGGAAATTAAAACATTCTTGGAAGAAAAAGGTTTCATGATAAAACATGTGGTAAATATTAGAAATAGGGAAAAAAATCCTCAACCACTTTTTCGTGTAGAATTAGAGCCCGGCGACATTAAGTTAAAAAAAAAACGAAACGCATCCCATTTATAGTTTAAAATATATTCTATACAGAAAAATCACAATTGAGGAGCCGCACAAAAAAATGGACCTGTTCAATGCTTAAACTGCCAAGAATTTGGCCATACCAAGGCATACTGCTACTTACCCCCTGTTTGCGTAGTATGTGGAGAACTACACGGTACAGTTTCTTGCGATAAGTCTAAAACCGACCCCAACGTAAAAAAATGTAGCAACTGTGGCGGCAATCACACTGCCAATTATAGAGGATGCCCTGTATATAATATCGTTAAGCAAACGGTTGGACCGAAAACAAATACCCCTCAAATGCAGGTTGCAAACCAAGTAAACACAAATGCAATTCAAGCCCCCCAGCCTGGTAATAACAGGACCTCTTACGCTAACGTCCTAAGATCAAACCATGTGCCAATGCAAGGGGCCTCGCCAAGTAATGACGAAACTCCAGTTTCTAATTTAAGTCGTTTAGAAAAAACCATGGAAACATTAGTGCAAACAGTAAATAATTTTACGAACACAATGGATAATATGATGCAGGAAATTCTAAGAATGCAATCAATGTTATTGCAAGCTGTTCTTAACAAGCCATGAACTGTTTAAAAATTTGTTTTTGGAACGCAAACGGCATCCGCCAACATAAAAATGAATTAGAATATTTTCTTAAAAGTAAACAAATTGATGTCATGATGGTTTCTGAAACACATTTGACCTCAAGAAATACGTTTAAAATTAATGGTTATATACTGTATGATACCAAGGACCCTCGAGATAGAGCTTGTGGAGGTTCTGCCATTTTAATAAAAACCAGAGTCAAACACTACCTCATAGGTGATCATCGTGAAGATTATCTTCAAGCAACAAACATTTGCGTTGAATAATTAAATAGAAACGTAGTAATCTCATCGTTATACTCCCCACCTAGATATTCAATATCAGAAAGCCAATATTATAATTATTTTTAATCATTAGGACCGTGTTTCCTGGCCGCTGGCGATTATAACGCTAAACATACCTTCTGGGGGTCCCGACTTATAACACCAAAGGGTCGTGTTCTATTTAATACTATTTCTAAAATGGATTTGAATGTGAAAGCGAGCGGACAACCAACATATTGGCCTACTGATCGGAAAAAAATACCAGATGTCATCGATTTTGGTGTGGTTAAAAACATCCCCTTAGAAACGATTTATGTTGAAGCTTCCTTAGAATTATCTTCCGACCACACACCAACAATTGTTACTTTAATGAACCCCAATAGAATTGTATCTCCAACTGGTTACTTAGCGACACAAATCAATTGGCTGAAATATAAAAAATATCTCAGCACCCATTGCACAGAAAATATTCCGCTTAGTGCACCGGAATACGTAGATCGCGCTATTCTTAATTTTGACAGTTTTCTGAAGCTAGCTGTGCAACATTCCAGTATGACCCCAAAAAAAACTTAAAATATTAAAATTTATTCCACAGATGTTGAGCGTCTCCTGTCTGAAAAAAGAAGAGCTCGAAGAGAATGGCAATTGCACAGATCCCCTCATCTTAAGAACTTACTAAAAGAGTGTACAAAAAAGCTAAGAAAGTTACTTCAGACTAAGGAACTTGATGAAACTCCACAATCAGACTACTCATTATGGCGTGCAGCTGAAAATCTAAAAAGGCCAGTTGTCTCTAAGCCACCATTAAGAAACTTGAACGGAAGTTGGGCAAGAAATGATAACGAATAGGGAAATCTGTTTGTTAATCACTTAAAAAACGTATTCACCCCAAATATATCTCACGATACTGCAATCGTGTTACCACCTGTTCCTGCTAGAGCGGCTGTTCCCCTAAGATTTGAGATAAGAGACATCGAAAAGGCTGTTTGTGAATTAAACCCCAAAAAAGCCCCTGGTTTTGATAAGATCAGCAACAAAATGCTTTTGGAGTTACCCAGCACAGCAAAGAAAATTATTCTTTTAATTTTCAATGCTATCTTACGTCTTCAATACTATCCTCAAAAATGGAAGGTTTCCTTAGTCACCATGATACCTAAACCAGGAAAGGATCACACAAAAGTTGAGTCATATAGGCCTATAAGCTTACTTTCTAATATATCAAAGCTGTTTGAGAGGCTGTTAGTGTAGATGTTTCTCAAGCTTTTGATAAAGTCTGGCATGAAGGCTTGTTATATAAATTGAAGCAAAATTTACCAGCAAACACACAAAAGTGGCTAGAAAGCTACTTAGTCGGTCGTCAATTTATTATAAAAGAAGGAAATTTCCTTAGTTCACCTCAGCCAACTGGCGCTGGAGTCCCACAGGGCAGCATTCTGGGGCCTCTATTATACTTAGTTTATACTTCGGAAATGCCAACGAGTAATCACACACAAACTTCAACATTTGCCGACGATACAGCTTTTCTAAGCGTCCACGAAAACAGTTATGAAGCATCTCGTTATTTACAGGATCATATAACTCAACTAGAAATATGGCTGAGACAATGGAGGATAATGGTAAATGAGCAAAAATGCGTACATATAACATTCACCTTGCGCCGGGAATCTTGCCCACCTATTAAAATCAATAATCAAATAATTCCTCAACATTCGCATGTAAAATATCTCGGTATACATCTGGATCGACGATTAACGTGGAAATGCCATATAGAGGCAAAATTAACTCAAATGATACTTAAAGCCATTCAAATTCATTGGGTTATTGGAAGAAACTCTGTCCTTAGTCTCGATTGCAAGCTTCTACTTTACAACTCTATCTTAACGCCTATCTGGTGCTACGGTATTCAGTTATGGGGCACTGCCTCGGCTTCTAATATCGATAAAATTCAAAGGCGCCAAAATAAACTTCTTCGAATAATCACAGCTGCCCCTTGGTATGTTAAAAATTCAAATATTCACAAGGATCTCAATGTTCCATTAGTTAAAACTGTGATTACGAAATATGCAGTAAAATACATAAAAAGGCTCGAACTGCATCCACACTCGCTTAAGAAGAAGAGACACTGCAGCACTTGTCCAATTAGATGAGCGATAAACAGCTACATATATAAGTGAACAGAACCCGTGATGAAAACATTTTTTGTCTGGCACTGGCAGGACATAAAATAAAGTATTAGGTTAAGATTTGATTAATTATTGTGAGTTCATATTTAATATATGAAGATTCAATAAATAAATAATGAAAAAAAAAAAAAAATCTGCAAGGCAATATTAATTTTTTATTAAATTTTTGTGAACTACACAGTTAGAAGTTGTCAAAATTGTTCCTCCTCTGTCTTTCTTTACTTTTTGAATTTTATATCTTGGCGTTTGTTTATTTCCTATTCTTTTATTGTTGCTCACAAAAACCACGTCAATACTCTCATACAATTTTCTTTTAGTTTTCTTCTTATTATGATGGTCTAAATCTTTCTGCTGTTTTTCTGTCAAACTCTGCATGATCTTTAATCTGTCCTGTTTTAAGGATGTAGGGTCTGCATTTCTACCAAAAAATACCTCAATAGGTTTTTTATTTATTGTAGAATGAACCGAGTTATTGTATTTATTTAAACAATTTGTCAAAAGATCTACAAATGAATTATGGACGTTTTCTGCATTAGTACATCTCATAATTTCTGTTAATGTGGCATGGAAACGTTGACCATTTATAGAACTGGTACAAGGTGGTATTTTATAGATTTGAATACCCAATTGATTTTCCAACATAAATGTTACAGAAGCTGAGTTAAGTGACTTCTCATTATCTATGACCACATTTTCAGGGGTACCAAATGACGTTAGCAACTCCTGTAAAGGATATTTTTATGTCCTCGGTTGCTCTTGACTTTACTATCCTGGCCTGAGCATACTTAGAATAACCATATTGTTTGTATGGTAAATGTCTAATGCCCGTAATTTCAACAAACAGTTATCTGGTCGTGTTCGTACCTAACAGTTATCTTTACCTATTCGGTAAAAATAGTTTGGTAATTTCAACGTTAATTTTGCCTACGTGTTTTTTCCTTTAAGTTTTCTTTTTAAATAGGGCAACATTTGTATTTTTATTAATATATTAAATTAACTGAAAAAATCGATGGTGTAAAATACACTACAGTTCAACCAGTAGGTAGGACAAACATGTTAAAATGATCAAAAATTCGTTACACCATAGATATCTATTCACAGCCAGATATCTGTTTGTAAAAATTACGGGCATAAGTGTAGGTATTGTCCTGGGTATTGTGGAATAGGTGTTTTCTCTAAAGCTATGTTATTTGGGTGACGATCATATTTATTTCCGCAACAAATTTTACACTGCTTTACTATTTTCTTTATCTTTGCATGCATGTGAGGGAAATAAAATTTTCTAAGTAATTGAAGTTTATTTTCTTTTGGGTTTCTGTGTGCTCGTTTATGTTCATTTATGATTTCAGTCTCTTGTTCAGTATCTGATGTCAAATCTTTAACCATAGTCCTCGTGTATTTCGTCTAAACTTTAGTAAAATGGGATGAGCTCTTGTATCTTACCTAGAATTTGGTCTTCGGTCATGATTTTAAAATCTTTAGAAGTCTGTCAATATCAAATTCTTTCTCTACTATTGTATGCCTATGGTATGTGGGAAATATTATTTCAAAATTGTAAGAGGGTAAATCGCCTGTCGAGATTATGATTTGGTTCTTGAACACATTCAATGGAGAATCTGTAAACTGAATTAAATTTTGGGAAGAGATTTCGTGACTATGCTGTGTAGCAGTCAATGAATTCACTTCGGCAACTCGTGGAGGCCTAGACAATGCATCAGCAACTACATTACTGCTGCCGGGTTTGTACTTGATCTCATAATTATATTCTTCTAAGATGGCTTTCCATCTTTTTAATTTGCTGTTTGTGTTCTTATTTCCCAAAGCATATGTTAGTGGCTGGTGGTCAGTAAAGATTTTAATTGCTACCGGTCCATACAGATAAGTTCTCAACGCTTTAAGGGCCCACACTATTGCAAGCATTTCTTTCTCATTTGTTGCATAGTGCTCTTCGGCCTTGTTCAGTGTTCTAGATATGAAGGTGATTGGGTTCCCGTCTTGTTCCAGTACTGCTCCAAGCGCATAGTTTGATGCGTCGGTTGTTAAATGAAATTCTTTTTCGAAATTTGGGAATGAAAGCATTACTTCTTCAGAAGAAAGTGAGTTTTTTATTTTTTTGAAGGCTTCAAGGGCCTCATCGTTTAAGTTAACCGGGATCTTAGATGAATCTCTCTTTGACATTCGTCCCTCCTCACCCCTCAAAAGGACGGTTAGGGGTTTTGCCAATTTTGCATAATCTTTTATAAAGCGTCTGTATAACCCCGAGAGTCCCAGAAATGTCCTGAGCTCTTTGATCGTTCTTGGAGGTAGCATTTCATGATAAAACCTAGATATTCAACTTCTTTCTTTAAGAACTCACATTTATTTATTGCACTTTCATATTTGCTTTTTGTAAAGTGTAAAAAATGGTTTCTTGGCCAAAAACTATAATGTCGTCTAGATTTTGCCGATGTGGTCTCTCAACATATCGTCAAATGCTCGTTGAAATACTGCCGGGGCATTTTTCAACCCAAATGGCAATCGAACGAATTCATACATCCCGTTATTAACGGAAAATGCCGTTTTTTCGATATCTTTTTCCCTAAGCGGAATTTGATGGAACCCGCTTTTCAAGTCCAATACTGAGAACCACTTATTTTTACCAAGTTGGGCAAGTACCTCGTTTATTCGCGGCATAGGATATCTGTCAGGAATAGTTACATTATTTAGCTTCCTATAGTCTATGACCATTCTGTATTTTTTTTCGTTGGAAGCATTCATATTTTTCGGCACTACCAATACAGGAGAGTTGTATGGTGACCTGGATGGTCTTATTATTCCGTGACTAAGTAATGCATTGATTTGCTTTTAAACTTCGTCCTTCATTAATACAGGATATGGGTAACTTTTTGTGTAGATTGGGTCGTCAGTCGATGTCCTAATTTCTGCTTTGACGGTGGTATTGAATGTTAGCTTTTCATCTGGTTCTGAGAAAAGTGTGGCGTATGTTTAACACAGTCTTACTAATTTTAGTGCCTGTTCTTCTGTAAGGTGATTTGTTCGTATGTTCAAGTTATTTACTGACTCTGATTGTTGTTGTTTTATGTGAACTTTTATAGAATTATTTATTATCATATAAGTTTGAGAAGTGTGAATAATTGCGTTTAGCTTTTTTAGACTGTCGTTACCTAGAATGCCATGAAATGATTTCAGTGGGGGCAATATTAAAAACTTTAGATTTTCAGATCGTACTCCGAATAAATTAATTAATGTATGATGGGAAATTGTGACTTTCCCACCAACGGAGTTTGCTTGAAAAATGTTTTCATTGGGAATAGGGTTTTGAACTAATTTTGGTTGAATATAATTTTTATTTGACCCTGTGTCAATTAAAAACCTTAATATTTTACCATTGCTGGCTTTACACTGAAAATATGGTAACGTAGAGTTGCTTAGTCTAAAAAATTAATATCTGAAAATTCAGTATATTCGTTTTCGTCAGGAATATTACAATGTGCATCTAAATAGTCCGTCAAGTCTTGTATTTCCTCATTGTTTGGTTGAGGTTCACCTGTCTCAATATTAGCTTCAGGAATTGGATTACACTGATCGTGTTCGATGTGGTTAATTCGCTGAATTTTTCGTGGTTGATTAAATTGTGCGGACTGCGGCAATGGTCTTAGACCTACTAATCTAATATCGGGTAAGGGACGATTAATATAATTCACTTTCCTGGAATGCATGGAAGGGTCATTGTCCATTGGGACTGGAGGTTTTGGTTGATTTGTCTTTGTGGTGGTATATTGGATGGTTGTAAATTTTGTTGTTGAAGGTAAGTATTATGTCTAATATAGTTTTGTCCGTATGGGTTGTGGTATTGCTGTCCTTGAATGTTATGAGGATACATATTAAATCTTGGCTGGTTCGCAAATGGGTTTCTTGGCAAAGATGCCTGTGGAATATGCGTTAATTGTGGATAGAATGTTTGGTTTGGGTAAGCATTATTAAATTTCCGGTGAGAAATATGAGATGGGGTTTTATTTGCGCTGTTGGCATGTTGTGTCCTAAATTGTTGATTGTCCAACTTCAAACACAAATGTAACGCTTATTGCAAGTCTTTGAGCTCCCTAATACCTAGCAACCTGGGTAGTTCACCTCTTAAACGTCTGACAAACGTGTGGAGCGCTTTATTTCTATAATTTTTTGTAAGCAAATAAATAGCGTATTCACTTTCTTCTAGGCATGCTATCTTATTTAGAATTAGAGATAAATGACTGTAAATTCGTTAATAAAAGTCTTGTACCGTACTGTTACCTTGGATCATGGAAATTAATTGATACTCAAGGGTACCTAAGTCTCTTTGATCTGCATAATGAACAGTTAGGCACTTAATGATACTTTTCGAATTTAATCGAGTATTGTAATTTTCTAGAGCGATATCGGCATCGCCAATAATTTTTTCCGAACAACGTTTAATATTCCAAAATACTTGGCTGTGCCTTTAACTGGTTCGTAAATTTTCAATATTCTTTCTGTACTTTTTTTCCATGAGCTTAACTCTCTTTTATTACATGAAAACTCTAAGTGATCGTACAACATCCGGAATTTTGTCCAAGTCTGTTAAGTCATTATTATGGTCTATCTCCTGATCAACTAATCTAGATTCTATTTCTCCTAATGCTCGTTCTTCCAGAAGTATTCTACGCACAATATTAGCTATACGGTCTTCATTTAGAGCATTTTGATTTTGCGGTGGTAATCGAGGATTATTATTTAAAACTGGTGGTCTAATTATATCATTTTGATTTGCCATTATTGAAAGAAAAATTTTGCCAAATTACAAGATTATTACTTTTTTATTTCAGTTAAATTTTTCCCCTTTTCTCTTAATATTAGAAGTTTCGTTAAAACTAAAGTATTTAAAGGTAGCTTATCTTTTTTTTTTTGTTTAAATTATATTATAATATTATATTCTTACATTAAAATAATTTTCTGCTGCATCATCTTCATTGGTACTTTTATTTTTGGCTTAGTTGGTTTCTTCAAGATGATTTTTTTTGTTTTGATGTTGCTGTTGTTGCTTTTTTGTTGATAATTTTGTTGTTTAATGTTTTATTTCTGTCTTATTGTCTATTATCAATTTAGAAGTTCAAGAATTTTTATTCCTTTTTTTAATTTTATTTAAATGGTAACTATGGTACATATATTTTTTGTTAGAACTTTTTCATCACGTTTATTATTTAATTTTGCATTGTTCACTTAAAGTTAATTTGTTTAATTGATAAATCGCGTCGGTCACTTAGAATTTTGTCCTTTTCACTTTTTACTGGGGATTCTTCGGTTACACTTATCAACGCGTTGTGTTTTGTTTCGTTCGAATTTAAACACTTATCTAAGCACGACTCTACTTTAGAGCCTCTTTTGTTAGAACTTATTGTCACTATTTTTCTTTTGCTGAACGACACTACTTAGGAGTCTTTATTGAAGAAAAATGATTTTTCCTTTTTTTTCTCTCGCGGCACTTCTTTAGGGCTTTTGCACAGAAAAACTTTTCCGTTGGGCGCCAGTGAACAAATTGATGTTTTATTTTCGACAACTTGACTACGACTATCGTTCGTTATCCAAAACTTTTTATTTATAATGAAATCAATATCTTAATCAATAAACAGAAACAAAGAATTAATCAATAAACAGAAACAAAGAATTAATCAATACACAGAATAATGTTGAAATAAGTATTAACATAGCGTCAGCATTAAAATTCTTATGTACCCTTCTTGGTGGTTACTTCAGCAACTCTTACTTTGCTGTCTCGACCATAGATTACGTTATTAACGCGACCAAGGAGCCACTCGGTAGGAGGGAGTAAGTCTTCTTTGACTATAACAATATCATTTAGTTTTAAGTTGTCGAGTTCCTTCTGCCATTTAAAACGGCGCTGAAGCTCAGTGATGTATTCAGATTTCCACCGCCGAGCAAAAGTATGCTGCAGCGCTTTTAATCTTTCCCAAGGTTTTAGAAACGGCAATTCTGCGAGCGGAGGTTCAGCAGGTGCTTCTGGTAGTGCTGTAATTGGAGCCCCTCTAAGTAAGAGTCCTGGGGTCAGTGGTAGAACTTCACCCGGGCTTTCGGTAAGAGGCGATAGATGGCACGAATTTAAAATGGTTTCGAAACGAACTAGAAGGCGTGCTGAATTCTCCGAACGTGAAAGAAAGGTTGCTGGTAACTTTCTTCAGGTGAGACTTCATTCTCTTGACTGCGGCCTCCCAGAGGCCACCCATATGAGGTGCGTTGTGGCCTTTAAGAAGAGCATAGCTTGCACCGACGAAATTTTGACCGTTGTCGGAAAACATGGTCTTGGGGAGTCCTCTTCACCCAGTAAAGCGGTGCAAGCAGGCTAAAAAGGCATTGGTTGAGAGGTCTGAACAAACTTCTGGATGAACGGCTCGAGTAGAAAAACATACGAACACCGCAGCGTAACCTTTGAGAATCTTCGCATTTCTTAACGTCGACGATTTAATATTTAATATGGACCAGCGAAATGGGCAGGGAAATTTCACGCGTACTGGGGGGCGAACCGCACGTAGCATTATATGGTACTCAGAGTGAAGCAGAACGAGATGCGTAAAATTGACTAAAAGCCTCGCGAAATGAAACCCTTCTGGCACACTAACGGGATGACGTTCCTCGTAGCTAAAACCTGCGTTAATAAGCCTGCCGCCAACTCGTAAAAGGTCGTCCTTATCAATAAAAGGATTTAAATTCAGCAATCTGCTCTTGCGGCTCAACGGTCTCTTCTCCTTCAGACAATCGTATTCACGGTAAAAATACCTTTTTTGAGCGATTGCAATATGTCGAGTCTTCATCGAGCTAATTTCTTGGGTTGTAATAAACTTTTCGGTGGAAAATGGTTTCTTGCGAACTCGGTTGACAAATCTAAGGCGATAATAAAGAATTCGCAACGCCATTGGAAAAGATGAAAACTCTTCTAGTATATCTGTGCAATTTACGTTTAGATGAAAGTTTATTATAGACTTTTTTGTCTCCAGATCGACTGGGTCAAACGTACGAGGGACTGGCCACAAGGGTGTGTGGGAGGTGTAGCCAATCCCAATCAGACTTTTCTTCCCACAATTCTTGCATTAAAGTCTTAGCAACAATAACGACTGGGCCTAACCAACCTGGAGGGTCAAATAATCTTGCGATTACCGACAAGATTTTTCGTTTTGTAGCGGATGAGGTAATTTCAATCGGCTCTACAGCATAGTAAAATATATCCGCCAACGCATTCCAGCAAATTCCCAATGTTTTTATAGAGCTGGAGTCGTCAAAATACAAGAAATCTTCGTATGGAAGATCCTCCCGGGGCAAAACTGATCATTTGCTGTCATCTTTTTAAGGAGAAAGCCACCAGATTTTAAGGCTGTAATCAGCTCCCCTTGCTTCTGCTTGGCCTCTTTAAGCGAATGTCCCCCGGACAATATGTCATCAACGTAGACCTCGTTCTTCAGAATAATAGATGCTTTTAGATACAGGTGTCTGCAATCATGACCTAGCGCAAGTAGAGTCCAGTTTTATGATGAAATGAATTCACGTATCCCTCAGTGTTGTTGCGAAATAATGACTGTTGATACGTACTTATAATTTCGCCATCGTAAAACAAGCTGCATCATATCCGTCTGGAGCGTTGGGCCCTGGTAGAGCACGTCATTTAATAAAAATCCGCTTCCTGTTTTCTTTGAGGCGTTAAATACTACTCGCACTTTTGTGGTTTTACTTTCGGGCTTGATTACCACGTGGTAGGGTAAAAAAATTGAAGAAACTTTTTCTGCCTTGGGCTCAAAATGTACCACTGGTTCCATGTGATCCAAGTCCAGGTATTCTTGAAGAACTTCAGCGTACTGCGCCTTCAAATCTGGGGTTTTATCGAGAATTTTCTCCATTCTATGGTACTGCGCAAGAGCCATATTTCGGGAGGGCCTAAAAAAATCTCTTTTGGAAATCGTTCTTTGAACGGGAGTCGAACTACGTAACGTCCATCAGACTGTCGAATTGTGGTACGTTTGAAATAATTTTCACAATAAATGTCACTTTCAGCTTGAAAATCGGATTTTCCCGCCTCTTCTATCTCCCAAAACTTTTTTAGGGCTAGATCGCTGCAAGGCGAAACAAAAGTATGGAATGATTAAACTCTAGTTTCTGGTTCAGGGCCTAGCAAATACCAGCCAAAGTGGGACTCTCGGGCTTCAAGATTATTACCGATATTAATTTTTACGCCGCTCAAATTTATAAAAGGCAAGTAATCACTACCGATAATCATTTCAATTGCAGCAGGTTTGTAGAAATAGGGATCTGCAAGTTTCAAACCTTTTACATCTGTCACCTTTTGAATTGGAATCGGCCGTGAAGGCATAAAATGTGCCAATGTTGGTACCACAATCGCTAGGATTTTAATTTTAAAATTGGATATTCGAGATTTAATTGTGACACGGCATCTTACCTTAGAACTTCCTCCTACCGTCTCACTGAACCCTGATATTTCGCTATGATGGCGTCCCAGGGGAATCGCTAAATTTTGTTAAACCCGCCTGAGGATAAAACTTCTAGTCGAACCTGTATCAATTAATGCGCGAACAGTGAATTTTTTCGCCTAAATGCTCTACATGAACCAAAGCTGTGGGTAAAATTGTAGGTCCGCTGTGTTGAGACAAATAAACTTGAACTCACTCCATCTTATTTGCACCCGAAGTGGCAGATCGTCCTGATTGAGAACTGGATGGCCTTGTGCTGTTCTGTGTGCCCGACCCTGATGGCCTTTCATCGTCTCGAACACGCTGATGAGGTTACGCCCTTTGAGTGAGGACCTTTCTCGCTTTATCTTCTTCAATATGTAACATATTGTGATGCCTTTGATTGCATATGCTGCAGCTACTGGTGCTCTGATAGTTCGTTTTGAAATAAGTGGGTGAAAAACAATTCCCCTAAAATTTATTCGCATATACATATTTTATTCTGTCACTAACTGACAAATATATTTGCAGAATCGTAATGGATTGTTCTGTTGGCATTTCTTGCAGCTAAATTTACCTTTATCGGTTTCAGTATTAGAATAAAAAACTTGCGATTTGGTGTTTTTGTTGTCTCGGCTGGACGGCTTCCTCAAATTTGTAAAAGTTTAAATACGCTCAGAAAGAAATTTGTTGAGTTGTTGCCAAGTAGGCAGTTCCTTATGGTTAGTCAGAAAATCTTCCCACGCACGCGAGGTTTCCTCAGGGAGCTTTGAAGTGCAAGTATGCATAAGAAAGGGGTTATTATCAGCTACCTCAACTTTAAACGAAGTAATAATCGACAAACCGTCGCTGACCGTATTCTGAAGTTGCCTTTAAAACTTCAAAGTTTCATTCTGAGGTGCCTGGATGCCATCAATTTTCCTATTTTGATTATTGATTATTATTTTCGTAGCGATTTTTCAACGCCTGCCAAGCTAATTTAAAATTAGAATTTACTTAAACTTGCAATGGATTAGAACATCAACTTGAAACGTCAGCTAATGTATGTTTTTTCTATTTTAATGTGCTTAGTCAGTTTTTAGCTGTCAAGGATAAAATAGAACAGAACAAAATTTAAAATTCAAATCTTAGGTTATGGACCAATTTGGTCAAAGCAATTTATTTGATTTTGTACATGAGTAAAAGTAAGTAAAAATAATTATGTCTGATTGGAATTGGCTCAGCAAGATGAACAAAAATTGCATATAGTGCATTTGGCATCACATTTGGATTTTCATCAATTGCGAATTCCCCGTTTTCTAGGAGCAAATATTTTTATTTCACTCCGTGTAGATGGTACACACTTTGATGACGAAGCTTGTTGTTGAGTCAATAGTTTCGGTATTACTGTGCTTTTTAACACGTTGTCTTCTTGTGATAGACACATAGCTAGCGGACGTAAAACCTCAGGTTTCTGCGTTTTACATCATTTGCAGCCCACGAAGAATAAATTTCTGTATACATTTGGCCATCGATTAATTTGTTTTTTTGCTGTAGTAGCTAATCATGATGGTTATACAACACTGGAAGAAGAGCTTCCCAATTGTCCCATAAGTCAATAATAGGAGCAAACTTGTAACTAGTTTTAGATGTCTTCTGTTGAAAACATCATCAAAACTTGCTCATAATGGCCTGGGGGTCGATTCTGGTTCTGTGAAACAGTGAAATGAAAAAAAACTTTTCATTTTCGTTTTCAAGAGCACTTTTCACAATAGCACTTCACATTTACACAAAATGCGATTCCCGTTCTTTGAATGAAAAAGTGTTTCATTCCATTGTAGCTGTGAAACTTTTGTAACTATATTAATAAAATGTAAAAGTCAAATGCAGATATCGAAGCTTAGGATTTTGAAACGGCGCTAAGCCGCAAACGAGTTTTTTTAATGCTTGAGCTGCAAGCATTTATTTTTCCTAAAAGAGTTTTTTTGAAGAGAGGAAAAAATAAATTTTTATGGCTCCTCTTGTTTTATACAATATAAATATTTTCAGTAAAAAGAGTTTTTGTTGTTTTTTATTCTCATACATATATACATGGTAAATATTTTTAACTTAAAATAAATAATGAGTAAACCGAAAATTCCGATTTTGTTGCATTTGGGTTTCTTTCATGAACGATATTGCATATGAAAGAGGTTGGCCCCAATGTCCTGCCCAAGTGCGCGCAAGAAATAGGAAAGGAAAAAATTTTACATAAAATGTGTTAATATATGTATAAAAACAACAGCAATTTTTTAACGGAAACAAATTTTTATTCAAAAAACAAGAGCAGTTTGAATGTAAAATCGATCAATCAATGAGTCGACAAATGAGTTTTTTGGGTTGATTGCCCCAAAATATTTATTGCAGTAAATAATTTTGGCATAAAACTGACATCTACGAAAATAATGTTATTGACTTTAGTGAAAGCATCTTTTTAGGGTATTAAAATAAAAGCTTGCTTTTGAAAAAGGATTTTACTTTTAATTTATTTTTTAATAGTTAAAATCAATCACATCAAGTTATTTAATTTGCTTGTTTTGCTACACAAGTAAATTTCGCGACAATTTTTTACATCGTGTAAATTGTGTAATTACAATTGGCAAGATTTAATATCATAGTGCCGGTCCAGACCTGCAATTTTTGTTGCAGTAATTCTTGAGTTTATTTGTGAGAGTGGTGAGAAAATTTGGGAGCGGAACTCATTTCACCAATAAAATCATGAATTTCTGCAACGAAAATTCCAAATTTGGACAATGAATTATAAATATGGTAATGCCTCTATTAGTTGCTAGTAAAATTTTCAAGTAAAAGTTACTGCCAGGCCAGGTAAAAAAACTAAAATTTGTTGTTGTTTTTAAAACAAATATACGTAAGAAATGTTCTTGTCGACATCGTGGGCCTGAGCCTTAATTTCTTTCGTTTAAGCTTTCGAGTTATTCTTAGCAAGCCTTTTCATTTGATACCTATATTATATGATTGCATTAAAAATAGCTAGACCGCCATTTTGGCTGTGCTGCTATGTTTGATTTAGAATGACGTTTCATAGTTTACAACATGGTGAAATAAACAGGTGGCAGCTCTAAGCCAGATTACGATTTTTTGCTCCTGCATTGTTTGTCTAGGTTTATGTCAAAGTTTTGTTAATGTTTACAAAAAGTCCACGTGCTGATTATGATTATTGTATTTTATTAAAGTTTTTGGTGATATCAAATTAAAATAAATAAGATATTGACCATAATTAAATAAAAATTGGCTAAAAATTTATTTATTTCATCACGTTCTGCGGCACGCTTTGATTTTTGTTAAAAGTATTTTTTGACGTTAACGGTGATGTAATTTCCAATTTTGTTGTAATGTTGTATTTGTTGCCGTAACGATGCCACCTACTTATTCCACCATGGTTTACAATGCATTGTCATCCAAACTGAACGTGTGTACATAATTTCAGCTCAGGCAATTTAACATATCTGCTTCAAATTGAGTTGCAAGGTTTCACCCAAACATACATTCATTGCAAGTTAAATAAAAGCTTTAAAAAACGACCATAAGCCCAACAAATTGTGAAATAAAGATTAATTTAGTAATAGGTATGTTATTAAATATAAAACATAAACAAGTTGTAGGCGGCTTTAAATTTACTTTAAGCCGTCGCTAAACCTCAATTCTTCACCGCCGATGGTAATTACATTTCTACTTTGTCATTTAATCAAGTGTAAAATTATACAAATACACAAAAAATATAATTAATTTAAAAAAATGTTAGGAATATTAGTTTTAATGGAATTATCGAAATAAATTCGGAATGGTTCAATGTAAGAAAACATTATTAACGTTTTTCGTCAGTAATGTTTTGTAGTTATGTAATAAAAAATTGGAATTTTATATGAATATAATTAGTTAAAAATCTGTAAATATGAATCTTTTTAGAAGATTATAATTTTTATTTCTTTAAATTATTATTTATCTTTAGCAATGTCCATATTTTTCTCTAAATAATTTAATTAAAATTATTTTTCACCGTTAAAATGAAAGTGTAAAAATATGGCATAAATGAAAAGTTTCTGACACTTCTTTGCACTGTTACACAGAACAAGAATCAAATTACTGTGAAAATGTGAAAACAATTTGTTTCATTCCATTTGTTCTTCTCATATGAAAACATTCGAATTTATTTATCATTTTTTCAATAAACGAGAATCAGAAACTCTATGAAAATGTGAAAAAAGTTTTCATTTCACAGTTTCACAGAACCAGAATCGACCCCCTGCTGGTATATTGCACGACCACAACATGCATCAAACAAACCTTGCAAGTTTTCGTTTTTGCCTCTGCAATACAAAATTGTTCTGATTGGCACTAACGTTAAACAATATCAAAAATATTGTAAATACCAATTTACATATGCCCACAAGGTTTTTCTAAGTCTATCCATTTGCTTTCACATTTATGAGCAGTTTACACAACACAAGTGATAGAACGTGTAGTAATATTTATATGAAAAGCACTCAGTTTTTTGAGTACATTAGTTCGCCGTATTGATTCGTATTTTCAATGATTTTTTTTTTAATCTCGGAGGGGAAGTAGCAGAAAATTAGACAAAACGGCATCAGGATACCGCATAACGTGTACCTGGTGGTACTGATATAATATTATCTGCTAAAGCTCCAATCTATTCAAAACCACATTCCCTTTCAATGTTTTCATCTAATGTGGAAGAAGTTCAAATATCTGAGTTACTTTCATTTAGAATTTCAACAATAACACTGCTGTATAAATTTAGTCGATTTTCAATTTTTTTTTCCTGGAGAAAGTGAACAGATAATCACAAACTGGAAAAGATTTGGGGAAACGTTATTATTTCGTTCAAAAATTATTACAAAAGCCTGGGAAAATAGTATTATATCTTATTACTTATGAAAAATACAAAGTGGACCAAAATGGTCCCTGACCTAAGATTTGTAAGTTTTTTTTGCCCTAAAAGCAGGGTTAAATATCGAAGGTGATGAATGTTGGATTCATGATGTAAACGTAATACATTCCACTGAAATTATGACGTGAACTGGGGACGAAAAACTTCATGCCGTGTTGAAAGAGCATCAAGCAAGTATCGCGGATAACATTCTGAACTTGGTAAGTGCAATCTAGTCAAAATGAAGATACAGTTGAACACTGATGTACCCGTATGCCGTCCGACGTCCGATTGTCAATGAAATTGTAAACGAGTTGTTGGAAAATTATATAATTAGCCAATCAGATACACCGTATGCATCGGGAATTGTATTAGTCGAAAAGAAAAACCATGAACATCGTCTTTGTGTGGACTATAGACAACTGAATAGAATCACCGTGAAAACCCCATATCCGATGCCTATAATGTTGTACTGTATCAAATTTAACTTTAATATTTGTAAAATATTTTAATGTAGTTTTATTTTGAATTTATGTTTTTTAATTTTTATAAATAAAAATTTTTCTTTACTTTGTATTGAGATACCAAAATATAGACATTGCCTTGCCTTTCAATTTTACAATAGGTTATGGGCCTTATTAGTCATTGAATTTTGAGCAATTGGTGTATCTTAGAATTATACATACGTGAAGTTTATTTTAAAAATGTCGGGTTCAAACGCAATAGCTCATTTTGAAAAGTAAGTTGGATCTGAAAATTGGTCCACATGGCGTTTTGCGATAAAAGCTCAGTTTGAGTTGGATGGCATATGGTGCTGTATTGAAGGTACGTGTGGAGATGGTTTGAAGAAAACCCAAGCAAAATGCCGTATTATACTTGCAGTTCACAAGGATTTATACGTTTATATTCAAGAATCCGTAACTGCAAAGGAAATATTCGAAAAATTGAAGCGTTTATTTCAAGATTCTGGTTTAGACAGGCGCATTGGGCTATTATGTAAGTTGTGCTCAACACAGTTGGCGGAATGTAATTCTGTTGAACACTATGTTTCGGAAGTTGTTTCAACGGCTCAAAAGCTTAATGGTATTGGTTTCAACGTATCTGATGAATGGCTAGCTTCAATTTTATTAAAAGGTTTGCCGCCAGAATATAATCCCATGATAATGAGTATGGAGAGTTCAAATAAAGTTTTATTTGCGGATGCAAGTAAGGCAAAATTGCTGCAAGATATAAAGTATGAATCACATAGTATATCAGACTCAGCTTTAGCCAGCAAAAAGCAAAGCAAAAAGAAAGACATCAAGAACGTAAAGTGCTACAACTGTAAAAAGTTCGGACATTATGCAACGAAATGTCCAAATCGAAATTCAAGTAACAAAAACCAATTTATGTTTGCTGCATATGTCGTAAAAGGTTTGGCTCCAGACGAGTGGTTTTTTGATAGTGGAGCGTCTGTTCATATGGTTCAGTCAGAAGTCATTTTAAGAATCTTCAGAACTATGAAGGTGAAATACGTATTGCAAATGACAAAACCTTGAAAGCTGTTGGTAAAGGCACAATTGTTATTGAGGTGTCAATTTTGGGTGGACAGCAGAAAATTACAATTAAAGATGTTTTGTACGTACCAGAGCTTGGAGCTAATTTATTATCCATTAGCCAAATCATTAGGAGAAACAAAAAAGTTGTTTTTAATAAAAATGGATGTTATGTTTTTGATGAAAACAATAAGTTGGTGGCTACTGGAAAACTAGTTGAGGGTATGTATAAATTGTGTACTCCTACTAACCAACGTATGGTTAATAAACTTTAATAATTTAGTTAAATTAAATTGTGTGGCATGCGCACAAGGAAAACATGCAAAACTCAAATTTCCAAAAGAAGGTTCAAGAGCCAGTAATATTTTGGAAATAGTTCACACCGATTTATGCGGTCCAATGGAAGTAAAATCAAATGCTGGAAGTTCGTATGTTCAAACGTTTACGGATGATTGTAGCAGAAAAGTTTTTACTTGTTGTTGGGGATAGTCTCTTGCCTAGCCTTTTAATATTAATTTTCAAAAATCGAAATTAAAACGCGGAAGGTTTCTACTTTTAATTAATAAAACAAATTTATTAGGATTCTTGCCTTGCTGAAGTTAAAGAATTTACTTAAAAACTAAATTACAAAACGGTTTGTAGTAAGCCAAACAAACTCAAAGGAAACTACAAACTCAAAGCAGAGTGTATACGTATGTATATACATATATGTATAACAAAAGAAAGGAAATTTAAGAGAATTGGCAAATTCCAACGAGTGCTCTACACTCAGAGAAAAAATTACGTTAAATTCCAAATTAAGAAAACAAGTAAAAGTTTAATAAAAATTCAAAATTAAATAATATCAAAATCTAAACAAAATTCAAACTTTAAATTAATTAAATATAAATAGTAAAATTTTAAATGAAAAAAAATAAAAAAAACAAAGAAAATTGAAAATTAAAGAAAATTAGAAAAATAATTAAAAAATTACTGAAGTCGCTTCAACATGCTCCCCCCGAAGAGTGGCAAAAGCACCCCCTTTACGTCTAAGATTTGATCCAGCCAAAGGTAGATGCTTGGGATATTAGTGCGTCCAGGTCTGGCTGCATTGTTGAATTCAAGAGCACTTTTTTACAGGACCTAGGTAGGCTTGCTTGGAGGTACTGTAGGGTTCTTCAAGAGGTTCAAGGTTCTTTCTTGGCCACGGCTGCCAATTGGGTGTCATCAATTTAAGAGATTGTTGCTTGCAGTGTTACCACCGCGTTTGTTGGCCAGAGCTCTAGCTAACACGGGTCCCTCGCGCTGAGGTTCAGCGAGGACATCTTTTAGCTTGCGGGTGTAGACGAGTGTGGTGAAAAGCATTACAGGCCACCCAGTTGACCAAAACTGCACATCCTCTGGTTAAGGTACAATGTTCTCGAAAATGATGGTAGGCCAGGCAATTCATGCAGTATTGCAGAGGGTGGTTGAGTTGGCAAATATGGCATCGTGGTCGCTTTTTCATCTGTATTTGTAGCAAAAGAAAAGAAAGAAGTATATACAGTGTTAAAAAATACCTAATGCGACTGAGTTTTCTAGTTTTCTATTTTTGTTGAGGAATTTGGTAGACTATTTGGTAGGTTGTGGTGGGAGTTTAGTCATGTTATTGTCTGTCGGTAGCAAACATAGTTTTACCACTGGGCGTAAAATTATGCCCTTTTTGGTGACTACTTCAGCAACTCGTACTTTGCTGTCTCGACCATAGATTACGTTATTAACGCGACCTAGGAGCCACTCGGTAGGTGGGAGTAAGTCCTCTTTGACTATAACAATATCGTCTGGTTTTAAGTTGTCACGTTCTTTCTGCCACTTAAAACGGCGCTGAAGCTCGGTTATATATTCAGCTTTCCACCGTCGCGCAAAAATATGTTGAAGCGCTTTTAATCTTTCCCAGCGTTTAAAATATGGTAATTCTTCGAGCGGAGGTTCAGCAGGTGATTCTGGTAGTGCTGTAATTGGAGCTCCTCTAAGTAAATGTCCTGGGGTCAGTGGTAGCACCTCACCCGGGTTTTCGGTGAGAGGTGATAGAGGTCGCGAGTTCAAAATGGCTTCGATGCGAACTAGAAGCGTGCTGAATTCTTCGAACGTGAATGATAGGTTGCTGGTAACTTTCTTCAGGTGAGACTTCATGCTCTTGACTGCGGTCTCCCAGAGGCCACCCATATGAGGTGCATATGGCGGTATAAAAGACCAGGTAACGCCTAAGGTGGAGTACTTTTCGATTACAGTCTTTTCAAGCGATTTCAAGAGTTCGTGGTGGCCTTTAAGAAGAGCATAGCTTGCACCGACGAAATTTCGACCGTTGTCGGAAAACATGGTCTTGGGGAGTCCTCTGCGCCCAATAAAGCGGTGAAAGCAAGCTAGAAAGGCATCGGTTGAGAGGACTGAACATACTTCTAAATGGACGGCTCGGGTAGAGAAGCAAACGAACACAGCAGCGTAACCCTTCAGAATCTTTGCATTTCTCAACGTCGAGGATTTAATATTAAACGGACCAGCGAAATCGACTCCGGTATATGTGAAGGGCAGGGAAAAGTTCACACGTTCTGGGGGGCCATGATTTGGTGCTGGACCTTATGCTTGTAAATAGTACAGGCCTTGCATTCTCTAATGCATTTTCGGACAAGATTCTTTAATCTGGGGATATAAAAGCCTTGGCGAATCGCACGTAGCATTATATGGTGCTCAGAGTGGAGCATAATGCGATGTGTAAAATTAACTAGGAGCCTCGCAAAATGAGACCCTTCTGGCACAATAACTGGATGACGTTCCTCTTAGCTTAAGCCTGCATTAATAAGCCTGCCGCCAACTCGTAAAAGGTCGTCCTTATCAATAAAAGGATTCAAGTTAAGCAATCTGCTTTTGTGGCTTAACGGTTTCTTTTCCTTAAGACAATCGTATTCACGGTAAAAATATCTCTTTTGAGCGAGCGATATGAGTCGAGTTTTCATTGAGCTAATTTCTTGAGCTGTAATAAACTTTTCGGTGGAAAATGGTTTTTTGAGAACTCGGTTGACAAATCTAAGTCGATAGCAAAGAATTCGCAACGCCCTTGGGAAAGATGAAAATTCTTCAAGTATATCTGTGCAATTTACGTCAAGATGAAAGTTGATTATAGACTTCTTTGTCTCTAAGTCGTCTGGGTCAAACGTACTAGGTACTGGCCATAATGGTGTGGGAAGTTGCAGCCAGGTGGGGCCATGCCACCAGAGGTGATTGTCTGCAAGCTCCTGCGGGGAGCAGCCTCAAGTGCCCATATCTGCAGGATTTTCTTCACTCTTCACGTGTTTCCAGTGTTAAGTGCTGGCGATGCTGATGATCTGAGTCACACGATTTGCAACAAACGTTTTCAGCATATACGGAGGTTTTTGCAACCAACCCAGTACAATGGACGAGTCTGTCCACAAAAAAAGTTCATAGGGGAACTGACAATTCGTGACTACACTACGGATAAGTTTAGCCAACAATAAAGCTCCACACACTTCTAGTTTCGGAACGGTAGTCCGCTTAATCGGAGCAACTTTTGTTTTTGCTACCAGCAAATGGCTATTTATTTGGCTTTCTGAATTTTCTGTTCGAATATACACTGAACCACAATATGCCTTCTGTATTTGGATTTTATATCCTGGGGAGAAATCTACCCATCTAGGTATCTTAAGTGTCGAAATAAATGGCAAGTTTTTTAAGAATAAATTCCATTTTACGAGTATGTGTGGAGGAACCCCTTCGTCCCAATCAGACTTTGCTTCCCATAATTCTTGCATCAAAGTCTTAGCAACAATAACGACTGGGCCTAACCAACCTAGAGGGTCAAATAATCTTGCTATTGCTGACAAGATTTTTCGTTTTGTAGCGGATGGGGTAATTTCAATTGGCTCTACCGCATAGTAAAATATATCCGCCAACGCATTCCAGCGAATTCCCAATGTTTTTAAAGAGCTGGAGTCATCAAACTTCAAGAAATCTTCGTCTAGAAGATCCTCCCGGGGCAAACTTTCGAGTAGAAACTGAAGATTTGCTGTCATCTTTTTAAGGGGAAAGCCGCCCTTGCTTCTGCTTGGCCTCTTCAAACGTGTGTCCCCCGGACAATATGTCATCAACGTAGACCTCGTTCTTCAGAACAATAGATGCTTTGGGATACAGGTTTCTGCAATCATGACCTAGCTCAAGTAGAGTCCTAATCGCCAAAAAGGGGGCGCAATTTACGCCAAACGTAACGGTCTTAAGTTGAAATGAATTCACGTATCCCTCAGTGTTGTTGCGAAATAAAATTTGTTGATAAGGGCGATCTGCTTTATGCATCAAAATCTGCCTATACATCTTCTGGATGTCTCCAGTGAATACGTACTTATAATTTCGCCAACGTAAAACAAGTTGCATTAAATCCGTTTGAAGCGTTGGGCCCTGGTATAGTACATCATTTAATGAAAACCCGCTTCCTGTTTTCTTTGATGCGTTAAATACCACTCGCACTTTTGTGGTTTTACTTTCGGGCTTGATAACTGCGTGGTGGGGTAAAACAAAATGAAGAGACTTTTTCTGCTTTGGGTTCAAATTGTACAACTGGTTCCATGTGATCCAAGTCCAGATATTCTTGGAGAACTTCAGCGTACTGCGCCTTCAAATCTGGGGTTTTATCGAGCATTTTCTCCATTCGATGGTACTGCGCAAGAGCCATATTTCGGGAGGGGCCTAAATAAATCTCTTTCGGAAATTGTTCCTTGAACGGTAGTCGAACTACGTAACGTCCATCAGACTGTCGAATTGTGGTACGTTTGAAATAATTTTCACAATAAATATCACTTTCAGCTTGAAAATCGGTTTTTTCAGCCTCTTCTATTTCCCAAAACTTTTTTAATTGCTCATGAAGGGCTAGATCGCTGCCAGGCGAAACAAAAGTATGGAATGACTGAACTCTAGTTCCTGGTTCAGGGCCTAGCAAATACCAGCCAAAGTGGGACTCTCGGGCTTCAAGATTGTTTCCGATATTCATTTTTACGCCGCTCAAATTTATAAAAGGCAGATAATCACTACCGATAATCATTTCAATTGCAGCAGGTTTGTAGAAATATGGATCTGCAAGCTTCAAACCTTGTATATCTGTCACCGTTTGAATTGGGATCGGCCGTGAAGGCATAAAATGTGCCAATGTTGGTACCACAATCGCTCGGATTTTAATTTTAAAATCAGATACTCGAGATTTAACTGTGACATAGCACCTTCCCTTCGCACTACCTACCACCGTATCCCCGAACCCTGATATTTCGCTATGATGGCGTTCTAGGGGGATCGCTAAATTTTGTTTAACACGCCTTAGGATAAAACTTCTAGTCGACCCTGTATCAATTAATGCGTGAACAGTGAATTTTTCGCCTAAATGCTCTACATGAACCAAAGCTGTAGGTAAAATTGTAGTACCACTGTGTAGAGACAGATTCACCTGAACTGACTGCATGCCATTTGCACCTGAAGTGGCAGATCGTCCCGATTGAGAACTGGATGGCCTCGTGTTACTCTGAGTACCCGACCCTGATGGCCTTTCGTTGTCTCGAGACTGCTGATGAGTTGACGCCCTTTGAATGGGACCCTTTTTCGCCTTATCTTCTTCAATATGCAACATGGTGTGATGCCTCTGATTGCATCTGTTGCAACTTCTGGAGCTCTGACATTTCGTTTTGAAATGAGTGGGTGAAAAACAATTCGCACAAAATTTGTTCGCATAAACATATTTGATTCTATCATGGACTGACAAACCCTGGAAATATTTGCAGAATCGCAATGGATGATTATGTTGGCATTTCTTGCAGCTAAATTTACCTTTATCAGTTTCAGCATCAGAATAGAAAACTTGAGATTTGGAGGTATTGTGGTATCGGCTAGGCGGCTTCCTCAAATTTGTAAAAGTTTCTAAAGTTTCAATTCGCTCAGACAGAAATTTGTTAAGTTGCTGCCAGGTAGGCAATTCCTTATGGTTAGCAGAGAATCTTCCCACGCACGCGAAGTTTTTTCAGGGAGTTTTGAAGTACAAATATGCATAAGAAAGGGGTCATTATCAGCTACCTCAACTTGAAACGAACTAATAATTGACAAACCATCGCTGACCGTATTTTGAAGTTGCCTTAAAAATTTTAAAGTTTCATTCTGAGGGACCTGGATGCCATAAATTTTTCTAATTTGATTATTTATTAGAATTCGCTTATTTTCGTAGCGATTTTTCAAAGCCTGCCAAGCTAGCTCAAAATTAGCATCTACCAAATCATAATCCTTTATGAGTTGGTAGGCCTCCCCCCTCGTCTTGCCAAGTAAATAATATAATTTGTGCGCTGGCGCTACTGAAGGTTCATTTCCAACCACTGCCCTAAGCATATCCCTAAATGCTGGCCATTTGCCGAAACCTCCTTCAAACGTTTGGATTTCAACCGCAGGTAACTTTAGAGATGCTTGACGTACTGTTGCATCTGCCGCTTTCTGTTGTGGGGCCTTAGCCTTCAACAAGTCCAATATTTTAGCCTTTAGCATCTGGTACTGTTCACAGGCATCCTCATATTTAAGAGTAATTTCATCTGGAAAATCTTCTTCTTCTTTCACCTTTTCATAGCCACTGATGAATTCCTCAACTGTTGCTATCATCTTCATCCATCTTCTCTCAAGTTCAGACTGCTTTACCTCTAAAAGTGAAATTGTCAAATCTTCTCAAAAGTAGAACAAAAATTCACTACTTGTCGAATATCGTATTTACATGCTCTTTCTGAAACCATTTTTAAAATTTTTGCTCAAAAGCCTTAAATATTTTATTCCTCAACAATTTCTCCAGCAGCAATTAAAAAATTTACAAAAAACAATCGTGAAGAAATTCAACCTTATACAAAGGTATATTACAATTATTCGCGACGAATGAAAGCGATGTAGAATGTTAAAAAAAAAACAGCTTTAAATTTCAGTATAAAATTTTCAAAAATATTCGCCTCAAAACTGCCAAAAAATTTCCCAAATTGTTTATATTTCAACATAAAATTAAATTAATTTTATTAAAACTTCTATTTATTAAAAATTTTTTTTTCTCTACCACCATAAAAATATTTTCAATATTCAACCAAAAATCAATTTTACTCAGATTTCGTAAAATTTTTTTTTAAAAAATCTACTCATCAAAATTCCCAATATAATTATGTATTATAATTGTGCTTTAAATTAAATTTTTCTAAAATTACGCACTCTTTTCTCCAAACAATTTTTCAAAAATAATCGAACACACTTCATATCAAATTTAGAACGGGTTGTTCATAAGCATTCAGTTTTCTAATCAAACAATGCTTCAAATATGTACCACTCGTAGGGTCACCTTGTAAAATTAAAATTTTTAACACCTCTTTTCGGTTCACCCTTTTTATTTAAAAATTTAATAAATTTGCTTGTATTTTTGCAATCAATATTAATGATATTTTTAATATTTGTGTACCACTTGAAGGGACACTCTTTAAATTTTTCTTAAAAATTTGCGCTTGTAGAATCACCCTTTTATTTACAACTTTATTAAGACTCGTTGTCACTGTGCATCGAAGTAAATTGATGCTTACAAAAATTTGTGTACCACCTGAACGGTCACCGTGTAAATTTTTCATTAAAGACAATTTTTGTTATTTGTATTTTTTAAATAAATATGTCACAACACTGTCTTCCTTAATGTACCAAATTCTTCAAAAAAATATATTTCACACTCACCGTTTCCCCGCAAAAACTCCGTACCGGGAACCCTCGTTTATTTGAGACAGCTTTTTAAGATTATATTTTTTTTGTTGTTTTTTTCCTTTTTTGCCAATTTCAAAATTTTTCAAAAATATATTTCTTTTTTCTTTATTTTTCACACCCGAAATTCAGTGCCTTTTATTTATTTCTTTTTCGTCACAATGTTTTTTTCCTCAATAAAAAAACTTTATTTTTATTAATAATTTTTTATTTTAATATTTTTAAAGCACTTTTCCATCACTTTTTCTACGAGCGTGTTTTTCTTTTGATTTTTATTCTTTTGTGTGTGAAGTTGCCGGTCAAATTCAATTGTACATAACAAAGTTTGGGAACGTGTAAGAATCGAAACACTTTGTAATGAGTGTGACGAGTATGGCAATTATGTTTAACAGCAGAGCGCATCAGTGTTGCCAAGTAAATTTAAAGAAATTACCTCAAATCAAAAAAATACCCCCTAAATTTGTACTGAGAAAAAATAAAAAAACCCCAAATAAATAGAATAATTTTTTTAATATTTTTTTAAATATAAATACCATTTTATTTCATTTAATTTTTTACATATGTATGTATGTAACTATATTTTAACAAATACTTACATAAAAAAAGCTTTTAGAAAAACAGAATATATTATTATAACTCATTAAAAACGTATAGTACATTTTCATCCCTCTCGTCCACGTTAAATAATTAAAGCTTTCAGACGACGAAATAAAAATTTGGCATTCAATGTCTAAAGAATGTCTAAAGGCCCAACCATAATGTGCTTAAGTTGGGTTAAGCAAATGTGCGAATACACGTTAATTATATGAAGAAACCCATTTTGAACTTAAGGAAACTTTTTGCTAAGTTTAATGAAACTGTCATTTGCTTAAGCAAGGTGCCATTCAAATCGCACAGTTGCATTCGAAAATGGTAGTGCCAGTAACGCAGATGCTATCCTACTAATATATGAACATTTACTTGTAATGAAACTTATATTATATAATAACCTTTAAATTCATTTGGTCTTTTCCATTCTTTTTTGTAGTTTTGAAAATATTTAATAATATAAACCCTAAAATATCCCCAAATGCTATTTATACACACTAAATTTCACCCTAACTACTTTTAGTCCCTAAAACTGACCCTAAACGCAAAGGAAAACCCCAAATTTGGGGTGAAAATCCCTAACCTGGCAACACTGGAGCGCATGTAAAAAAACTCCGTTGTTTTTTCTTATTTACCAGTGTTGGTTATTTTTAACAGTGTTGCCACGTAGGGGATTTTTTATATCAGTGATGGCATTTTTATAAAATTTGAACGTTATGTTCGATTACTTGTTGGATATGATTATGCAGTAATTTTAATTAATTTTTTGCACTTTTTCTAATAAAAATCACACAATCGCATTAAATATAATAAAAACACTGTACTCACCCAATCTAATCCTTTTGATGACACTTAATGTTTACCTTGGTGATTTTCCCTCTCGAAAATCAACCGTCTTGTGGACCTTTCTTCCTTCTTGGAATGTTTGGCACAATTGGGAACTTTTACCTCTTTATTGGAACTGCTGCTGATGTTGTAGTTGTTGCGGTGGAACAACTATTGACGACACTTTGAAGAAATTTGCCGCAGTTGTTACGGTAGAACAACTGTTGTTGGCATTCAGTGGACAGGTTTGCCACTGGTTATTCCAATCCTAGCTCCTCTAGGATTTATCGAAGGACCAAATGTTGGGGCTAGTCTCTTACCTAGCCTTTTAATATTAATTTTCAAAAATCGAAATTGAAACGCGGAAGGTTTCTACTTTTAATTAATAAAACAAATTTATTAGGCTTCTTGCCTTGCTGAAGTTAAAGATTATACTTAAAAACTAAATTACAAAACGGTTTGTAGTAAGCCAAACAAAATCAAAGGAAACTACAAACTCAAAGCAGAGTGTATACGTATGTATACATATATGTATAACAAAAGAAAGGAAATTTAAGAGAATTGGCAAATTCCAACGAGTGCTCTACACTCAGAGAAAAAATTACGTTAAATTCAAAATTAAGAAAACAAGTAAAAGTTTAATAAAAATTCAAAATTAAATAATATCAAAATCTAAACAAAATTCAAACTTTAAATTTAATAAATATAAATAGTAAAATTTTAAATGAAAAAAAATAAAAAAAACAAAGAAAATTGAAAATTAAAGAAAATTAGAAAAATAACTAAAAAATTACTGAAGTCGCTTCAACACTTGTTTTTTTAAAAAAATGAGAGCTTAATATTTGAAACATTTGTCAATTTTAAAAAATTAGTTGAACATCAAACTGGAAGAAAGCTACAAATTCTACGATCAGATAATGGAGGAGGGTTCGTAAACAAAAGGATGTTCGATTATTTAACCAATTGTGGAATTAAGCATCAGAAAAGCGTAGCTTATAATCCGCAGCAAAATGGTCTCGCAGAGCGGATGAACAGGTCGTTAATTGAGAAAGCTCGCTGTATGTTGTACAATGCAAAGCTACCTAAATGTTTTTGGTCAGAGGCGGTTTACACTGCCTGTTATCTAATCAATCGAAGTCCACATGGAGTCCTAGAAAAATGTCCAAATGAAATAGGGTATGGTCGAAAACCAACTCTTAGTCATTTACGAGTATTTGGTTGTAGTGCAATGGTACATATTCCTCATCAAAAGAGGTGGAAACTTGATACAAAATCTGAGAAGATGATTTTTATTGGTTATTGCGATGAATCCAAAGGTTATCGATTGTATGATCCAGTAAAAAAGTTGGTAACTACAAGTCGCGATGTAATATTTTTCGAGGACGAGTTTATGGCGTTCAATAATGAAAAACCTATTGAAGAATATTGGTTTTTAATCTCTAAATCGGAGAAAATTGGCACCAGTTCTCAAGAAAGCTTTGATAACGATGTCGATAATGATTCATTATTATTTTCTTTGTTTACAGACAATAACAATGAAGTGGGTGAAGAAATCGAAAGTGAAAATATACTATCTTCAACAATACAGGATGAAGTAGTTGATTCAGATCATAAAGCTCCAGTTCCAAGGAGAAGTGAACGTTTAGCAAAGAAAGCTCAGGTCAGTCTTCTGGTGTCAAATATTGAAGACGATTTTCCATTAACTTATGAAGAAGCTCTAAAAAGTCCAGAGAGAGAAAAATGGTTAGCTGCAATTAATAGCGAGATAAATTCCTTGCAAACTAATAATACTTGGACGGAAGTAACTCATCCTAGTTGCCAAAATGCAATCAAAACCAAATGGGTATTTAAAATTGAGGACGAGTCAAATGGTTCCAAAAGGTATAAAGCGCGTTTGGTCGTAAAAGGCTTTACGCAGAAAAAAGGCATTGATTTCGAAGAAACTTATTCCCCGGTTATACGTTATACGTCCTTAAGAATGCTGGTTGCCTTAGCTGGAAAATATAACTTATATATTGAGCAAATGGATGCTGTAACTGCTTTTTTGCAAGGAGATTTGAAGGAAGAAATAAATATTTACCAACCAGAGGGAGTAAAATGTGCAAATCCAAACTCTGTTTTAAAACTCAATAAGGCTTTGTACGGCTTAAAGCAGGCGAGTTGGGTATGGAACAATAAGTTAGATAAAGTTCTGTTAAACATTGGTTTTATAAAGTCTAAGATAGATCCTTGTGTGTATTATCAAATTAAGAGAACCAAGCGTATGTATTTAGCTATCTATGTCGATGACATGTTAATGTTTAGTAATGATATACCATTTCGTGAAACTGTCAAGGCAAAGCTATGTCAAGAGTTTCATATGAAGATGCTTGGAGAAGCCGAGAAGTGTTTAAATATTCGAATAACTAAGAAAAACGAAAGAATTTGCTTAGATCAAGAGGAATACATCAATCAAATATTAAACAACTTCAGTATGGCAGATTGTAATCCCGTACAAATACCAATGGATCCAAATCAAAAGCTTAAAAAGAAAAAAGAAGAAATTACTACCGATAATTATCCTTATCAGCAAGCAATTGGAAGTCTTATGTATTTGCAACAGTGTACAAGACCAGATATTTCACACGCAGTAAGTTATTTAAGTCGTTTAAAAAATAATCCCTGGAATGCTGTTAAGAGGGGTTTCCGATATCTAAAGGGAACTAAAAGTTGTAAGCTTTCCTATAGTCAAGATGGAAACAGTGAGTTAATAGCATATTCAGACGCTGATTGGGCCAATGATATAGATGAGAGGAAGTCAATTACTGGTTATACTGTCATTCTACAATCAGGTGCTGTTTCATGGAGTAGTAAAAAACAGCAAACAGTGGCCTAATCTTCAACCGAAGCAGAAAACATGGCAATGTCTGCAGCTACTCAATTAGTTGTTTGCTTAAGAGAACTATTTTACGAACTTTTTCCAGATACCTCATGTAAGCCAATCCTTACATGTATTGAGATACCAAAATATTTTACAATGTATAATTGACGAACAGAAATAGATATTTTACAACACTTGATCTTCGTATGGTTTGCCACCAGATATAAATTGATGAAGCTTCAAAGAAGTAAACCGCATTTGTTACCACTGAAGGTCATTATGAGTATAACCTAGTGTTTTCAATTTCAGTTAACCGAAAAACCGGGTTTTGGTCATATTTCCGGTTTTTAAGAAACCGGTTTTTATCCCCCGGTTAACCGTTTTTTATATCTGTAAAAATCGTCAAATTTCTATATTTTATTGTTGTGTGTAGTCAAAATAAACTCCAAAAGTATGTAATAGTACATGAAGGACACCAGATTCTCTTAAAATTGGGCGTCAAACATCGCTGGAATTTAAAATTCTGGATAATGTATTGAACGTATTACAACCGCTCAATATTGCAGTTAATAAGTTTTCAAGTGATACTGTAACATCATTGGAATCTGATGCAATTTTAAAATTTGTGTTAAACAAAATTGGAAAATCAAATAGCAGTTTCGCACAAACTCTACTACTTTGTCTACGTAAGAGGATTTCCCTAAGAAGAAATATGACCCTAAATATCCTATTTTTATATTTAAATAGTGGATGTTTTCCGAAATCCAACCAAAGACTTTGCTATGCAGCTCTACAAGAGACTTTTTTTATTGTAGAAAATGAAACAATTGAAAGTAAATCAGACTCTGAAGATTTTGAAATTTTATCACATTACGAAAATTTAGAGGAAAAACTAAACTTGACGTTAAAATCTATTCAAGACTTAAGCAATAAATGCAAACGTGTCAATCTAAATAACCTAAAAGATGACTTCGAATATTTGGAAAAATTTAACAAGAGAACAGAAAAATTAAATATGCTATAAATGCTCTTCTTGCTATTAATCCGACATCAACTGTTAGTGGAAGAGTTTTCTCGGTATTATCTTTAATAAAAACTAAATTACAAAACAGAATGTCTCCTAAACATTTGGAAAGTGTTTTGTTTTTATAATATTACTATAAAAACAACTTCATAAAATTCACATTTGGTCTTTATAGTCACTATTTTTGTTTTTCTTACCACAAAGTACAAATTTTATGCAACAAATGTTATTTTTTAAGTTATTTTTGTTGTTTTTTAAATTAATATGAATTCTTTTTTACGTTTAATTTATTTTGTTATTTAATGGAGGGTTAACCGATTAGCCGGTTTTTTCGAGTTCGATTAACCGAAAAACCGGGTTTCAAAAAAGTCGGTTTCTTGAAAACACTTATACCGCATGCCATTTGGCCTAGTGAACGCTCCTGCCGTTTTCCAGTCGGTGATGAATCAGCTATCTAAGATGATGAGTCCTGGCGAAGTCTTAACTTATCTCGATGACGTAATAATTCCGAGCAAAACCATTGAAGAGGGCGTTTCCTGTTTTTTTTGGAAAAAAGTGGGCTCACCCTCCGTATGGATAAATGCAATTTTCTTACTGGCGAAATTTCCTATCTTGGTCTTAGGATTAGTAAGGATGGATATCTCCTGGTGACAGCAAGGTAAGCGCCATTAGAAATTTTAAAGTTCCGGCATACATGACGGAACTGTCAAGTGTAATCTAGCCGAACCCTGATTGAGCGACCCTGTCTTATTTTGACAATTGCGATTGCATCATATTTCATATTCTTAACGTATTCTGGCGTCGCGCAGTTTAGTTTTTTATTTTACGAGCGTCCTGACAAGAACATAAATGAATACTCAATAGACTTTTGTAAACTTTAATTACTTTAATTGTTAAATAAACAGTATTATCGTATGATTCATAACCAGCAAAACTCCTTTAATTTCATAACCAGGTACCCGAAGTAGGTTGTTTTGCGTTTATTGAAATAAAATAATATTTTCCTGTAAATATTTTTGTTGTTGATTATATTTTGCGTTCTCAACTGTACAAATTTGATATTTGGAAAAAAAACTGGTTTCTGTTCGTATATAAGTACCTAAAGCGACACAAGTAGGCAGAAACTGGTTTTATGTAAGGGTTGTTTATTTGCTTATTTTCGGTACCTACTTGCTTAATTGCTTTTGAATTAGGTAGCAGATGTTCATTTGTGTCGTAAAATTGAAATATTTCATTTGCTTCGCCAGTCTGTGTTGAATATTTGAACAGTGAAGTTGGTGAAAAATGAGCCGCAACGACCGATATTTGTCTACAAGGGAATACTGGAATTTGAGTGATGAAGCAAGAAGCACATATATTCAACGTTTATTTGAGGAAGCGACTCAAGATGAGGACCTTGAAGTGGACCCTGTGGAAGACCAAAATGAAGAAAATGTGGCCTATACTGGCGAAGTTTCGGAATCAGAGAATGAAGATTTGAATGTTGACAACGCAAACGAAATTGCAGCTGCTATTGACGCACCAGAGGAAATTTTCTTTGATGATGAAAGTGAAGATGATGATATGCAAGAAGATGCACCAACAACAAACCCAGCAGACTACATGACTGCACGTGACGGCACACAATGGCAGCGAACACCACGTAGTTGCCAACAAGTGAGAAGCCACAATATATTCAGAGACCGCTGTGGTCCAGCGCGGATTACTGAAAATATGACGCCTTTGCAGTGTTTCAAATCATACCTCACAGTGGAAATGGTGGATATTATAGTGCCGCCACACAAATAGAAAAGCGCATGCCACATATAATTCGTACAATGAAGCGAATCCCAATAGACGTCAGTTGAAGTGGAAAGACACGACAATCAACGAAATTTATGCGTTCATTGGAATGATTTTGATGGCTGGCACAAATCATTCTAATGACGAAAACGCAAGAGATTTGTGGACGTCACAGGCTCACCCAATATTCCGCGCCACCATGGGAATAAACAGGTTTTTCGATTTGCTGCGTTTTATGCGGTTTGACGACCCCAGAACACGGGTAGAGCGGCAGCGTCAAGACAAAGCGGCGCCAATTCGCGATATTTGGATAATGCTCAATGCAAATCTTGCCAGATATTATGTGCCATCAGAATATTTGACCATTGATGAACAATTATAAAAGTATAAAAGTATGGTGGATTTGCGATGCCAAAAACTCATATCCACTTTATGGCCAAATATATACTGGCAAACAAGAAACTGGTCGTGAAGTTGGTGTTGGCGAAAGAGTGGTGAGAGATTTAGTTGGGCCATACTACGGTAGCGGACGAATTATAACAATGGATAATTTTTTTACGACGCTGCCGTTGGCTAGGCAACTAAAAGTAGAAAAGCTCAGCATTGTGGGTACACTCCGCCGCAACAAAGCTTACATCCCTGTGGAGATGAAAGAAGACAAAAAAAAGACGATGGTTCAAGTTTATTTGGCTTCTACGACAACGTAACACTGCTCTCATATAAGCAGCGGAAGTCCAACTCGGTCATCCTTCTTTCTAGTATGCATGATGATGCACAAATTGACGAGAATGGGAAACCAGAAATTATAAATTTTTATAATCAAACAAAAGGTGGGCTGGACGTAATGGACCAAACGCTCCAAGAATACACGACCCAGCGACAAACAAGAAGATGTGAGCGCATTTGCATCACACATCATGTATTATGGAAATAATCCAACTGCACGATACACCACGACGCGCAGGAAGAATTTCCTGCGTCAACTGGCAGAAAACCTGTGCATTCCTGTTATAGAAAATAGAATTTCAAATGTGCAAAGCGTGCGCCAATTTTCAACAAAAACTGCAATTGAAAGCATCATCGGAAGGCCGTTGGAGAGTGTGCTTTGTGCTGCAGGTCCGTCAACATCTCCGTCAGCACGACAAAGGGGCAGAAAAGTACATACGGGCGTGTGCTACATGTGCAAACTTCTTCCAAATAAGCGCAGAAGAAAAACTAGAAAAAATTGCAGCATATGTAGCACGCCGATATGCGATGAGCACGCCATAACAATTACTAAATGCTACAATTGCCACAATAACAACGATAGTGATTCGGATGAATTATAATATAATATATATAAAATATGATAAAATAAATAAAAAAGACATTTATTTCCAATAAAAACAACACAAAAAAAACGTTTTTTCATTTAAATGGCAGGCATTTACATAGAAATTGCATTTAAAATCATTTTTTAAAGAAAATATTGAAAATATTTTGAATTTTTTCGTATTTAAATCTTAGTTTAGCCAAAATCTCTCATGATTCGGAGTTTTATGTCCATATCTCAAAAATTATAGGCACAGCAGCACTTTAAAGTCAAAAAAGGTACACGGGTACCCGG
This sequence comes from Pollenia labialis, assembly GCA_949318255.1. Lineage (NCBI taxonomy): Eukaryota > Metazoa > Arthropoda > Insecta > Diptera > Polleniidae > Pollenia > Pollenia labialis. The sequence goes on from OX439143.1 coordinate 59,628,972, forward strand.
TTATGAATCGTAGGGTTATACATAATTAATTAATATCAAACGCGTTATATTATTAATTCTATAATCATCATCTGGGTGACACCCTTTTTATTCTAAAATTTAATTACTTGCTGTTTTTTGCATTCAATATTAATGCTATTTGTTTACTTTGTGCACCACTTGAAGGGCCACCCTTTAAACTTTCCTTAAAAAAATAGCACTTTTCGAATCACCCTTTATTCCCAACTTCAGTAAGACTCGTTGTCATTGCGAATCCAATTATAATGATGCTTTCAAAAAAATTTGTGTACCACTTGAAAGGTCACCGTGTAAATTTTTCCATAAAAAAAAATTATCACTAAAAAATTTTTTTAGTGTGATTTTTATGATGCCAAACGACCGTCTTTTCTTTTAATTTTAATACGCCCGTACCAAATTCTTCACAAAATAAATAACTATTTAATTTTTACACACTCACCGTTTCCCCGCAAAAAACTCCGTACCGGGAACCATCGTGTTTTTGAGACAGCCTTTGCTTTGGTGTGTTGTGGTTATTGTTTTGTGTGTTTTTCCTTTCTTTTTTCTACCACTTTAATTTAATTTTTTTAAATATTTTCTGTTCCCAGAAATTCAGTGCCTTTTATTTATGTTTTTCTTTCCCTGTTTTCCTTTTTTAATTACACTGGCTTCACTCTTTTCTTCTTTTAATTTCCAAAATGCTTCTTTTAATTTAATTTTTTTTTTATTTGATTTTCGTTCTGCGGGCGGAGGGGCGTGGAAAAATCCAATTTTCATATTGCACCACCAATGACATCTAAATAATTTGGACTATTTTGTATTTAAAATGATAGCCATGGTCAAACTTAGATTTATACGAAAAGAAAATTTTGCACCGCCCACATTTTTCGAATTACCTAAAATCAGAAAACGGCTCCATTGATTTGACTGATTTTTCTTTCAAATGTTCGTATCTTTTTATCGAATTTTAAAAATCGAACGCAAACGTTTTTCCTAATTTGGACAGGACAACGTCTGTCGGGTCAGCTAGTTGTACATAAAAGTTGGGGAAACTGACGGGATTGAAACACTTAGTAATGAGTGTGACGAGTATGGCAATTATGTTTAACCCTACGGTCCATAACCGGGTACCCGGGTACTTTTTTGAACTTTAAAGTGCTGCTGTTCCTTTATTATTGAAGATATCAACATGAAACTCCTCATCATCAGAGATTTCGGCTAAACTTCGAGACTAGAAAAAAGTTTATCAAATTTGGTTAAATATATTAACTTAAAAATGAGATTAATGTTTTTGCATACAGGGGTCCATGACCAGGTTTAAGTGCAAATTACCTTATATTCCAAAGAAAAAACGTTTGTTTTATTTTTATTTTGTTTCAAAATGTTAATTGATGTGTAAAAAATGAACTGTAATTGTTTTTTAGTTAAATTATTTATATTTTATTCATTTTAACTTATTTCTAATATTTGATGTCTTATGTTGAGTCATTGTTGAAACATGGAAAACATTTTGATATTGTTTGAGTATGTTGATTGCAACCTGGTTTCTTGCAAACGTTGCAGACTTTTCTCGTCTTTCTTCTCCTGTTGTCTGGCAAAGAAGCGCATTAATAGCAGCATCCTGTTATTGGCTTCCTGCCATCAGTAGAGGCAGCCGTAGAAGTAGATGGTTAGGTTAGGTTAGGTTCCAAGGGCAGCCATCAAAAGACGGCTCACTTGGGTCCTTTATTGGTCCCTTTGTGATACCCTGCGCCAATGCCCATCCCTTAGAGCAGTTACTCAGATGGCGTCACTGCAAAGTCCAACCATCTCGTCTTCCTAGTGAAGAGAAGGAGCGATTTCAGTTCCATCCCAGATAGATCCTCCAAACAGGCAAATACCGGTTCCCCCAGGCATTCCCCCCTAATACCCCGCAGTCCAGGGCAATGGCAGAGAAAGTGGAGCACAGTGTCCTCTGCCTCCTCGTTCTCACAACTTCTACAGTAGTCGTTAAATTCCAGACCCATTCTTCCAGCATGAGTCCCCACCGGCCAGTGTCCAGTTACAACCGATATCACCGTCCTAATCTGGTCCCTGCTGAACCCAAGTAGAGAGCTAGTTCTCCGTCCATCATATCCAGGCCAAAGGATCCTGGATATCGAGCAGGTGGATTCACAGGTCCACCGAATCTGCGCAACCCTATAGGACTCGCGCCCTATAAGTGATTTACAGTGAGCCATTGGTAGGCCAATGAATTGGTCAATGAATGCATCATCCATGCGACCACCCTGTTCGGCCAACTCATCTGCTACCTGATTGCCCGGGCACCCAGTGTGCCCCGGTATCCATGTTAGCGTTACCCTTGAATGTTTCGCAATCTCATCCAAAGACATCCGACATTCTACAGTTAACCTTGAAGTCGTATAGACACCCGCTAGGGAAGCAAGGGCAGCCTTGCTGTCAGTAAATATACGTATATCTCCCGATATGCGATGATACCTCAGCCAGTATGCCGCCCGCCTTATAGCCGAGATTTCCGCCTGCAGGACACTACATCCATCCGGCAGACGAAAGGAAACCTTCACATCCAGTTCCTCTATGAAGAAACCTCCGCCGACCCTCACACCTTTCCTCGAACCATCAGTATAGACCCCTAGGGTCGGTTCACGGAAAGTATCCAACAGCACACTGCTGTGCGCCACTTGCGTCACGAACCTCGCACCAAAGAACGGCACCGGGGTGCAGTAATCCACTCCATCAGGGACAATCGTACGTTTGATTATCCCGGCGTGTCCAAAGTTACGTGTCGACCAGCTGTTCATCGCGTGCAACCGTGTCGCCGAACAAAGAGCCAACTGTCTGGCCATTATATCCACCGGTAAGCCAGTTCAGTATCGTGAACAGCGCCCTCGTTGGAGTAGATCGCATTGATCCCGTAATCATCAACGCGACAAGTCTGTATACTTTCTCAAGCATCGCACGGTGTATGCCCTTATCCAATGCAGTCCACCATACAACGACCCCATAGTACAGGGTCGGCTTTACCACAGCCTCAAAGATCCAATTGACACACCTCGGGCTCATACCCCAGTTTCTGCCGATTGCACCCCTACACGCATATATGGCAACTATTGCCTTTTCCACTCTCATCCGGACATTTAGTCCCCATGACAGCCTGCTATCCAGAACCACGCCCAGATACTTCGCACTTTGAGATATCCGAAGATCAGTTCCATTTAACCTCGGAAGCCTAAAGTCCTCGGTCTTATACCTCCTCGTAAAGAGTACCAGTTCCGTCTTAGACGGATTTACACCCAGACCGCATGATGCACTCCAGGTACTGTGTACCTTCAAAGCTGCCTCCATACACTGGGACATTACGCCCAAATGCCTCCCTGAGATGGCCACTGCAACATCATCAGCATACGCCACCGTTTTGATCCCCATGTCGTCCATCATTGTTAACATGGTGTTCATAGTCAGGTTCCACAATAGTGGGGATAGAACTCCCCCTTGGGAGTACCCCTGTTCACCAGCCTCTGAACACTGGTTTCACCTATCGTAGAGCAAATGACCCTATTCCGTAGTAGATTGTCCACAAATCTACATATGCCAGCGTCGATCCCCAGACTCCTCATGGACGTCACGATAGAGTCCGGGTTGACATTGTTGAAGGCTCCTCAATGTCGAGAAAGGCCACAAGTGTGTACTGCCTAAATTCGAGCGATCTCTCAATGGTTCCGACCAGAGAGTGAAGAGCCGTCTCAACAGATCTGCCCCTTGTGTAGGCATGTTGAGAGGCAGAGAGTAAGCCCCTTGGGATGGTCATCCTCAAGTGTATATCGATAACCCTCTCAAGAGTCTTAAGAAGAAAGGATGCAAGACTAATCGGTCTGTACTCCTTCGGCTCGGTGTGAGAAGCCTTACCCCCTTTGGGTATAAAGACCACCCTGCACAGGGTTCATTTCACGGGAAGATACGAAAATCTAGCGCATCCCCTGTATATGGCCAACAACCAGGGTATTATCAGGGTCGAATTCCTCTGCAGGTCCGCCGGAATTATACCGTCCATACCCGGAGATTTATATGGGCTAAAGCTATCGATAGCCCACTTAATCTTATCGTAGTCCAATGGTATGGACATAGGAATGGGTGTCGCCTCCCGCGACCGATCCCGCAAACCCCATCAACACTTCCAGTATTTCTTGACTATTCGTTGTCCAACAACCATCTGATTTCCGGACATACGTCGGGGCAACCGGGCTCGAGGCCATTACCTTACGTAAACGGTTCGTCTCAGAGGATCCTTCCACGCCGCTACAGAAGTTCCTCCAAGCAATCCTTTTCGCCGATCTAACCAGGTTTCTAAACCTATTCAATGATGACTTATATTCCGCCCAATTTCCATGGCGCTTTGCCACATTGAACAACCTACGACAGTCAATTCTTGCCTGCGCGATGTCAGGATCCCACCATGGTTGCCGGTTCCTACCCCTACGCACCCTTGGCCTACACGCCAAGGAAGTCGCCAACTGCAGTGAGTTCGAAAGCAGATCCACTGCCGCATCGATCCCCCCGATATCATCAACCCCAGGAGGGGCAGATGGAGACCGGACCAGAGAGGAGTATTGAACTCCCCAGTTCGTACGTCTCCTGTTCAATATAGCCATGGATCCTGAAGACCTAAGCCCTTGCCTAAATTCCACATGTCTGTGATCAGAGAGCGAACAGTCATTCGACACCATCCAGCTCTCGATCATATCGGTGTGGTCTATAGAAGAACCTCACACCTATTTGCAACAACAAACGTAGGCCCACAGCCCCTATTTACTACTCCCAAATTACGATTAATAATAAAGGAGAATAGTGACTCACCTCTTACATTTGTATCCGTACTGCCCCATAAAGTGTGGTGCGCATTAGCATCGGCACAGATTATCACCGGTTTTCCTGTGCTCGCGGCCTTTAAAACTGCATCACGGATGAGCCCGTTGGGTGGGTCCTGCCCGTGGTCATGCGCCATATACGCCGAGACCATCCAGACTATACCGTCCGGTGTCTCAAGAGCAACAGTTGTGGTATCTTCGTCACTGTAATCAGAAAGAATGAAGATATTCAACGAGTTTTTAGCTAAGACACAAGATCTTATGTTACCTGTACCTTTCGCAAACAATAGCTTGTAGCCTTTGAGGTTAAGTCCGCAAACCCGATTCTTGTGAATCCAGGGTTCTTGGACCATCACGAGCTCCTCCCCTCTTTCTACCACACGGAGAAGCAGTGCTGCAGATGCTGTGTAATTAAAAGTCTTTTTTATTTTGTTTATAAAGAATTCTTTATTTAGTGCGGCTAGTACGCACTGTTTGTACTTGGTATAAGAATTGATTTTTGTTAAATAATTGTGGCTAGTTTTATACACAATAAATGCTTTTTAAGCATTTTCATTACAGTGGAAGGTATAGCGGTTTGCTTAGCATTTTCTTACAATCTCGCAGACACTTGTCAAATAGCAAGAGTGGTGATAGTATTACTATTGACGACCGTGTGTACTGCTAGTATTGTATTCATACACACACACACAGCGCACAGCACTCAAGTGGCTTATTCGTATTACATTTAACATGCGCCTGGTTCATTGCATGTAACGTATACTGAAATTATGTGTGCAAGCAATGTTAATATAAAAGACACGCTACACCTCCCTTTTACGGAAGAATGTTCATATAACTGAAAGTTTTATGGACATTCTTTAACAATTATGCATTATACTTAATTATGGGAAACAATTTTGTTACTTGATTACCAATAACATTTATTATAATTAGGTGAATTTAATATTTTATTCATTATGATAAGATTTAAGTCTATTCTTATGTACTATATGTTCTTTATTATTTTTCTTATCAACTATGGTTACATTATTTCTTAAATCTATATTTTTAATTTCATAAGGACCTTTATACCTATTATCTAATTTGTGCCCTACTTCATTTTTAATTAAAACTAAGTCTCCTACTCTGAAATCTACTTCTAATAATGACCTATCATAATTTAATTTTTGTTTAAGTTTAGACCTATCTATCATAGCGCGCGCTCTCTTATGTGCTATTTCTAACCTAAATTTAACTTCCTTAGCATAATTTTCTATATTATATAATGGTGTTATTTCTTGAATACTATTGAACTGTTGAAACCCATTTGGAAGTCTACCAAAAACTAACTCATAAGGACAATAGTCATGAACGGAAGATGGCGTAGTGTTAAAACAGTACGTGAAATATTTAAGCCATTCATCCCAATCGGTATTGTCAACGGATATGTATGATCTTACATATTCGTTAAAAGTTCCACAGTTCCTAGAGTCTGGTGATGGTAAGCTGTTGATGTTATTTTTTCAATATTCAAAAGGTTACACAATTCAGTAAGTATTGAGTTTTTGTATTCTGTACCCATGTCCGAAATGAACGTCTTCATTGGGCCATGGATAAGAATAAAATTTTCAAATATTGCTTTCGCAATGGATTTCGCGCTTTTATCTTGTATAGGTACCGTTACAAGATATTTTGTCATATCACATATTATGGTGACGGCATATTCATTTCCGAAATATGATTTTGGTAGTGAACCTATAGTATCCACAATTACCGTATCAAAAGGTTTATTTGGTGTATTTGTCAATGTCAGTGGTATTTTCGTATGTTTTGTTATTTTAGCCGTTTGGCATTTTTGACACGTTTTAACGTATTTTGTTATGTCTCGAGTCATATTTTTCCAATAGTAGAATCTTTTTATTTTATTTAGAGTTCTTGAAACACCGGAATGTCCTCCCTCTGCGGGGTCATCGTGGTATCATTTCATTATCTCTGTTATTAATTTGGCATTTGTTACGTGGATCACCTCATTAAGTAGCGCTACTTTTAATAATTTTAGTAATTTATTGCCCATTTCTTTAAATTCATTAATAGAGATAAATTCGAAAATTTTCTCACTGGGTGCCACTTGTACTTTATGAATATTTAATTTACCGGCCACTTCTTCGAGCCTAGGGAAAAATTGTCCTAAGTCAAATTTCCCATTAGTAAACAATTCATCTATATTTATACATGCTATTATAGATTTGCCACGTTTAATATAAACTTTTTGTGGGGTAATCTTTAGCTTACAAAATTTTCTGACGTCAGAATTAATAATTGGTTCAAATAGATTGGGCTTCTCATTTTCATTATTTAAATGCCGTTTATTTGGTGTAATTGGATATTTCGTTTTAAGTGCATTGTTTGTCATTGCTCAAGTTGTTACTTTGTATACATTGCTGTTTTTATTATTTATTTCTTTTAAATCATTTATTGTAATGCGCGACAAAGCGTCGGCCACATAATTATCTTTTCCCCTAAGATTCATTCTAGTTAGTTTTGAGCTTGGATTTTTCATGGAAAAGAGGTATGACAGAGGTCTGTGATCAGTGCGGACAAGAAAATGTTTACCATAAATATATGGTCTAAAATGTGTGATGGTCCAGTGTATAGCGGTTAATTCTTGTTCAATTGTTGATTTGTTACTCTCGCCTTTTGTAAATATTTTGGATGCGTATGCTATTGGTAGATGTTTTCCCTCATGTTCTTGAGTTAGTACAGCTCCACAAGCATGTTTGCTTGCATCTGTTGTTATACAAAACTCTTTTCTGAAATCTGGATATTGAAGTAATGTTGGACTCATTAATGCTTTTTTAAGATATTTAAATGCTGAATCACAATCTTTAGTCCATTCGAACTGCACACCCTTTTTGGACAATAGTGTAAGATGTCTAGAATACTCTGAAAAATTTTTGATAAATCTGCGATAGTAGTTGCAAAATGCTACAAATCTTCTTGCACTATCCGCATCTTTTGGTTGTGGATAATTTTCGATTACCGAATATTTACTATCGTCAGGCAGTATTCCTTTATCAGTGCATTTATGTCCTAGGTATGTTACTTCCCTCATGAAAAATGAACATTTTTCGGGATGTAACTTAAGATTGCGTTTTCGACATAATTCAAATACATTTGTTAAATTAGAAAGCATATGCTTTTCCGAACATCCTAAAACAACTAAGTCATCCATATAAAGAAATGCATGTTCTGGTCGCAAACCAGTAAAAGCGAGTGTCATCATTCTTTGAAAAGAATTGGGCGCTATTTTTAAACCATAGGGCAATCTAGTAAATCTATAAGATCCATTTGCTGTTGAAAATGAAGTTAGATCTCTAGAGTTTTTTTCTAGTCCAATTTGGTGAAAACCGGACATTAAATCTAGACATGAAAAATATTTGGCTCTACCGAGTTGGTCTAAAATGTCATCTATTCTAGGTAATGGAAATTTGTCTGCTATCAATTTCTTATTTAGTTGTCTATAATCCACTACGAGTCTCCATCTTTTTGTTTCTGAACTTGGAAGTGATTTCTTCGGTACCAGCAGAATTGGACTGTTGTACTCAGAATTTGATGGTTCCACTATTCTGTCGTCTATTAATTTTTTCACCTGTCCATCTATCTCCTCTTTGTGTGTATGTGGTATCCGGTAATTCTTAATGTATACCGGTTGTGAATCCCTAACTCTCAACTTTTGTTCATAGAAATTATTAATTGTTATCGTTTCTGATTCTAAACCGAAAATATCGCTGTATGATGTGCAAAGTTCCGTTAATGTATTTTTAAATTGTTCTGGAAAATTTTTCTGTAAAAGTTTTAATATTTCTGATTTTCTATGTGTATTTTTGGTCGTATTTCGTTCGACTATTTCATATTCAGAAAGATTTTCGGTTTTTATTTTACTTTTATTAACTGATGTGATAGTGTTATTTGTATTTAGAATACGAATGTATGCTTTATTAGATTTTACCAATGTGTTCGCGATAAAGACTCCTGGTTCAAGTTCTTGATTTGGTATTAGTATATCATTATCGCAATTAATAAAATTTACTTTACGTATTACTTCTGATCTTGGCGGCAATATAAGATTATCGCTGTTGTTAGTAATTGGTATTTCTATAGGTTGTGGTATATTGAATGGTCGTAGGACTAGGTAGTCATAATCCTGATTAAAATCCAATATACAATTATATTTCTTAATAAAATCCATACCAATGATTCCATCGCTTGGTATTGGGAAATTATTGTCTACTACTTGAAAATTGTGTGGTATTAGATAATTTTTAAATTTTAAATCAAAAAATATACTACCTATAGATTTAATTTCACTTTGTCCTATTCCACTTAATGTTGTGATTTTGTTAGTATTTATTTTCTTTAAATCAAAATATTTGGATTTTATGAGTGAAATGTCGGCACCTGTATCAACTAGTAGTGTTACTGTTGTGTTAGTGTTATATTAATCTGAATGAAATAACATAAGTTGAGGTTAAGGTTATACACTTTATTATTTATTGTTCTGATCTTAGGGGATGGTCGGAGTTTTCCGAACCATTTTCATTTGAGTCCATTGCTCGTACGTAGTGTCTATTCCTACGATTATTGTCAGGTCTTTGTCTGTTTCTATTATTGTAATTGTTATTGTTGTTATTTCCGTTGTTATTATTTATATTGTTATTATTTCGGGAATAATTGTTTCTCCCACGAAATCTTCTGTTATTTCCACGATAATAAGTGGGTCTTTGACTGAAATATAATACGGAGTTCTGTTGCCCTGTTGCTTCAGTGCATCTGCTTACAAATTTAATCACGGCTTCATTCATATCATTGAATTGGCCTGCTTCCATGATAAGTTTTACTTTTTCATTGGAGCAGTTTTTTGTAATAGCTTTTACTGCAACTTGTGTAGAGTATTTGTTCGCTAGTTCACAAGATAAGCCATCAGATATATATGCCGTTTCAAGTGACTTTGTGAGATTTTCTATTTCAGTGCAGTATGTAGTTGGTGTTTTATTGTTTTGTTTTATGCTCATCAGTTTAGCTGACAAAACATGCACTGATTCACCTTTAACGGTTACTTTGAGCTTAGTGATAATTTCTTCTATTGTAGATTCTTCACTTATGAGATTTCTAGCATTTCCCTTAAGCTTTGTTTTAATTAGCGATATTTCAGAAGATTCGTGTATACCCTTTATTAAATTAACTAATTGTAAGGAGTCTATGAATGACTGCAAATTTTCGGATTTTCCATCAAATTCCGTAATCAGCTTTGAAGCTGTATTTAGGAATTCTACCAATGTTTGTGTCATTTTAGTATCTGTTTTATTGTCTGTTGTCAAATTTACTGTTTCGTGTAGAGTCTCAGGTAGTTTAATCTGTATATTTTTTAAAGCGGCTATTTTTAAGACTTTGGTTTTTAAATCCAAAAAGAATCCTTCTGCTGCAGTTTTATGACTAAGTGTCAACCGATTATAGTTTACATTTAATATAATTCTTATTTTCTCAAGTCTATTTAGTAGGATTTGGAAGTGATGTTGAATAGTCTCTTCCTTAGTTGGTCTTTCAACATTCAAGCACTTATAAGAACGATCGAAGTGCTCTTTAATTAACCTAACCTTATTCAATATATCTTTCCATTCCATTTAAATTTTGTCTAAATCATTGGCTCTATCTAGATTATCTGCTCTGCTAACATATTTTTTCTTGAGTCTTCTATTGTGCATTTGGTAAATGCGAATTAAAAAATTAATTATTATAATTACTGTTATTATTAATAGATAGATTTCTATAGTTACCAAATTTGTTTTTCCCTCAACTATTTCTACTATTATTTCTAAGTGGCTTATTCGTATTACATTAAACATGCACCTGGTTCATTGCATGTAACGTATACTGAAATTATGTGTGCAAGCAATGTTAATATAAAAGACACGCTAAAGCTGCTTTAGAGTGGTGGAGGTTTATCTGCAGCACCTTCACCATGATCCATTTTGGCGACCACTGTGATGTTGACGTCCTCCTGGTCAGACTCCAGCAGCACGTCCTCATCAACCATATCACCCAAGTGATCAAAGAAGTCACCCACCAATCCTGAGACAGACTGGGTATCTTCTTTGTCGCTTGAGCCCACGGCATCGTCGCAAGCCATGCTTTCCACAGGTTGCTTGGCCTCACTTACCGATGGAGCCGGATTGCCCTTGTTACCACTTCGGTAGACACGGGGCAAGATCGTACTAAAGCCATATTAGAGCTTGCCCTGCCTCTCCCTTAGTGTCTCCAAGAATTGCTGGTTGATAACCACAATCGGCGTCCTCGAGGACCCTTCAGCAGCTGAAACCTTCACTACTTTCCAGTCCTATGTGGGTAGTTTAGGGTTGCAGCACTGAATGATCTTCAATATCTCCTCAGGCTCAGATGGTTCGGCGGGGATGGTGGCGATTGAACTCGGCCTCCGTGGTATCTCTCCTACTAACATCACGTCAAGCCTGGCACCTTCCCAAACCTCTCCTAGTAGTTAGATGGCCTGCTAAAGAAGCAGCGCTGAGCGCTCATCTGCGCAAGCCATCAGCTTCACGTGACACTGGTACCAGCCAGCGTCATCGCATTGAGGGGGTGGTCCTGGATTCTCCCTGAGGATCGACCAGAACACACCCATGAGTTTTTGTTTTAACAGATCCCACTTGGTATGGGAAATGGCACCATTGTCGACACTCCTGTCGATGATGGGTCGAACAAGGTGACCTTTGGCCACCTCGCTAAAGGATTTGTTCATCGGTTTCGATGAAATTTTGGGGCGTTTCGTCCCCGGTTGCTGTTTCGCGGCTGCAGTTTCCTCCTCCGAACGTTGCCGTTTAGGCATTGTCATCTTTCCAGAGACTGGAGGGGTAGCACTTGGCAGCCCAGCTATGTAGGCTCTTGCCCATGCCAATGAAGCTTTCTGCTCATTGGTGAGGTCTTCGGCTTTCTTGGAGCCGTAAAGATTAATAAAACGCAAGGCAGCACGCCTTGTGTTAGATGCCCTCTTTGTAGGGTTTTTGTGCCAAGGGGACTTTCTACGGTCGCCGAGTTTGGCGGGGGGTGGTGCAACCTTGGGATTGGATGTTATCATCGCCATCCCTCCTTGCACAATGGACACATGGGAAGCTGCATTGTTGGACGACTTTGTCGTATTCAACTCGGCAGCACCCGAAGCAGGGGATTTATCCGTTCCAATGACGGAAAGGGCTTGTGCGGCTTTGGAGGTACTTGGAGCGAAGTTCAGGGGTACCTCGCCGCCGTTTTTTGAGCAGCCGCCTTCTGGTCGAGCTGCCTTACAAATTCCGATCAACCTGGGCCGATCTTCCTTGGTTGCATGGGCTGCTGCAGCCGTTGGCTTGTTCGTCTCTCTGTCAATCGTTGTCCTTGTTCTCGCCTGTTCGTCATCAGTCTCCGTTATTTGTGTAGTGTATGCGCACTTATGCACATCACTGTAACAACATATATGTAACATTAAACCTAAGAAGCAAAATTGTTTAATTTAAATTAAGTAAGAAATTCATGTTTAGTCAGCAATAATTGTAAGTTCAATGATTCCCCAAACTGTCGCAACAGAAATATTTGTTGATGTTTAAAAATTCAATGTCAATTAAATTCCAATGAATATTTTTATCGTGGGAATTTGGCATTGCCAATTTGTTTATGAGAAATGCTGATTACTAGGATATTTTAGTATATAAGACGCTATAATAATTCAATAAAAATCAGAATTAATTGAGCATTCAAATTGATTGACTAATTATTTCTCAAAAAGGGCATTTTAATGCTCGTCTAATGCGGCAGAAGTGCTTAGATATACTTACCCCTTTTTACGCTAAAAGACATCCGACCACTACATGGCGATCCTGCCTAATTTTTTCGATCCTGCCTAATTTTTTGATCCTGCATAATTTTTTCGATCCTGCCTAATTTTTTGATCCTGCCTAAATTTTTTTAATCCCTCGAATTTAAAAAAAAAAAAAATTATAATAAAATTTAAAAAAAAAAAATTTGTTAACAATCGATGACGTCCCAAGAGGAAATTGACAACATCTTCAAAAAGTGGCAGAAACTATTAACAACAGAAGAAGACGAGGAATAAGAAATCAAAAACTTAACAAAAGATTTATAAATCTAAATTGGAATTGTATTTAATTTAAAAAGAAACTTGTATTAATCCTTGATTATTTGTAGAAAAAAAAACAAAAATTATGTGTAAATTTTAAAAATCTTTAAAATGCATACATACATATTTCATTTATAATTATAATAATTATAAATACTTTAAATTATAAATAAATTATTAAAACAAAAGAAATTAAGATTAAACAAAAATATACATAAACATTATTCATATAAAAACAAAATATAAACTAAAACCAACAAAGACCAAACATTTCAAGTCAACAAAAGACAGCCAGTAGTCTTCATTCGGAAATTAGAAATATTAAGCAAAGAGGTAATGTGTCAAGTTTTAGAGAAAAAATAAACACATTGATCTTAGAATAAACCATAGTACAATTCAGTGACCTTGAAGACAGTTCAAATGAAATAGCACGATCTACAATTAGAATGCTGAACGAAAAATTAGCACTCGAAACATTCGAAGAAGGTTTACAAGAGAACATAGGAACAGCAGTTATACCAGCGCAACCTAAATCGCTAGCACACAGGAATACACACCCAAACCCATAACTGAAACTACGGAACCACAACCAAAATACATACCAACGCCAAAAAACGCTGGTCCCAAACCTATATCAATAGAAGAATATAGGCGAAGACAGGCGAAGAACACAAAGGACACCAAATCATCGACCCAATCTGCCCATAAGCCAAAAAAGCGAGGTGGCAAGAAGAGAAAGTTTGAACAGACGTGTGCCAACCTCCAACGCATAATAAACATAAGCAAAGGAGCTCAGAAGAAAATACTAATTGAGGAATTAGACAATCAAAGAAGACAAGACTTCAACAGAAATGACAGAAACTACAACAATAATTATAACAACAACAATAATAGTAGAAATTTCAATAATTATAATAGGAATTCAAATAACACCAACAGTAGATACAACACAAATAATGCTTACAACAGAAATAATAGAAACACCTATAACAATAACAACCATACTAATCAAAGAAATAACAACCCAAACGTACGCATAATACATCGACAGGGAAACGAAGAAGCCCTGGAGACTCAGAACGAATCTCCAGAAGGGGAAAATTACAGATTCACACAATAAATAAATCCCAACACTTCGATAACGCAGACGCGTTATCCCGCATCGAAATTAACTCAAAAATATTAAAAATAAAATGATTCCACTCTGTATTGATGAAAAAGAAAGAAAAACTCTGGCAATAACACGTAGCATGCTCAATAAGAATACTAAAGATAAAGAAGATGAAATTGAAATCAAGAACAAGAAAAAGAATTACATTTCTCAACAGGAGACTGATCACCTCCATATGTGGGAATGTATATCAATGAATGATATAAAGAAGCTTCAAAGAATACAATTATATGAAAATAATGACAATAATAATCTGCAGAATGAATATAATGATAAAATTACACGCGTGATATGCAATAGAAGCGAAAATCCAATGTTTTCAGAAACATTTATGGAGAAACTTTTATTGAAAATAAAGAAATTTAAAAATAAAAAGTACGTACTATATGATAATGATGAAATTTTTAAATATATACCGGTAGAGAAATTGAAAGAAGAATACAATAAATTCAAAAACAATGACGTCGATGTAATTATATACAGAATGCCAAAAAGAGTAGATAATGCAATAAAACAATACAGACTAATAGAAGAATTTCATAGCCCACCCCATAGTGGACATTTCGGAGTAAGAAAAACATTAATAAAATTAAAACAGCGATTTATTTGGAAAAATATGAACAAAATGGTTAAAAACTATATAAGAACATGTGAATCGTGCCAAAAGAACAAACAGACTAAACATACGAAAGAACCTTTTACTATAACAGATACACCATCAAGTAGTTTTGACATTGTAGTAATGGACACAGTTGGACCACTTAGACCGTCAGCAAACTTTAGATATATACTCACAATACAGTGTGAACTGACAAAATATGTTATAGCTTGTCCAATAGAATCAAAAGATGCCAAAACAGTGGCAAAAACGCTAGTAGAAGAAGTTATTTTAAAATACGGTTTGTTTAACATTCTCAAAACGGACAGAGGTACAGAATTTACTAATGAGTTAATGAGAGAGATTTGTGTATTATTAAAAATAAAACAGAACTTCTCGACGCCCTACCATCATGAAACTTTGGGAACAGTAGAACGCAATCACCGTGTTCTAAATAAATATTTTCTAAATTTCGTAGAAGACAACAATTGGCACGAATGGATACCATACTTTGCTTTCGCTTTTAACACAACTCCAAACGAAGATACTAATTATACACCCTTTGAGTTAGTATATGGAAAACTTCCTAGACTACCAAGTGACGAATTTAGCAACACTAAAAATATTTACAACTTAGACAATTATTTGAATGAGCTTAAGATTAGACTTCGTTACTCACTACAAAAGGCAAGAGACATAATTTTAGAAGTTAAAAATAAAAGAAAACTAGAATCTGAAAGAAAACAGAATCAAATAGAACTAAAAATCGGAGACTTAGTTTTAGTAAAAGCCGAGAATAGGAAAAAACTCGAGCCTCCATACAAAGGTCCATATAAAATACTAGATATAGACGATTTAAACATAATTAAAGAAACAGATAAATCAAAAGTTAAAAGTGTACATAAAAATAATTTAAAAAAGTTTATTTCATAAGTGCATAAATATAATTAAGAAATTTTAGGTCAAAAAAAAAAAAAAAAAAAATCTTACAAACATATTAATACTTACAATAATTAAAATTTTTGTACTAATATATCCATTTATGCAATAATTCTATATTTTTTATTTTTAATAATACCCAAACCAAAAAAGGGTAAGGGTGTAGTGTATGCGCACTTATGCACATCACTGTAACAACATACATATATGTAACATTAAACCTAAGAAGCAAAATTGTCTAATTTAAATTAAGTAAGAAATTCATGTTTAGTCAGCAATAATTGTAAGTTCAATGATTCCCCAAACTGTCGCAACAGAAATATTTGTTGATGTTTAAAAATTCAATGTCAATTAAATTCCAATGAATATTTTTATCGTGGGAATTTGGCATTGTCAATTTGTTTATGAGAAATGCTGATAACTAGGATATTTTAGTATATAAGACGCTATAATAATTCAATAAAAATCAGTATTAATCCGACCACTACATTTGTTTTTGTTGTGTATGTTTTTGTTGTTTGGAAGGTTTCATTTTTGGTCCCACGAGAGTAGGGGAAAAGAGAGGTAGATGGTTGCTCGGTATAGGTTACCGTCTCCACTTCCCAAAAAGCTTTCAATTGCTGATTTGGTGGAAAAATGGTGCGTTACTTGGCGATTGGCTACTCTTTCTTCTATTATTGGCGCAAACAAATCTCCAGCAAGTTTACGCAAAAAGCGTTTTCTCCGTGTTGTTTGATATGGAACAGTTCTGTTATTATCATAAAATAAAAGCCGCGAAAGCACTAACATCGAGCATATTGTACAAAAACGACAAAGGCCATCTTTTTGTGTGTCTCTGTGTGGTATACTCCCGAAGCGTCTGGCCCATAACATCCACGCCACCTTTCCTTTTTTTTATAAAAATTTATGATTTCTGGTTTGCAGAGTCGACAACAATATTACGGAATTTGGTTTCCTCTGTTTGTATGAAACCATAGTCACCTTCTCGTGGAAACCAAATTTGCTTGTCCCAACGGTCCAACTCTTATCGTCTTTCATTTCTGTTGGTATATAGGCTTTGTTTCGCCGCAGTGTTCCAACAATGCTAAGTTTAACGGATATCGGCTGCTTTGCTAGTGGCAGCGTCGTAAAAAAATTATCCATGGTGATATTACGTCCGCTATTGTGGTATGACCCAACCAAATCTCTGACTACTCTTTCGCCTACACCGATTTCGCGACCACTGTCTTGTTTGTCAGTATATATTTGGCCATGAAGAGGATATGCATTTTTAGCATCGCATATCCACCATACCTTGATCCCGTATTTCGCAGGCTTCGATGGAATATACTGGGTAAATTTTGTTCTGCAGCGGTACGCATACAATTGTTCGTCGATTGTTAAATTTTTTGTAGGCACATAATATTTTGCGAGATTGGCGTTCAACATTATCCAAATATCTCATATTGGGGCAGCTTTGTCTTTGCGCTGCCTCTCGTTTCTTGTTCTCGCGTCATCAAAACGTATAAAACGAATAAGATCCCAGAAGCGGTTTAATCCCATTGTTGCACGGAATAGAGGATTAGACAATTGCACCATAAGTCCCTTGCATGATCATCATTGAAATGATTAGCGCCTGCCATTATCAGCATTCCAATGAATGCGTATATTTCTGCCAATGTCGTATCCTTCCACTTCAATTGACGCTTTGTTGGGTTTGCTGCATTGTAGGCATCATAAGTTGAATTGCTTTTTGTTGGTATGACGCACTATTATATCGACCATTTCTATTGTAAAATAACTCTTGAAGCATTGCATACCAGTCGTACTTTCCGTCATTCGTAATGTACCACTGCGAGTTCTTACGATGCTGTGGCTCCTTATTTGTTGACAAACAGATGGTGTTGGTTGCCATTGAGTACCATCACGTGCAATCATACTATCTGTTGTGCTTTATGTAGGTGCATTTTCTTCAACCATATCAGTTTTGCTGTCACTCTTATCTTCAAATACATCTTGCTCAATTTACATTGGAAACAGAAAACCACTTTCTTTTTACTTTTGTGTGCCTTTCAGGTAGAAAATGCCCATAGAAACCAACGAACATGAAATTTGTAATATGTGCATATATGTATATTTTATTTTATTTGAATATAAACGAGAAAACTTCATAAGGGGACCCGGGCATCCTGGTTATGGATTCCCGTTCGTCCAGGTGGTTATGGACCGTACTGTTAACAGCAGTGCAAATGTAAATAAAAAAAAACCCCCGTTGTTTTTTCTTATAAGCCAGAGTTGGTACTTTTAAATAATGTTGGCACGTAAGGGATTTTCTATATCAGTGATGGCATTTTTATTAAATTTTAAGGTTATGTTCGATTACCTTGTTGGATATGATTGTGCAGTAATTATACCCTTCACCTATAAGTTTGTCATTCCGTTTGTAATTTCTATAATATTGATGTTAGACCCTATACAGTATATATATTCTGGGTCCTTATGAGGAGCGAAGTTGATTTAACGATGTATGATGTATGATGTAACGATGTATATGATGGGGACCAGGTTATTATACATTTATGTCACATAGGGTCCGGAATTGTTTGCTATTGAAATTTTTTCCTTTAAAGGTCCAATTAAACGTGACATTACCATACAAACACTGTATAACCAAAACGAAAAAAGCAATCGTGAACCTCATGTGAAAAATTTTTCACGCTATCAGTTCCAGTGAATGTTAAAAGGAAGAATGATTAAAAAAAATTAAAAATCAATGAAATTTTTGTTGAAAAATATACACATATATGTATATTTTAAAGAAAAGTTAAAATAATAAAGCAAAATATTTAGTATTGGAGGAATAGTTTGATTTTAACGTTAGTTTTTTGCACTTTTTAAATTTTATGTAGTAAAATATTTTCCAAAATTCTGCCACCCCATCTTTCGAAAGCTATCTATTGTTTTGCATTTTGTTGACCAATATATCGGTTTGTGCCTTGATCACAAAAATAGCCCTTAATATTCGATTTATAAGAGGAACTACTTACATACATGTTCTGTTCCCTAGCAAAACTAAAGTGAGAAAATTTAAGGGAAATGTGAAAAAATTACGAGGGAAAAAACTTTTCGCGATAAGGGGAATTTTTTCCGTGAACATTTTTTCACGTAATTATTCTCATTTGAATTACCTTTTTTCATGATCGAAAATATGTGAAAAGGGGAATAATTACGAGGAAAAAATTATTCTCTATAGGGGTGATTGCAATTTTTAATTATTTTAAATTTTTTTCAGCCTATTCGGACTAGTTTCGAGTTATGACAAACAAAAGAGCCTAAAACGTGACAAATTCCCCTATACGATACTTACTAACTTCAACTTAATTTTTAAATTATTTATTGAGGTACCATGACCAAATTAATGATGCAGGAGATCTTCTTTTTGGGTCTACTTTCATAAGCAATTATCAGAATTGAGTCCCGAAATCATGTGTTATACTGTGTTATTTTGTGTTTTGTGCAACAAATAGGAGCACCCAGCTTAAAGGAGGCGAGAAATATAAACAATTGCAAGAAGAACTTAGATCTACGAGAAAAATTCTTGTAGAAACCAAAAAAAAAAAAAACAATCACAACTACAATTTAAATTACACAAAAGTGAGTTTTTCTACCGCTTTAAAAGGCAATTATTGATATTAATTCAACATCTTCCATAGTTGATACACCTAACAGATCAGCTTTTGCTATAACATCCAACAATAGTGGTAAATGAGGGTATATTAAGTTTTTTAATATTCATCCAAGATCCAATATATAATGTATATTCCGAGAACTTCTCACTGCTCACTTTCAAACAACTTAAAAGAAAAGAAAATTTTTGGGGTCAACTAGTTATCCTAAGCAGTCTGGGATTGAAATCCAGCAAAATATATTCGGTAGGATAAGATTTTTTCAAGATTTTTATTTTATTTATTTATTCTATTCATTATTTACTTTATGACATTCGTCCTTAATTTAACTAAAAACCCGCGAAGCCTTGTGGCTTGTCTGCAGGTATATTTATGAATATACATGTGAAACACCACCCTAAAAATTTAATAATTTCGTTACAAAAAATAAAAAAGATTTCGCATAAATCGTTTTATATGAAGAAGAAATCATATCACTTATGGTGTTTTCTTTTCTACAAAAAAATATGCCTTTTTTTTAAAAAAATGCAATTTGGTGTCTGTTTCTTAAAAATTTTGCTACCGAAAAGCATGAGTTTTGTAGAATGAAACAAGCCACCCTTTTCGGGTGCAAAATTTTTAAGAAAAAGACACCAAATTGAATTTTTTTTTAAAAAAGGCACATTTTTTTGTAGAAAAGAAAACACCATTACTTTCGTGAAGATCGGCCTATAATTTATTATATGCCCCATATAATGCCTAATATCAGAACACACTAAACCTCAACGTATAATGCTATTGTGTGAAATTTGGTCGGTCGTAGTTTCGAAGGACTAAAAATCACACTGCCCAAAGCCCACTCTGGGATATTATTTAAATTCGCCTTAAACTACAATAAATATAGACATTGTGATAAAATTTGGCTTTATTTAGTTTTATGTGGCTAGAAACAACACCAAGGAAATTTTTATTAATCGGACTTAAATGTTAAATAGGTCCCACATAAAGCAGCCTTCTGAAAAGCTCTTCAAAACGTATAAAACGCTTCTATATTGAAATTTAGTCTGTATTAAGTTGAAAATCATTTTAGTTCGTCTATAACTGTTACGAATCATGATATTTTATTCAAATCAGGTCACATTAAGTTTCATATAAAAACAATTAAAAGCATGAATCTTTCTCTAAAGGGGGTTAACTCAAAATTTATAAATTTTCAGTAGAGCCACAAAACTGTTTTCTTGTTATATGTACTCTTATCCCAGCAGAAACTTTACTTACCTGGTAAGTTAGGAGGTAAAGTTGGAGAAAATAAGCACTACTTATATTTCGGCTGAATAACTACTTATTTTTGTTCGAGGTGTCCATAGAATTCAGTACTTACAATACACTTACTAGAAGTCAAAAAGTATCTACCCTGTAGTAAATTAAAAAGTCAGTTGCAGAAAACACTAACTATAAGTTAACTATTTTTCAAATGACTACAAATTGGTTTAATTCACATGCAGATATCAACCAAACATATTGCATAGAGGCACACGTAAAACACAAATAAAAGCAAAATAAGTAAGTCAAATCAAAAAAAAATATACAAATTTTTTAAAATAATTAAAAATTAAAACGATTCAAATCTGTTTATGTACTAGAAATTATGTAGCGTATTTATTTCAGCACTATTATCCCTAACTTGGGCAGTATTTACATTTGTAAATATTCGAGTTTTAAAATAGCTATAATTTTTACATTTAAGGTCCTATGGGGCTAAGATTCAGACTCAGTGACTAATTTTTCATGTTTTTCCTGAAAATAGAAAAAAATAAAACAAAAAAAAATAAAATTTACATATAAAATAACCAAAAACATAAAAGTACACATACATATTTACAAATGTAAATACTGCCCGAATTCGTAGTAAAAATTGGTGCCCAAGTTAGGGTTATACATTATCATTTAAAGAAATTTGATGCAAAATGTTCTTAAATAATTATTTCTTTATAAAAATATGCATGTTTGTTGATAGGAACATATATTTTTTTGACAAAAATTATTTCAAATTTAAATAATTTATTATAAACCGACTATACTATTAATTAATTACAAATAGGTTGAAAAATAAGTAGTTAGTAGTCAGTCACTTAAAGTCACTTAATCAACTAGAAGTGGTTATAAAATAACCAGTTTAAAATTACTTAAAAATATCCCTAGAGGGAAGCGAACTGACACTAAAGTAGTCCCGTGATAGGTCTTTGGTGGTAGAGACCGGTTCTAGTTCTAACACTTTATATGAATAAGACCTATCACTTTTACATGGGGTTGTCATTGGAGGGGGTCAATTGACACCATTTGACCAGTCGCAGTTCTATTCTCAATGAACGTGCTTAGTGCCAGTTACTAAAATGAAGTAATATTTCAATACAATGTAGTATTATTTCAATAAAACAAGTCCTAGAGTTAAATTTAAGATCCAAATTTTAGAAATTATCAAAACATGTGACACAGCACCAATTAAAACTGTACTGTAATTCATTACTTTTTCTACCCTTTTGTTCTTTATAAACTAGTTAAGGGATTGGTTCTTCTTTTACTAGTCATGAGTCTTTTCTTTTTGTACTTGTTCTATTTTCACAAATCCCAGGACCAGTCTGTTGGACCAAATGACACCAATTTCCCGCAGGGGTGTTTGACTTCCTACAGGGAATATTGAAAGTTTAAATTTAAAAATTATAACTGCAAAATATGCTACATGCTGGTCGACGAGTCGTATCTTTCTCTACCACACGGCATAAAAATATCAATATACTTAAAAACTGGATTTAGCAGCTTTGCAAATTAAGCCGGCGAATTATACTTTTGAAATACATAAGAAGTATTGATTTATTTTTGTGGTATTATGAAGGCCCCAACATCATTAGATTATATTTTACATAAGTACATTATAGGGACATAACTTTTTTGCAATTTTTGAAAATATCTACTATTAGGAAACACATATTTATTCATTCGCTAAGGTCAAAAAAGTTCACACCCTAACCACGATGAAGTTAGGAAAATTTTTAATTTGATTATTGGGTAAGAAAAATTAATTATATATTTATTTTAAACAAAAAATTACTCAAGTATGAAATGTTTTTAATATTTAGAGATGATGAGAGACCTATCTTTAACCTTTTTAAAGAAAAAAAAAAAATTAATAAAAAAAAACACCGCATAATATTATGAATTTTCAATATTGCATTGGCTTAGAAAACCCAATTGGTGCATGAACTTTTTTGAGAAAAGATTCAAAAGATTATAATTTTCGTGGTTACTAGGACATGGTTGACCTCATGGTACTATGCCAAAAAATTAGTTTAACCCCTAATGTACATAGGAACCAGGCGCGGATTCAGGGGGAGGGTGGGGGAAATAAGGAAATTCCCCCTCCAACCCCGAAATTATAAACATATGTTTTGTTTATTTCGATAATACAATAATTCCCAATAATAATATTTTTTTAAAGGACCAAATTTTTGGAATCTCTAACGAAATTTTCAATAAGTATTTTTTTGTTTTTTTTATTGAATCTGTAACGAAATTTTTAATAGGTAAAAAAATCTTACAGGGGTGTGCTGGAAATCGTAAACGCAAAACGCAAGAATTTGGAAGTTGTTTTTAATAAACTTTTAAACCTAATTCTTATAATTTTTGGTTTAAAATCCTGTTTAAAGCCTGGTACTCTGTTCAACATTTCACGTGAAATGCTGTCAAAATGCATATGAAAAAAACTTGTGCGGAATATCTACGAAATAATGTTGATGGAGTTGTACTCTGTTTATTTTGTGAAAAAGTTCCGAAATGTTTCTGGCAACATTTTTTTTACAACTGCGAAATAATGTAAGCTGCCTTTATTTCACGTGGAATTTTAAGCAAAAGCAAAAACATGAACTTAATATTAAAAAAGAAATAAAAAATTAAAATAACACAATCGGCAACAGTTTTTTATCCATATTTACTTTTTTTTTATTAAATTTTTTATTAAAAAAAAATAATTTTAGTAAAATACATGTGGCGTTTGTTTACATACACGAAACAATGTAGTATACTTTGAAGGAATAAAAACGTCAAATTGTACAAACTCGCAAGATTGGTAACATTGATAAATGCCAAAATTTTCGTGTGGAATAATCAATGTTGCTCAACATTTTTCACAATTTTGAACAGAGTACTAGGCTTAATAGGGAAATATTTGTTTAATATTTATCATAACATTTTTTTATTACAGAAATCTTATGGTGTTTTCTTTTCTACAAAAAAATGTGCCTTTTTTTTAAAAAATTCAATTTGGTATCTGTTTCTTAAAAATTTTGCTCCCGAAAAGCACCAGGGTTGCCGTTGAAAATTTCGAAAAAGTGTTATAAAAAGGGTATTGAAGAAAAAATAGGGGCAAAAAAGGGGTATTTTAAAGTAAAATAGGGTCAAGTTTAAAAGTATGTATTAACTAAATATTTTAGACTAAAATAAAAGTAATTATACATACTTAGATTATAAATCAATGTTAAAACTAAGAAACAATTCAAGGGTAGATTCCAATATTAGTCATATTAACAATAAAAGAAGTTACTTTCACAAAAACCTTTGATTATGTTTATCACGTTTTAGAAATACTTACAGTCTAATTCATAAACGTATCATTGCAGCTTTATAAGTCATTAATAAGCAAAAGTCGAAAAAAGAGTATTTATAAATGTTTAATAGCCTATTAAACGTTTAATAAACATTTCATAAATTTGAAACAGTTATTGTAGCCTTTACCCTACTTTAAGCGTTTAATAAAGTGACAATTTCAATGATTGTTAAAATAAAATTTTCATAATTGCACGAAACATTAAACATTTTTGTCGTCTTATTTATTTTAATAAAAAATTATAATACGCAAAAAAAATTTTTTCTAGAAAAACGATAACTAATGTTTGAATTAATTTTAAATATAAACTGCTCGATAGATTTGTTTGTTAAAAATAACGTGGGTCGCGAACTATGGTTTCTGTGTAAACTTAAAGTCGTTATAACTTTTTGCATAAAGTATAAAAAGCTATTAAGATTTATTTCAAATAATGCAAGCCTTTGTTTACCATTCATTACTCTTATATTGTAAAATGTATTTTAATCGGTTAAGTATTTGTTCAAGCAAACACAAAGTAGAAACCACATAGTGTATCGTGTGTTGGTTACTGGTTTGCCGCACGGAACAAAAATGCTTTGTTCTACATGCTTTGAATGGAACATTTTGCAACGAAAATTTGCTAGAATGAAGCAAAACAATGTTTAGAGAACTGTAAAATTAAGGATATCAGGCAATGCTAGAACTCGATATCTCTTAATATATTCGAGATATCAAAAAAGTTAAAAAACAATTTGTAGATTAAGGATGATGCGGCAATTCATCATGGGTCCTCTCAAGCAACAGTGTGTGGAATTTCAGCCAGAGTGGCTCGTGCCTTAGTTCGCTGGGGCAATAGAAAAATTAAAATGCCTTCATCTCATATAGAGGAAGCAATCCTAATGAGAGAACTAAGACATTTAAAAATTTCCCAGACGTTATTGGTACGCACATACGTATCAAAAAACCGACGGGAATTTGGCCCAATATTATATTAACAAAGGGTTACTGTATCCTGCATGTTCAGGTAAATTATGTTTTAGAAATACATAATTAATAAATCTTTTCCACTTATGACTGCCGTAGTTTAAATGAGTCAACTATCAAACTTGAAAGCGGAGAGTTCAAAGGTATTTTGTTAAGAGACTCAGGCTATAAGCCTGAGAATTAAAAGGAAAACAAATATAATAGGCACTAGAAACTCTGTAAAACGTTCCTTCGGAGTTTGAAAACAACGATTTCGCTGCTTTTTAGATGGGTTGGAGGTATATTTGGCAAAAGGAAAAACATTGATTATCGCCCTAGCAGTACTTCACAACATTGCTATTGAAGAAAATTATATTGTTCCAGGTAAAAACATTTGAACCTAAAATATTTTGGCAGTTATATGTGGCTAAAAAAAGTTTTGTAAAAGCCTAGGAGGTTTTATTTTCAAAACATCTGCGTAATGTTTAATAAAAATTGATTAAATTATTCATAAAACATAAAGCTGTATAATCTCCTTTGGAACCTACAGTAAGCAGTAAAAATTTGATATTGCTAATAAATGTTTTACATACATATTTCGCTTCTATTTCAATAGTATGTGTTTAATTAAAAAAAAAACATACAATTATTTAAAATATTTCGTTTTAAAAAACAGAAATTCATTTTAAATTGAAAACAAAACATAAATTCACATAAAATTCGTTCGTTGTATCGTTTCATTCCTAGATGTATGCACCACTATTACAAAAATTACAATTAAAATAGCATGTTGTTGCCAACATAAAAATACAAAAGAAATATAAACGTTTAATTGTTAATCAACTCATATTAAGCGTTTATAAATCAGATTTTTTATTAATGGTTTATAAAACAAAAAGTGTTTAATAACTATTGTAAGCATTATAGCTGAAACAAGAAATTTTTATGAATTAGACCGTTATTCTATATTTTGTAATTAATTCTTCACTTGGAGTCCATTCTTCTAGCTCCGATTCGAGCAAATTGAGAGAGGAAATCATGGACTCACAAGTTTTTATTTTAAGTTTGTTTGCGAATAGTGTCCGTTGACACTGACACCGGTCGTTATGACATGCCACCAATTTTCTTATGTATGTTCACAAAACTCATGAGAACTTTCGTAAGGAATATGGAAACTTGTAGTTATTTTCAAAAAGGTTTAAAGTGTCGTACATTTTGACTAAGAAAGTATGGGTCTAAAATCAAAACCTAGCTCCCGCCGAGAGACATAATGGAATATTGAAAATTTGTTTCAAAAAATATAGTTAATGAGAGAAAAATACTGTTTTATGCAAAAATTACACATTTTTAATCTGAATTTTAAAATGAAACCTTATTACTGAGACTTCTTTGTACGTGCGTCCATCCATCCGTTTGTCCGTCCGTCCGTTTGTCCGTCCGTCCGTCACAGTGCCCATTCTCCGGAACGGTGAGGAAACGGTAAGAACTAAAGAGCTAAAATTAAGACAGAATATGTAGTTAGGTGTCCTCTACAACAACAAACACTGAAAACAACAAAAATTGGAAGGCTTACAGGTTTCCCCATAGAAGAAACTGTATTTTGGATGTAACTTTGAGGTAGAAACTTCACAGAATATGTAGTTGCTTGGGTGCTACAAGAAATACTAAAAAAGTAAAATGCTAAAAAATAGAGGGTGCCCCAAAACAAAAAAAAAAACGTATGTTCAGATATTATTTAATCCATTTTGTAAATTTTTTATACATAAATACATATATAGCACGGTACTCGTAGTACAGAACCTAACATATGCGAGCCTTATACTTGACTCAATTTTTTTAATAATTCTGGGCTTAATTCTGCTTTATCTTTTCGAGCCATTTTTAAAGCTCCTATATTTATCAAATTTACCTAAAACTTAAGTTTGTAATGTTATTGGACAAAAGGTAAGAAGACAACTTTTTTTTAATTAAAGTTTTATTTCGTTATTAAAACAAAAGAACCCAAGTCTTTTTTACAATCCATTCGGGGTATTTTGGTTCGACTTTCTATAGTCACTGCCATAACACTTTCACGATTTTTTGCAATTACTCGTCGTGAGACATGCGTTAGCATCTGCACACACCGCTCGGTTTCCTGAATGTGCAACGGAATTCCTGGATCTGGCAGTGGTACATCATCAGATTTAATATACTCCAATAGGTGCTCGTGTGGGATGCTTGCAGTAAATGGAGGCTCAGATAATATGTTGTCATTATCCAAGTCGACTAAATCCATATAATCTGTGCAATTAAAATTAATTGGATGCTTTTTATAAGTCCTGAGTTTAGCTGAATCATACAATTGTTCACGACAATACAAAATTTTGTTAATGGCTCTTTCACGGACAACTTTCCTTTCGTCGAAAAGCATTGTTAATAATATATTTTCGGGATGGGCGAAAAAAGCATTGTTTTGTATCGTTTTGTTTACAATTTCTCGAAGATTTTGTGGTAAAAATTGCGTGGACTTAATAAATTTATAAAAAAGCGCACTGCCATGTACTACTGAATTATAAAATTTTACATTAAAATACATCGGTACATAAACTTTCATAATAAAGTTAGCAGGCGCGGATCCAGCTCGAGCCTTAGGGGGGGGAAAATTTGTTTTGATACAAAAAAGTAAAAAATTTGTTTTTAAAAGTTTATTAAAATTAATATGTGTATATTTATTAAAAAAACTCAACAATAAGGTTAAATGAAATATAAGATCAGTTCAATATAAACTAATTTTTTTAAATAAGCAATTTGTGATTTACTCGTGAGGCAAATTTAGATAGTACAGTCTTTCTTCTGTCATTGTTGATCTGAGACATGTTTTTTTTAGACGACGGGTAGGAATGACCTCTCTCTCTCGTAGCATTACTGACGAGTAGGGCAATTTTTTTATGGCATATGCCATTTTTGCCATTTCTTCAATTATATTTTTAAAAAGCAATTTTTGGTCCAGCTTGCTAAAGAATACCTTTTTGCATCATAGAAAAAAAATTTTAAATAAGCTTAGCGAATATAAGGCAGAATCCATTCGAAATGCTAACTGAATAATGCAAAAATCGGACGTAAATAGTACTTTCAATGCATCTGCTCAAGCCCCTTGAAGTTACAAACGAAAGGGATTTCTATGAATGAAAGCTTTGGCTTAATTGATAGTGCTAAGGAAAATAATACAAGATGTCAGTAAAAAAGATTTTGTTGAAAAGTTTAAAAAACGTTTTAGATCGTAATACGTGTGGTAAATTATTCAATACTCCTGAAAAATCTATATGGCTTGTCATTTCAATTTTAAAGAAGTGTTTTAATCGATTTTCTCACAATTTTGTTTTAATGAAAGTGAGACGGATGAATTTATTGACATTCTTTCTCCATCTGTACTTTTAGTGTTCAAATATGCTCCAGTTACATCTTACGATGTTGAAAGAGTGTTTTTCATTTATAGAACTATTTTATGTGATAACAGGAAGGGGTGTTCTAGAAATCGAAGACTCAAAACACAAGAATTTTAAACGTCGTTCATTAATAACATTTCCCTGATAAAAAAATTTTGTGACAAATATTTTAAAAATATTTCTGTATTAAACAGAATTTTATAACAAAAATTACATTAAAAGTGTATTAAAAACAACTTCCAAATTCTTGCGTTTTGCCCCCAGAATTTTTTTTTTTTTTTTGACAATTTGAAGAAACATACAATTGTACTTACAAAAAAAACTTAATAAAAAAAAAGATTCTTTAATAACATGTTTATTTTTGCCATTTTGTGCCATTTTTTATACTTTTTCGTGCATTTTGCCAGCCATTTTTCGTGTCATTTTAAACTTGCTCTGCTGACGAGCATTGAAACGAAAATTTGTAATATTTTTCTTAGATTTCGGTAGATATCTTCATCACAGTTTATTAAAGCATCTACAATGTTATCCGATAGATTTTTAGATATTTTCCATGTTTGTTGCAAATGCAACAGTTCAGACTCAAGTTTAGATGTTAGTAGGTTTTTATCTATCTCTTTTATCAAACATAATCAGCTCATCAGCTAGTTGTGATTTTAAAAGTTTTGTATCTGTATTTGACTTGATTACACTTTGAGGTAGAAGTTTAGGTATGTTCAATACATTTAGGAGATCTATTGGGAAACGTGTTTTGAGATCTTCTAAAATAAATTCAATATGAGGAATGTACCCTACAACTCGGTAGTAATCCTCAACATTTTGAATGTGATTGGAACCTCGATTTGAACGCAGATAACTTTCACTTTTTCAAAAATCGTTTTGAATAGTTCTTCGGCTTTATTTCTTTTCTCTTCAAGGCACATGATTTAAGTTTTGATAAGGCTTGATCCTTTTTGAAGATCTATATCGTGCTTTTGTAAAATGATACTATTCCTCAAATGAATTCAAAACTACTAAGCGAGTTCCTTAATATAAGGCTTTTGATGAAGTATCTCTACCTTTCCACTCAGATATTTTTTCCAAAGCTTCTACTATATGATGTACACTTGTTGCAAGGTGTAAAATGTAAACCATCTTGTCTCGCATAATGTAGAAAGTTTGGCTTCCAAATACTTTGCTCAAACTGTGTTTCGCTTGGGATGAATATATTTAAAAAAATTTGTCGTTTCTTTAACAAATGCTACAACTTATTGTATTAATGTCATTTTGTTGCTTTTTAAAATTGAGTTGTTTGATTTATGAGAATAGCAAGGCGTTTGTTTTGCATTTGTCCAGTATTTTATAACAGCTCCATTTTATGATGACATCAGAGGACACCCATCTGTTCCATTTCCTACACAATTTTTTAGGTCAAGACTAAACTTTGTCAAAGCTTTTAGAACTATTGATGATAGTGCCTTCGCATCAATTTACACATCAACGTCACTATCAATATCCTTTGAAGCCTCTTCAAATGCGTTTACAACAAAGCCAATAAATACTTTCCTAATAATTTTTTGTTGTATGTTGAAATATCTTTAAGATAAGGAAATCTGGGTTTTCCCCGAAAAATCTGTGTTTTCGTCAAAAATTATCGAATAGAATTTTTATTCATATAACACATATATACATACATAAATATTGCATATACTAAGGCTTATTAATAATTCAACCGCACGCATTTTCATGTCAAACGTTTAAGTGGGGAACAGAATAGTCGCTGTAGTACAACGTTTCGAATAGCGCTGCCAGCTGGCAAAAGTTAAAAACGGAAGTTTCAAAGTAATGTCAACAGAATACGTAGTTGTAGTAATCGTTGCAGTTGAAGTACAAGATTTAAATTTTTGAACTTTGTCGCGCTACAAAGCATTCGTCAGTTTCAGCTACTACAACAACTTCTTTATTCTGTTCCAGGCCTTATTCTTTGGATATAAATAGATGCCACCTGCTGGAATTGAATGTAGAATAATAAGTATTTAAATACAGTAAACTAGATGTTTCATTGGAAATATCTAATTAATAACTATTAGAATTAAGTTTTGGATACTTATTGAAAATTTCGTTAGATTCAATAAAAAAAACAAAAAAAAACTTTGCTGGGATTTCCTAAAATGTTGTGCATATAAAAAATATTATTATTGGGAATTCTTGTATTATCGAGAGAAACCAAACATATTTTTAGAATTTAGGGGGGGGGAAATTTCCTTATTTCCCCCCCCCCCTGAATCCGCGCCTGAAAGTTAGCCAATATTTTTAAATTTGTTGATGGCAAACTAGTTGCAACATATAGTCGCAGCAATCTGCTGGCTTTTGTTAACCAGCGAGAATGAACAATTTGTCCCGGTTTCATGCTAGCTATATCTTCTGGACACGAACCTTCCGATACAGCTTTGGCTATTCGTAAGAGGTATAGAACGTCAGTAGAAAGTTTTTTTTCATCTTTAGCGTCCAAAGGTGGAGGCATATTTCCCAATGAAATCGGTTCAAAATCAGGTAAAGCCTAGAACAAAATGTTTGTTTTACTTTTAAGGGACTTACATAAAGCGTTTATAAAATAAATGCATGCTTACTGGAAGTTTTTCACAGGTCTGAATTAATTTTGTCAAAGCCCCACTAGCAGTTCGTGGTCCACTTGTTGTAGATTTTTCTAAAGCATTGAACAAATGGCGAAGCGGGAGTTCGTTAAAATGCAACAAACAAACAAACCAATGTATTGGTTTATTTAACGAAACTTCAAACTTTCGTAGGTATAATTCCATTTTCAGTTCCAGTATTGGTGGGTTCCCCATCGCAGCAAACTCCTATCAAGCTGGTAAGCAATATTTTTTTTCCTTGAAGAACTCACATAATTGCAGTTGTTTAGTACTGGAGTCCTCAGCGTCAACTTTTATGTGACCCAACAACTTGCTTCCCGGCTCTTTAACTATCACTATATAAAACTCCTTTTCCACTCTCGGATGGTATTTTCCATTAATTTCTTCCCGTGTCAGTGCATCATTTTTTCTGCCATCAAAGGAAAAAGCTAGTAAGGCTGAATCATTGTTTTGCATACGACGAACGATCTCCCTGCTTTTTATTTTTTCACGACCTACTTTGGATTTATTTATTATAATTGGTTCCCCATTTTCATCAGTAAAGCCAATGTCTTTAAATAAAGCTGTAGCTAAACACGAGGCAACTCTGTCTGAAACGCCGAATCTATCACACATCATAGCAAAATTAATTGCGTCGTATCTCTTAGCGTATGGTCCCCTTTTGTGCATAATCGGCTCTCTTGCAGCTGGCATTGCAAATTCGATTTCAGACGCGACATCCATTTGTGAAGAGTCGAACCTGTATGAAGGTAGCTGGAAATTCACTGGACAGTTGGTCTACTATATTTAACACGCATTCAGGAATTGTATTCTTTCTGCTGGTGTGTTGGTCAATCATGAATGCTTTGAGAGGATCAGGAATTAATCCACAGGAGCATGGCATTATTTTGGTGCAAGTGCATTTACCGATATAAAATATATCATTCAACGATGTCTCAAATACTGAAAATGTATTTCCTCTTGATATGTTTTTTACCTCTTTATGATATTTGTTGAGAAAAATATTCAGTTTTCTTAAAATGCTTTTTCTATTTACCAGTTTAATATTAATTTTTTTCCAAATTTCAATTATTTTGTTTGCAATTATCGGAGAAAAACTTGAATACGATTGTTGTTTTTTTGATTTTTCTTTTTCGCGTTCACTTAAGAAAAAATAATACTTTAAAATGTCACGATTACTTGGCAAATTTAAACCACTAAATTCACTTGGCATGCCAATGATACTAGCGTTCTGATTAGTCAGAAAACTTGCCCCGTTAGAGTCAATCGACATCGCTGATGATTCCATAATTTAATGATTACTTTTTCAAAAAATAAATTAACACACGCTTACTTTTTGAAAGTAAACTATCAAGTGCATAACTTAATCAAAACAAATGTTTAACACCACGTTTTTATAAAATGCATTAACGGTAAATTTCTACAATGACTACAACTATTAATAACATTGAATTTGTAATCAAATAAGGTTTAAAAAAATGCAATAAAAAGGTCAAAAAAAGCAACCATATTTGTGTTTTGTCAATGGATATACCAGATGTTGCTACACTAAGGGAAAAAACGTGCTAAAATCAAGATTTTACGTTCAAAATCAAAGCATTTCAATCTTAATAGTCTGTTAAATGCGAAAATTCTTAATTCAAGAATAAAATCTTAATTTTTTAAGTTCGCACTTAAGATTGTAATCTTGAATAAATTCTCATTTTAAGATCGAATTCAAGATTTTTTTCTTAATAAAAATCTTAAATTTAGATCACATTCTTAAAAATTTAAGAATATAATCTTGAAAAACTTCTTATTTTAAGTTCGAATTTAAGATTGTGTTCTTGTTAGGAATCTTAAATCAAGAATAAATTCTTAAATTTTAAGAATTAAATCTTAATAAAATTCTTGTTTTAAGATCGGTTTTAAGAATGTTATCTTGAAAATAGTCTTATTGGTTTTTATCCGAATTCAAATGTCGAAATCAAACACATAAATTTTTATTTATTCAAATTATTTATTAATAAAATTTATTTGTATAAATATTTGCATATGTATGTATATGTTTTAAAAAAAAAGAAAAACGCAATGATAATGATAATAAGTACATACATACATGTTTATATAAACTTAGGTCTAACATATGTCTTTCCATTATTAATTGGGTATAAATGACTCCTGAGTTTACTGAAGAACGCTTTCATTGTTGATAAATTTCGCAAAAAATCAAGAATTAAATCTTAACTTTAAAAATATATTCTTAAATTCAAGAATACGATCTTAAAATTAAGATTACGTTCTTGATTTTAAGAATGCGTTCTTGATGTTAAGAATGAAATCTTGATTTTAAAAATTTGTTCTTACAGCTTAAGACCACGTTCTTAAATTGAAGAATACGATCTTAAAATTAAGATAACGATCTTAATTTTTAGAATTTATTCTAATAATTTGAGAATGTAAATCTTACTGACCAAATTTCAAGATTGAAATCTGAAGATTTCTGCAATCTAAATTCAAGAATTTTGTTCTTAAATTTAGATCGTCATTTTTCTCTTAGTGTACTTTTTTATTTTTCATAATGAAGCCTCTCGGCGGGAGCTAGGTTTTAATTATAGACCCATACTTTCTATGGGTAATTTTCTTAGAATTTTACGTAGATTTCGATTTTGGTATACGCCTGTCGCGTTTTTTCTCCCCCGAACAAATTGACCCACCCTAATATATACCCTTTTCCACCTCAGGTGAAGGGTATAAAAACGGGACAAATGGCGTCAAGTTCATAGTATCGAGGGGACATTCCACTCTAAAACTGGACTGTCCCGGCGAAAACTGGCCAGTTGGCAAGTCTAATTTTAATATAAAACAGTTTTTTTAATGGATTCAATATTGAATCCATATTTATTTATATTTAAATATTTTTTTATTTATTTTAACAGTGAATAATATTAAATAAGCGTGATTTAAGATTTTTTTAATATTTTTCATTTAAAATTAATATGAAATAATGATAAATTTAAATAATGGGCATACTTTTGCAGAAATTTACTATGATTCTTTATCAACATTTTTCCATGTTAATTTTACATTGGTATTTTTTTCTGTGTGTACTATTTCCAAGCGGTTCTTTCATGAATGGTTGATATCTTTCGTTTATTAATGCAAGAAGTGAAAATAGTACAAATATAAGTGACAATATAAAGAAGTTTCCACCGAGCTAAAAAATCTGTAATTTTAAGCCAAAAATCTTCAAATCTGCATTTTGACAATTTTAGGGATAACATCTGCAAAATGCAGATAAATCTGCACTTCTGGCATCGCTGGCATGTTTGTGAATTTCTGTTTATGTCTTCTCTTGTACATTCTTTAATCAAGCATTGTAAGCAGTGTTGCGAAATTGAAATTTTGAAATGGTACTGAACTTCAATATAAAATGAACCAAAAATATTATATTGGAATTCATTAATCTAAAGGCCCAACCACAATGTGCTTAAGTTGGATTAAGCAAATGTGCGAATACGTGTTAATTATATGAGGCAAACCATATTGAACTTAAGGAAACTTTTGCTAAGTTTAATGAAACTGTCATTTGCTTAAGCAAGGTGCGAATCTTATCGCACATTCCGTACGGAATCAAATGTTTTTTTAAATACATTTGAGAGACTTTTTGTTAATTTTTGACAGTAGGTTAAGCAAGGCTATGCATATTATGGTTAGGCCATAAGTATTTCATAGCAAGCAGTATTTTTATTCGAGGTAAGCATATATTTAAGGCTATCAGCGCAGAAGTGATGTAACCTACAATTTAATTTAGTAACGGTTCTGGTGTAAGATATGTTCTTTGCACTGTTCTTTACATACTTAGAACTTAGTTCTAAAAAAAGCTTAAAACATTAATGTTTAAAAATAAAGCTTTAATTTCAGTGTTGTAACATAAAGCAAATTTACTTAAAGAGATCATAAGAAATATTATAAATACAACAGCAACTACCAGTTGATTTAAATTGATCTTTAGTTTTTGTCAAACTTGAAACAGTTTCTACGTGTAAACGATTTCTTCCTTTGCTTTTTACATCATTTTGCATTTGGAAATGTTCGTTCAATTGATGCTCAGAAATGTAGTATTGATAAAATACCAAAAGCAATATGTGAAATGTCAGCAAACATTAGTTTGTTTCTTAACATTGGTTATATATTCCCAAGAAATTTAAAACTCTTCAGTTCTGAAATGCTTTATTTCTGAAAGATCCTCAAGAACATGGATTTGAGAATTGATATTTTCATAGTTTTCTTTATCGTTTGTAAATAACATTAATAACAACAGTATTATGCTTTTAGTTTTTCCGGAAACAATGTTTTCTGGAGTGAAGTTGATTATCCCTTTTAAGGTTTTATTTTCAAAACAAAATTTATACTTAACGTTTCGCAAATTGTCAAATAAAGTGATTTCGCAATTTTCTTTTACTTTATAAACCATATCCCTAAGTTGCATGCTTCTTTAAATATGGTTTTAATTTAAATTTAAAGTTTTCACTAACATATTATCCAATGCATCCCTTTTTATAAATTTTCTTGCCACTTGTAAGAACAAATATGCAATTCTGGAAAGCACAATATGAATCCTGGCGGCCACGCTTTGCTTTTTAATATTCACGTCGTTAATTAAAAAATACTTAAATTGTGCAACAAACACAAGATGACCAAAGCCTGTTCTCGAAATGATCAACACAGAGCATACAGAGGTGAAAAAAGTGACGTATGAAAAATGCCCAAAACATTTGTGAGGGCAGCTTTCGAAGAGAAAGAAAACGTTTTTGTGGTAGTGAAGTGGCAATGTGTTAAATCAGGCCGTCCCTATCAAAAATACAGAAAAAAACACAATATTTTCTGTCTCGTGACGCCTCTGTGTGCTCTGTGATAATCAAATCACAGTTAAAAAGCTCAAAGGATACAAAAGTACTGAAAACAACGCGGGGGTACTGCGGTATTTTTAATACGAAAAAGTACTGAATAAAGTACCAAAGTACTGAACTTTTCAACATTGATTGTAAGCCAATCGAGGACATCATATCAAGATAAAGAGTATTTGGCATGGTGTTAGTAAAGAGATCTATGTTAATATCTCCTACTACGATAATATTTTGTTGTTTATTTACTGATTTAAACAAATCATCTTATTCTGCTGTAAATGCATTTGTTTAAAGCAAAACAGGGCTGTATTAACGTCTCCAGCTCTGGGTTAAACTATTGTGACTTATTTCCTTTTTTATTAATATTCGCCGCGTTGGAGCAAATTAATTTCGTACTTCTTTTTTGTATTCTGATCAGTTACTCTTGAACT
Source organism: Pollenia labialis (assembly GCA_949318255.1). Lineage (NCBI taxonomy): Eukaryota > Metazoa > Arthropoda > Insecta > Diptera > Polleniidae > Pollenia > Pollenia labialis. Next base: position 59,665,327 of record OX439143.1, read on the forward strand.
ACCGAATCAACCAGGCATCCTTCGGCTCCAACCTCAACATCAACAACAACTTCTTTTTTCCCTCATATTTGTACATTTAAAAATAAGCACTAAAATAAATACATATGTAAGTAATGTGAATTCGAACCTGTGTAGCCGTTTTTTATTACAAACATAAAGAGTCCAGGAATCCCAAAATACCCGGAAAGCAGGAATCCCCTCCTGCCACTCTCTCTTTCTTTATACTCCCTTACGATAACGTTCCCCTATAGGCTCTTCTTTCCCTCTTCCGGAGGCTACGTGGTAGTGATATAATATTATAAGCCATTCCCATTCATTAGATAGCAAGTCAACTTCTGTTTTCTTTTTTTAATCTTGGATAACCCTTATCCCAAGTTTAAACATGGTCCTTTCTTGCCATAAAGATTAAAGAAAAATAATAAGTGGCCACCCTAAATATACAGTCCAAGCTCTCTCAGTAAAAGCTCAAAAAGCTTTTAAAATACAAACCACCAAAGGTTACGCACAAGAATTTTAGACAGTTTTTTGTGCGTTGATGGCTAAAGGCAGTAGTGGTTCATAGCATAGAAAAAAAGGCAGAAAAAAATCAAAAAGTGTTAATAATATAAAAACGCCCAGATTTTTATAAGTTTTATAAATTTAACTACATTCAAAGTGCTTAAATTTTATTTTAAAGGAAGGAAAACTATAAGAAAAATTAAAGACCAATCGAAAATTATCGATAAAAACATTAAAAAACTGGGAGGAGTGTAAGCTAAATAATTTTGGAAAAAATTAAAATCAAGCCGATTTGGTACCTACGAGAATAAAGAGGACAAGGAGCCAAAAGGAATAGAAGGCATCAAAAACTGTGTGACACCAAGAAGAAACCGCAGCAGTTTGTGGCACAAGGCTAGGTTACGAAGGAAGCAACAACAAAACATTGGATTTCTGATGAACGTTTGTAGATACACACAGACATATGTATGTACGTATGTTTATGGAAAAGGTTAATAAAGCAAGGAACAGAAAAAACCGTGAGTAAACTCTGTTAATTTTTTGGTACAAACATACACACATCAAAACGAATCTTTGTTATAACCCAAATAAAGTTGCATAAAATCAAAAATTTTGCCAAAATAATAGCAACAAAATGTATTGAGAAAATTTACCGCAATCTCTGTGTAATTTGTTTTTGTATAAAAACCACCACCGCTTGTTATAAGAGAGTTTTATTGGTCGCATCATTATTTGCTCTTCACTTTTGGTTACTCTTGAAAGCTTTAAGACAGTTTGTTTTTTTTAATATTTGACTCTTTAGTGAAGATTATGATTTTCATCTAAAAGCTTTTACAAAAGAAAAAGTAGAGTGTTGCCAGTCGTTTTTTGAATCCTAGTAAAAATTAAACTTACACAACGCTTTGCAATTTACTGGAAATAGAACTTGTAAAAATATTTTAAACCAAAACTTAGCGAATCCCAGCTAACAAGAGATTTAAATAAACATTCACAAATCACGTGAATATTTATTAAAATTAAAGTAAAAGGCTTGTAAAATAAAAATATTTAAATCTTATATCGCGAATCCCAGCGAACAAAAGATTTAAATAAACACACAACCCGTGAATATTTTATTTGCTAATAAAAATTTTTTTTTGCTCTAATAAAATATTTTTAAATCGAACTTCGCGAATCCCAGCGAACAAAAGATTTAAGCCAACTTACAATCCCGTGAATATATTTGATTAATATTGTATTAATGGCAAAAGGTTTATAAAATATAAATATTTAAATCCAATTTCGCAAATCCCAGCGAACAAAGATTTAAATAAACATTCACACATCCCGCGAATCCAAGTGAACAAAAGATTTAAATAACAACCCACAAATACCCGTGAATTATTTAGTACCATATTGTTTCCAATTAAATATTTAAATCTACTCTTACAAAAACCAGTGAATTGTTTATTGTTTTTAGGAACTATTAAAAACTTTATTTACGAATTAATTAATTTAGTTCAAAGCTCGCAAATCCCAGCGGAAGGAAAAAAAATTTTTTAACAAACACCCGTGAATATTTTTATTTAATTGAATTTAAAAAAAATTCTTTCAATATAATTATTTTAAAATTATAAATTGATAACTCGTAACAACAGTTACATTAACCCGTGATATTTGTTTTACTAGCAAAATTTGGTTGCCAGTGAAAATATTTAAATCCACTTTCGCAAATCCTAGCGAACAAAGATTTAAATAAACTCTCACAAATACTCCTGATTTTATTTTAAATTAAATTTTACAGTTCAATTTCAAAATTCGCAAATCCTAGCGAACAAAGATTTAAATAAACTCTCACAAATACTCGTGATTTTATTTTAAATTAAATTCAATTTTACATTTAAAATTTCAAAATTCAAAATACGCAAATCCTAGCGAACAAAGATTTGAATAAGCCCTCACAAATCCAGTGAATATTTTATTTAAGTTATTAGCTATCATTTTCCACAAATACAATATTTAAATCTTATTTCGCGAATCCCAGCGAACAAAGAGGTTTAAAATAAACACTTAATAAAATCTCTGCTCTTTCCCATTATTCTAAAACATTATTTAAATCTGATTTCGCGAATCCCAGCGAACAAAAAGGTTTAAATAAACACTTAATAAAATCTCTGTTTTGACCATTATTTGATCAAATTTTGTAAATCTGATTTCGCGAATCCCAGCGAACATAGGTTTAAATAAACACTTAATAAAATCTCTGTTTGACCATTATTTGATCAAATTTTGTAAATCTGATTTCGCGAATCCCAGCGAACAAAGGTTTAAATAAACACTTAATAAAATCTCTGTTTTGACCATTATTTGATCAAATTTTGTAAATCTGATTTCGCGAATCCCAGCGAACATAGGTTTAAATAAACACTTAATAAAATCTCTGTTTGACCATTATTTGATCAAATTTTGTAAATCTGATTTCGCGAATCCCAGCGAACATAGGTTTAAATAAACACTTAATAAAATCTCTGCTCTTTCCCATTATTCTATAAAATTATTTAAATCTGATTTCGCGAATCCCAGCGAACAAAAGGTTAAATATACACTTAATAAAATCTCTGTCTTTTTACATTATTTTGAAAATATTTTAAATCTGATTTCGCGAATCCCAGCGAACAAAGAGGTTTAAATAAACACTTAATAAAATCTCTGCTCTTTCCCATTATTCTATAACATTATTTAAATCTGATTTCGCGAATCCCAGCGAACAAAAGGTTAAATATACACTTAATAAAATCTCTGTCTTTTTACATTATTTTGAAAATATTTTAAATCTGATTTCGCGAATCCCAGCGAACAAAGAGGTTTAAATAAACACTTAATAAAATCTCTGCTCTTTCCCATTATTCTATAACATTATTTAAATCTGATTTCGCGAATCCCAGCGAACAAAAGGTTAAATATACACTTAATAAAATCTCTGTCTTTTTACATTATTTTGAAAATATTTTAAATCTGATTTCGCGAATCCCAGCGAACAAAGAGGTTTAAATAAACACTTAATAAAATCTCTGCTCTTTCCCATTATTCTATAACATTATTTAAATCTGATTTCGCGAATCCCAGCGAACAAAAGGTTTAAATATACACTTAATAAAATCTCTGTCTTTTTACATTATTTTGAAAATATTTTAAATCTGATTTCGCGAATCCCAGCGAACAAAGAGGTTTAAATAAACACTTAACGAAATCTCTTTATAGTTGACAAAATTTTTTTCCACTTATTTGAAGTATATTTCAATCTGGTTTCGCGAATCCCAGCGAACAAAAAGGTTAAATATATTATTAAAATCTCTGCTTTTCCCTTTATTTGATAAAATTATTTTAACCAAAATTCGCGAATCCCAGCGAACACAAGGTTACATATATTATTAAAATCTCAGCTTTTTCCCTTTATTTGATAAAATTATTGTAACCAAATTTCGCGAATCCCAGCGAACAAAAGGTTTAAATATTATTAAAATCTCTGCTTTTCCCTTTGTTTGATAAAATTATTTTAACCAAATTTCGCGAATCCCAGCGAACAAAAGGTTTAAATATATTATTAAAATCTAAGCTTTTTCCCTTTATTTGATAAAATTATTGTAACCAAATTTCGCGAATCCCAGCGAACACAAGGTTAAATATATTATTAAAATCTCTGCTTTTCCCTTTATTTGATAAAATTATTTTAACCAAATTTCGCGAATCCCAGCGAACAAAAGTTTTCGTTAAAATTTAAAATAAAGATTAGCACAAGAACCTTTGGGGACAATTGGGTTTAGCGTATTATAATAGTTAACCTATCACTCGGGTCCCTTAAGCGTTTTATTACTAAGACTCAAAATTGTGAAAACGAGATCTCAGAGAATTTCGAAGATGGCGGAAGAGTTTATTTTTGATTCAGATGATTTGGTCACCTTTTGCTCGGAGTTCGACGATATTCCATTGGGGGATATGACTGACTCATTTCTAGAGGTTAACCTCCAAGATCTTAACGATCGGTGGACAAACTTACAAAGATCGTATAGAGCGCTCTGTACGGATAAGGACGCGGAGGTAGCAAAAGATTTCTTCGAGTCCGTTCGGGCAAAACACTCCGTCTGTACACGAGCATATCACAAGTGTAAAGCGAAGATTCTGGATATTCGGAAATCGTTTGTGATAAACCAGCCCAATAGTAATTTTCAGCCCGCTGAAAACGAAGATAGCTTTGCCCACGTCAAAGTTCCTCCCTGTGATACGGACATCTTCTATGGAGGCTATGAGGAGTGGCCGTCCTTCCGCGATATGTTCACTGCCGTGTATGTAGATAATCCCAAAATACCCCCCGTACAGAAGCTGTACCACCTTAGATTGAAAGTTCAAGGTCAGGCAGGAAGTTTAATAAGGAAATATAAGTTGTGTGCGGAAAATTTCTCCCTTGCGTGGGAGACATTAAGAGACAGGTATGAGAATCAGAGAATTCTAGTAGAAAATCAGATTAAGATTCTCCTTAATCTGCCCTCTACAACTGTTGAAAGTAGTAAATCTCTGCAAACTCTTCAAATGACCATCAATGACTGTCTGTCCGCGATAAAAGCCCAGGACGTTGCGATTGAAGAATGGGACCCGTTTATAATCGTTTTATGCTCTAGCAAGCTTCCCGTGGAAACTCTTTCCTTATGGGAGCAATCGCTTGAGTCACATAGAAAGTTGGTCAAATGGGAAAAAATGGATAGGTTCCTTTCTCATAGATGTGAAGTTGTTGAACGGTTAGAGTCCCGTAAACAAGAGTCCCACGGTATTGCTCGAAAGAAGCAGACGGACAAGTTACCAAACCCTACTAGGTCTGAGCCTTCCCAATTTCCATGCAAGGTCTGTGGGGCTGGTCATCCCCTGAAAAATTGCTCCCAGTTCTTAAGTTTTGACCCCAAGGCCAGAAATCAGTTCGTTTCAAATAACAAGATATGCATCAACTGTTTAGCATACAGTCACCTGCGGAAAGACTGCCCGAGCAAGTACTCATGCTCTCAATGTCAAAAGAATCATCATACTCTTTTACACTTTCCTAAGCCTCTGGTGAACAACCAAAACTCTATCCCCCTCGACACTAATCCGAGTACCTCAGCACAAGCCAGAGCGAACACTTCTCGATCGGCGGCCGCTCACGTCGTGCAGACCCGTGACGGATCATGTGGGGAAAATGTCTTGCTTCCCACTGCAATGGTCCAAATAAGGCACCAAGGGGAAAACTTTAAAGCTCGTGCTTTTCTGGATCAGGGGTCAGAACGGACATTTATTTCAAAACGGCTTCAACAGCAATTAATGCTGCCGACAGAGAAAAAATGCTTCCAAATACATGGAATAGGAGGCGAGGTGGTAGGGAATTCCAACTCTCTGTGCAGATTAACCCTATATTCGGTTAAGCACACCCGTTTAGTTTCTATAGAGGCAATTGTTGTTCCAAAAATAACCCGCATGTTGCCTAAATATTCTATATCGAGGTCTGATATACCCTTGTCAGAGCTAGAGGAGCTTGATCTCGCTGACCCAGGTTTTTGTGTACCCAATCACGTCGACTTGCTCATTGGAAGTAATTTTCTTCCTCGAATTCTTCTCGAAGGACTCAAAACTGTTGCCCAGTCTCTAATGGCACAGGAAACAATCTTTGGTTGGGTTGTTAGTGGTCCAGTTGGCATAGAAACATGCCATTCGTTTTCAATTGAGGCGAGCGAAGTTTCAAGAGATCCAATTAGTGAGCAACTTAGGAAGTTTTGGGAGGAGGAAGAAATCCCTTGCCAACGGCCTCTTTCAAAAGAAGAGGAATTTTGCGAGGAGTTGTATACTCAAACCACGTTTCGTAATAGCGAAGGTCGCTATGTAGTGAAACTTCCTTTTAAATCAGAGTTTGCCCACGGTCTACGCCTCGGCTCCTCCCGACCTGCAGCAATGGCTCAGTACCTCAATTTGGAGCGATCACTAGGAAGGAAGGTGGAATTAGGATGCATTTATGCCAATGTGTTGAAAGAGTATATAACCCTGAATCATATGGAACCGACAGTTTCTTGCGAAAACATATCTATAGGCGGCTATAATTCCTTTTATTTGCCGCATCACGCAGTTCTTAAGCCCGAAAGTCGTAGTACTAAGGTCAGAGTTGTTTTCAATGCTTCCAAGAGAACTAGTTCGGGATTATCCCTCAATGATGTTCTGCATGTAGGGCCCACGCTACAAGCGGACTTAATGACCTTAGTCTTGACCTGGCGACTTTACAAATATGTTTTCAATGGTGATATAGAGAAAATGTATCGCCAAATTCTAGTTCATGAGGACGACATTCAGTTTCAGCGAATTCTCTTTCGTCCCGACTCTGACTCACCCGTTCAAGATTTCGCCTTGAAAACCGTCACGTTTGGGGTGAACTGCGCTCCCTATTTGGCTATTAGAACCCTAATTCAATTGGCTTACGACTCTGAAAATATTTTCCCAAAAGCAAGCTATATTCTCAAACATGAAGCGTATGTGGATGATATCTTATCTGGGGCACATGATGTAGATTCAGCGGTTGCTTCTTTGTCTCAGGTTATTCACTCTCTAAAATCGGCAGGGTTTGCATTGAAAAAGATCACGTCTAATAGCCCAACGGTTCTGGCGTCAGTCCCAAACGATGATATTTTAGATTCAGAGTTTCTCAAGCTCAGAGAGGCAAGCACCACAAAAACTCTTGGCATTCAATGGAATGCTTTGACTGATAAATTTTCTTACACCATTGATCCCATTAGCCCAAGTGACTCAATTACGAAAAGACAAATGCTTTCTAACGTGGCCAAACTGTTCGACCCCGCTGGCTGGATATCGCCAATTATCATACAAGCCAAAATCCTTCTGCAACAGCTCTGGCTAGAGGGCAATGGTTGGGATGACAAGGTTAAGCCTAGTACCTTAGAGAGGTGGAACAATTTTGTTCTAAATATCCCTTTAATATCGAAAGTGAGCATTCCGCGTTGGATTGATTTTGGCCCAACCCTGCTAACGCAAATTCACGGTTTTTGCGATGCATCAGAGAAGGCTTACTGCGCAGTGGTATACTTCCGGATACAGGCTGCGTCGGGTATAAGGACTCATCTGTTTGCCTCGAAAACAAAAGTAGCCCCCATTAGCCCGGTTAGTCTCCCACGGCTTGAGCTTTGTGGAGCTCTTCTATTGTCAAAGTTAGTGAGGCACGTAGTAAACTCCCTGCACCATAAGAATAGTGAACTTTTTCTCTGGACTGATTCATCTATTGTTCTCAGTTGGTTGGGAAAACCTCCAAATACTTGGAGGACTTACGTTGCTAACCGCACCGCGCAAATTATACGAAATGTGGGAAACTCCTCTTGGCGACATGTTCGGTCAGCAGATAATCCTGCCGACTTGGGCTCCCGCGGCTGCGACACTGACCAGCTATTAAATAACTCCTTATGGTGGAGTGGGCCACCTTGGCTACAAAGAGCCCCCGAAGAATGGCCAAAGTCCATAGCAATAAACGAAAGTTCGCTGGAATTGAACCAGAAGGTTAACGTTCTCCATTTGTTCACTAGCGATGAGGACATACTTAACCGCTTCTCCGAGTGGGATAAGGCTGTAAGGGTAATGTCATACGCGCTTCGATTTATTGGTGCACTCAGAAAACGGTTGCAGACCAATGAGAGGTCACAATTAAAGCTCTTTTCCCAAACCCAAAAAGCATCTTCTGCAGAAGCGGTATCCTTCCTAAGTAGACACTGCTCGTCCATTACTCACGAGGAGTTTTTGAGAACAAAAACTCATCTGATCCACGTTGCTCAACTTACGCATTACCATAGGGAGCTCGACTCCTTAAGTAAACGGCAAGTTATTGGCAGCAGGAGTTCTCTCCGCCCGTTAAACCCGTTTTTGGATCAGGATAATATCATCCGAGTAAATGGTAGAATTTCTAACTCCACCCTACCCTATAATGAAAGACACCCCATTATTCTCCCTGTCAGCTCAGTCTTCTGTAAACTGTTCATTGATTTTGTGCATAGGCTCCTTATGCACGCGGATACGAATTTGATGTTGAGAGCAGTAAGAGGAGAATATTTCGTCCCACGTTTAAGATCGGCGATTCGGTTCTGCATACGAAAATGTGTAACCTGCATCCGTTACAAACAGAAGGTAAAGTCTCAGCTCATGGGTGCCCTACCCCGGGAACGAAGTTCGTTTTCTTTACCTTTCACTCATACAGGGTTGGATTTTGCCGGCCCTTTCTCGATACAGACCTCTATGTTAAGAAACGCCCCTTACCGGAAGGGGTATGTTTGCGTGTTTGTGTGCTTCTGCACGAGAGCTGTCCACTTAGAGTTATGCTCTGATCTCTCTACTAACGCTTTTCGAGCCGCCTTCACCAGATTCGTAAGCCGACGGGGTTTGCCAAAAAAAATTATGTCTGACAATGGCACTAACTTCGTCGGGGCAGAGCGAGCTTTGCGCCTAGAGTACGAGGAGTTTATTACCACAGCGTCGAAAGAACTCGTCGAGAAGTACTCCTCCCACGGGTTTCAGTGGCACTTTATTCCCCCGAATGCCCCTCACATGGGAGGGTTATGGGAGGCCGGTGTAAAATCGTTTAAAATGCACTTCAAGAAGGTCGCTCAAGGCAGTAAATACACCTTTGAAGAGTTCACCACGCTCTTAACTCGTATAGAGTCGGTTCTCAACTCAAGGCCCTTATCTCCCATGTCAGACGACCCCAATGAGCTGCTAGCGCTTACTCCCGGTCACTTTCTCCGGGGGGCTCCTCTCGTGGCCTCGCCGGAGACCTTAACGGAAACGCTTACGTTGAGGGACCGGTGGGAAAGATTGAAAGTGTTGCACCACCAGTTCGCTCAGAGATGGAAAGATGAGTATCTAAAAGAGATACAAAAAAGATATAAGTGGCAAAACTCCGAAGAGAACGTAACCGTAGGGCAACTCGCCGTAATAAAGGATGATTTGCTCCCGCCAAATGAGTGGCGGTTGGGTCGAGTTACCAGACTCTACACTGGCAATGACGGCTATGTGCGCATTGCGGACTTAAAAACGCAAGGAGGGATCGTCACGAGGCCAGTCGTCAAACTTTGCATTTTGCCCGTCCATACCTTCGACGATGAGTGAAAAGGGAAAAACTATTGCCCAAAATCCTCCCTTCCAGATCCCCCTACTGTGCTTGTTTTGCCTTTCCTCCCCTCCTCTACTTTCTTACCCCTCACACGAACACTTCCAAGCAGGATTCCTCTTACAAGTTTTTTTTAACCTTATTTTTCTCCCGCAGGGCTCCACGAAATCCAGACGTCCACCAGTGCCTAATCTGCTCCCGATTTCACGCACTTCGGCTCTGCAGAAAGTTTTTAAGCATGAACGGGCCGGATCGCAGGCACCAGGTCCGCATTCATGGCTATTGCAAGAACTGCCTGGCCAGGTCTCATGCCACCGACGACTGCACCTCTGCCGATGTGTGCCAAAAGTGCGGTTGGGCACACCACACCTTGCTTCATTTGTCTCCCGGGGCGCCAGTTCTCCACCAGGAGGGAGTAAGCCGTAATAGTCGTCCAGCCTCGCGGTCACGTGCAGCCGTGTCAACAACCCAACCGGAGAGGGCCAGCCGTAGAGGGCGTACAGCATCTCGTCCACGAGCGTCCGCACCAGCAGTCCGCCAGGAGGGCGCAAGCCGCAACGTGCGTACCTCATCGCGCCAACGTCAACCACGAGTTCGGGATCGCCTCGGCCCTTACCGACGTCCACCACAACCACCACGTAACCATAGCCAGACTACTCATCGTTCATCGAGAGGAGCTAATGCCAACCCGAAACGTATTTTACTGGGGGCAGTACGAGCCCTTGAACGTTTGGCAGCAAGCTTGTAACCATTTTTTTTATTTTTTTTTGTATCGATGTAATCAATTATGTTGATCTTGTTGATCAAGGGGCCGCAGGATGTTTAAAGCAAAACAGGGCTGTATTAACGTCTCCAGCTCTGGGTTAAACTATTGTGACTTATTTCCTTTTTTATTAATATTCGCCGCGTTGGAGCAAATTAATTTCGTACTTCTTTTTTGTATTCTGATCAGTTACTCTTGAACTACCGAATCAACCAGGCATCCTTCGGCTCCAACCTCAACATCAACAACAACTTCTTTTTTCCCTCATATTTGTACATTTAAAAATAAGCACTAAAATAAATACATATGTAAGTAATGTGAATTCGAACCTGTGTAGCCGTTTTTTATTACAAACATAAAGAGTCCAGGAATCCCAAAATACCCGGAAAGCAGGAATCCCCTCCTGCCACTCTCTCTTTCTTTATACTCCCTTACGATAACGTTCCCTTATAGGCTCTTCTTTCCCTCTTCCGGAGGCTACGTGGTAGTGATATAATATTATAAGCCATTCCCATTCATTAGATAGCAAGTCAACTTCTGTTTTCTTTTTTTAATCTTGGATAACCCTTATCCCAAGTTTAAACAGCATTACTTGTAGGGAAGGGGGACGGTTAATTGCAAGAAGTTAGATGTTTTCATTTGTTTGAATGTTTACATGTAGAGATTCAACAAGTTTCAACAAGTACTATAATTTTGATTTGATGTATTATATTATTTATTGTGGCCAAGAAGGAGCTAAAATTTGTGCGAAGGGAACGAATATTTAAAAAAATTATAGAATTGGGATAACTTAAAAGTTCAGGGTTTATTTGACTAAAGCTGTCGACTGATTCGGATTGTTTATTATATGTACATACATGTTAATTTAAATAAAATGTATTTTTTATGATTATATAAATAAGAAAAGTTTATTTAAGCAATAAGTTCAATATCACAAGAGTTTAGAATTAAGATAGGAGTGGAATTTTAATTTTTTCTGGCGAAAAGATGTTAATTTTTAAACCAAACAAATTTCCAATCAGATTGCTTAAGGCTAGTTTACACTATTATACTTTGTATTAATACATGTCAAAAACTCAAGTATTATGTAAAAGTCTGATAGTATGAATGCATGTGTGATGAAAATGGCAAGTACATATTAAAGAAAAAATTTTGACATCCCATACGACTTCATCGTTTTTTGAAAAATTTTAAAACAATAATACTTTTCATTGGATCAGGGTTGAATTTTATTTCATGTGTGAGTGTTTATACTTTGTGTGATGGTGTGATTACAAACTGTCATGTTAAATTAGATTTTTTGACAGTCGCAACAAAACTCTTTAGATTTCTATCTCACAAAGTATTATGGAATACGTAAGGTTTGTGAGATAGTGTAATCTAGCCTAAATTTTTGTTTTGGCTAACCATAAAAGCTTTCGATTATTAGCTGTTAATTCGTCATTTATGAAAACATTATCGTTGTTATTTTTGGGTTTTTTGCCTTGTATATTTGTTGTACAGTAGTTTTGACTTAGCTGCACAATCTCCTTTGCACGATTTTTTGTGCAGGTAAATCAAAAATGCAGTTATCTTAAATGCATTTACCTGCCTTAATGTGCAGGTACACAATTGTGGTTACCTGCACAAAAGTGCAGCTAAAGTAAAGTGTTTGATTTAAAAGAATAATAAAAAAATTATTTTTTTAATACATAAATTTATATTGTATTAAAATTTTATTTCAACCTAGGAGCTTACTGGGAATCTTACAAAGAGTATTTTTGATCGTCGACGAGCTCATTTTTTAATTGTAGACGGTTCCTAGTACGGGAGAAACTGTTACACGTGCTGATTCGTAAGAGAGATTCTTCCATAACGCAGCGAAAAACGCTTATATTAATCGTAAAAGGAATCGTTTATGATTTTTGTTGAGATTATCTAACGAGTCTTTCAAAAAGCATGCTAAGAGTCGTATGAGAGTCATGTAGGTATTATTTTACAACTCGTGAAATACTCAGCCGTATGACTAATGCCCAATTTTCAGGATTGATATTAAAACACATTTATGTTTAAAATCGTTTTAAATACAAAATTCTCTTTTCCACTAAAAACTTAAGTGGAACTTAAGTCACCGATGTTGTACACTTAATTTCAACTTAAGTTTCCATTGTAATATTTTAGCTAGGAAATTAACTTAATATAGATTTAAATACAATCCTGAAAATTGGGTTTAAGCTACCTAAATAAGGGCATCAGGCGTATTTTTCATGCCAAAACTTCTAATTTGCATACAATTTCTATAAAACAAACCATAAGGTCGCGAAATCAACACCATCCTGTCGGAAAATCTTTTTTTGCAGATCCTTAGGCCGGTTTGTTTTATTATTCTTTAAGGAGTTGTATATTAAACATAATCGTCTAACAAACAGCCTATGCTAGCAGGGAAATAACAGATCATTTTATACATGAATGTATGTTTATTTAATATAAAAGAAACATTAACAAAAACAATGAGAATTCACAAAGAACATAAAACATAAAATAACAAAATAATTGCGATTTATATTTTATAAACAGCTTAAATTGGATATTTATGTGAAAAAGTGGCCACCATATATTTTTATGGGTGCAGCTAACTTTGATGTTTTGTATGAAAATATTTTAAAGCTGCCCAAAAATATGAAAAATGTGCAGGTATACAAAATGCACGTAAACAAGGATTTTGAAGAATAATTCCAGAAACTATTTATTTTGGGCAGTTAAGTCAAAGTGCAGCTAGCTTTGATATTTTGTATGAAAATAATTTTAAAATGCCAAAAATATTGTGCATTTATCTTAAATGTGCAGGCATAGAAAGTGCACTTAAAAAAGGAATTTGTATGGAATTAGAAAGAATAATTCCAAAAATTATCAATTTTGTGCAGTTAAGTCAAAAGTGCAGGTAAACAAAAGTCAAAACTACTGTATTACTATTGTTGTTGGTGTTGTTTTTCTGTGTATTCTTTAATACATCCTCTTTTACCCTATGCCCAGTGATCTTTGACATCAGTTCTCTTTTTTTATTTAGTGAACAAAACTCAATAATTATTTGGTTTTGTTTCTTTAATTTGTATGCATTGCTAATATCATTATCATGGATGTCAACATTAACGGATGAGGCGATCGTTTTTATATCTTCTATATATGTTAAGCCTATAGTACACGGAATGTAAAAAGCCACATGCGCATGTGGTTCTGACGTAATTTTGACGACACTACAAAGCCACAATAGCAAGTTCGTGTTGTGTGATGACGACAAAATTACGTCAGAACCTCATGCGCATGTAGCTTTTAACATTCCGTGTACTATAGGCTTAAGTTTCTCATTCTGCATATTTTGTATCTCCACGTTCCTATTTATTAACTTCTGTACAAGAGCATTTACTTTATTTTACATATTTTGTATAAGCAAATCTTTCTCTTGATTTTGTTCTTTGAGTTAATTGACCTGAATAGCTAAACCAGCCATTGCGTCGGCTAGTTTTGCGAATGCTCTCGCCATATCTTCTCTAAGAGCAGTGTTAGATGTGATTAAGCTACACGTAATTTGTTGTATACCGGTCTTTATGTCACTAATGTCGTTTGTCACAGTTGTTTGAAGAGAAAAAAAATCTACATTGAAGTCTTGCATATTTTTGTTTACGGTATCTAAAAAAAGCGAGTCTTTGGACATAGTTGTTCCTGACTACTCCTGGTGCAGGTTATCATCTTCAAAATAAACGTTTCCTAGCTGGTTATTATTTTCTTAATTTTGTTGTTGATTTTCTTGTTGATCTATTCCATTGCCTTCGTAAGTTACAGTCTGGTATAAATTATTTGGCGATTTACGGCCTCTACGAACTAGACATTTCCATGCTGCTTTCTTATCAGCATTAATATTCAAGTATGTCGACTCAGAAACTGTAGCGCACGGAGAGTAATGATATTTCCGACTACAGTTGTAACATTTTACATAGTCTCCAGTAATCGACAATGACTTGTTACACGTATTAACAAGAGCACTGATTGTTGAGAGATAATTATTTTTACTCATTTTTCTGTTTTTAAGAGTTTTTAGTATTTAAAATATGTTGAAATGAAATAATAATGTTTAAATTTGATTTATTATTTTATATATTTTTATAATTTTTTGTATTTTAATAATTTTTTGTATTTATTTTGTTACTTTTCACTGTTTTATACGAACTATGATTCAGCGGTAGAGAGAAACACGTCTTGACACAACGAATGCTCAACAGTGATGATTTTGGCTCTTGGACTTTTATATTTCTGTATTCGGTATACAACGTCATTTAATTTCTTTATCAGCTTATATATCCCAATGTGTCTATAATTTGGGAAATAAACCTTTCTCTCGTTGAGGATTGAAAAGTAAAACTAACTTGCCCTCCTTCCGAATTTGCCGTTCGGTCGTATCTGGCTTTCACCTTGTCACTAGACAACTTAATACGGCTTCGTACAAATTCATGAAGTTCATTAGGAGTTTCTTGTTCTTGTGAGGTGGATCCTTCATTGTTTTCACCCGTTGGTATGGGCTTAACACCAAACTCTAGATCTCCTGGTAGTCTGAGTTCTGTTCCAAATACAATTTTAGCGGGTGTACGAGAGGTGGAGTCGTGAACAGCTAATCTATACGCCAACAGGAATTTTGAAATGTGTTCATCCCAGTCTTTTTGTTGTGCGCTGACTACTTTTCGAAAATGTTCCTTTAATGTACGGTTAAATCTCTCAACCATGCCGTCAGATTGCGGAGGCAATGGGGTTGTTCGTGTTTTTCTTATTCCGTACAATTCACACATACAGATTCAAAACTTCTGCCCTGGTCAGAATGTACTTTTAATAGAAGTACACTCAATTGTTCATGAAGACGTCTACAACTGCCCTAGCTTCTTGGTTTGGGATGGCATAAACCTTCCTCCATATACATAAGCACATATCGGTTTCCGGCATTACTAACAGGAAAGGGCCCAGCTATATCCATTGCAATTCGCTCAAATTGGGCACCAGAATTATACGCTGCAGTGGCCCACTACTTCTCCTTACTGGACCTTTGGCGGCAATACATTGTGCGCAATTTGGTATCCATTCAGCTTCCGCTTGTTGGCAGCCAACATCGTAAAAGCGTTGTTTTGATGTGTCTAGGGTTTTCGTCACACCCAGATGACCGCCGCTAAGGCCGTTATGAAATTCACTCAGAACTTCTTTTTCTTTCGCCGACGGCACTAATTTAAGGCTTTTAACTGATTTTCCGTCAGTTCTTTCCCACGTACGGTATAACGGCCATTTAATACTTGAAAGCTGTTGCACAGAGCCCAGTATGCTTTCATCAGTGGACTTTCAGGCGAAATATCGTTTCGGGTGCTTCTTTTGCCCTCTTCCTTGGCTTGTGAAATTTTTGCTTAAATGGGGTAATTTCTCTGCGCAATTGACCAATTTTCGTTGGACTCTATCTGCAATAAACGAACGTAACAGCTGTTTTCTTTTCCTTCAGCCCTTACGCAATGCTTGCATTCCAGCTGACAGGGTCTCCTTGACATAGCATCCACATTGCCATGTTTTCCAACTTTTCTGTGTTCAATGCTAAAATCTTAGCTCTGAAGGTGCTCAATCCAAAGAGCCTTTCGGATTTTTAAATTGCAGCAACCACCTGAGTGCAGATTTGTCCGGTTTAACGTGATCACCATCCTAAGATCTTTCCTCACGGTGCTCTTAACACTGGGTCAAAATAATGCGTTGACCAGCGCCCCCTTCCTCCTTCGCCACAAAGCCGTGGCACCAGAGCAAGGGTTCCGACTTCGAATCCATGCATTTGGGCACTTCATCCCCCTCGGTAAAGGGCGGAGCCTATCTAACACTCCTACCATTTTCTGGTCAAATGGCAACCGGTTGCAATGCAACTCCACACCGAGCAATAACTTGCTCTACCCGCGATATGGGTATTAAACCACAACCACCACGTTACTCCCCCGAAGGGGCCTCACCATAACCAGGTTGGAATCGAAATTCCAAGGGCACCCTGGTTCCCGTGGTACCAGATAAAGACTCCGGTCAGCTTCGTAGCCTAAACTACTACCAGTTGGACCCCAAACGGTACCGGGACTGGTGGCCCACAGCAGACAGCAGCACACGACGCCAGCAAACAGCAACCAGCAACACAGCAAACTGCAAACAGCAACTGGAAACTGCAATTCCGCAAATTACGGAAAAACTACACACATCTACATAAAGGGACTATACATCACCAATAGACGATACAACAAAAACAATAAACAGCCGCTCTCACGAGCGACACTTTGGCCACCTCGCGTGACACCAGCAATGGACATCACACACAAACAATGACAACAAAAAACAACAATAAACACAGCTGCCCTCACGGACAGACTCACGGTCACAAATGACCGACCGCAACCAACGACGCACAAGGAGAAAGACACGAACTCAGCAGGGGGCCGTTCCGGAAATCAGCCGACAGCATGCCGCTACTCCACCAAGACACTCCCATCTCCAGCCCCAAGGGACCAGGGACACAAGTGTCCCAGCACAAGCAACAGCAGCATGGACAAATCACCAGCCACCAACACGACGAGACTCCTCCAAAAACAGCAAACGACCTCCGAGCACGAAGTAATGCGCAGAGCGGACAGTTCGACGATATACGCGAGCGTCGGTTCGCAAATGCCTGCGAACTGATTCACCTCCACTATCTCCGTCTTCTCCTAACAAACACCTCCTGGGCAAATTGCCCCAACCTCCCCATCGTCCGATCGTCCTCTAAGGCCCTACTGTAGTCCCAGCCCGCCCCAGTATGAGTGATGCCCATACTTTCTAGGTCCCTAATGTCATCATAGTAATGGCACTCGGCAATAACGTGCCACACGTCCTCGGTCCCCATCCCACAACCACAGTCCGGAGTGTCCGACAAGGCTCTCTTATGCAAAAATGCATTGAGGGAGCCATGTCCCGTCAGTAAGAACCCCAGACTCAGGCCGAAGCCAAAATCTGGGCGCTCACGTACAAAGGGTGCATCGCGTATAAAAGTATACGTGACACGACCCTTGTCAGAGTCCGTCCAGCGCGTCCGCCACCTAGAATCAAGGTGATCGGCTAACATCACCTTGATTTCCCTACTCTCCCTATTCGCCACGTCAACAGCAGAAAGCCAATCATGCGCAAGAAGTGGCAACCCCCTCTTGATCTTATAAGCGATAGCACGGCGTATCACTTCTAAGTCAAGGGGAGCTGCACCCAGCAAGACCTGAAGAGCATCCGTAGAAACAGTCCGACAGACCGGCATGCAAGCAAGCATAGCAACCCTCTGACAAGTAAGCACCTTTCTCCGGCCAGCAACAGTCATAACTGTCTCGTACCATACAGGCGCACCATACGTTGCACAAGCAACGAACAGCCCGCCATAAATGGTTCGAACAGCACGCCTGCTGAGGCCCCAGTCGCTCCTGAGGATACGTTTGACCTTACCAACGACAGCAGTCAGCTTTTCCCTTACATGAGCAAGATGAACCAAAAAGTTCATCCGCTCACCCATCATTATTCCCAGATACCTGACCTGAGTCACATATCTGAGACTAACGATACCAGACTTAATGACAGGAGGGCGTGCACTAGACAATCTGCCCTTGAGCAGCATTATCACAGTCTTGTCAAGGTTAACCCCAACACCGACTTGTGCACCCCATTCATTAATTATGCGCATGACCTGCTCACCCTTTGCCTCTAGAACAGCACGAGACTGTCCCTCGAGCAAGACAAGCAAATCATCTGCATATGCGCACAGATTGCAGAGACGGCTCAGTCGTGCCAACAACGGATCCATCATGAGGTTCCATATAACAGGACCACAGACAGAACCCTGCGGGCATCCCCGAGTTACATCCCTCCAAGCTGTGCCGCTGGCACCAACCACACAAGCTTTTCTGCAGCTGAAGTAACTTCTCCACAAGTCAAGCTCACGACAACCCACACTACGTAGTCTGTCATGAACCGCATTCCAGTGAAGATGGTCAAACGCACCTCTGAAGTCGACAAACACACCCAGCACATACTTGTCAGAAGCATTACTAACGCATTGCCTAACATGCAGCCACGCAGTTTCTACGGATCTCCCCTCCCTAAATCCAAACTGGTACTCAGAAGTCGGCTCCGTACTATCCTCCTTCAGTCGCGTCACCATTATCCTCTCAAGCACTTTTCCAAGTACTGGGAGGAGACTGATGCCCCGATAAGAGCGAGGATCACTCCTCACTCTATCAGGAGACTTCAGGAGAACAACAACACGAGCAGACTTCCAAGCCCTAGGGAAATAGCCCTCACTCAGACACTTCCCAAAGATCGACTCCAAATATTCCGGTATGGCCTTCCAAATGGCCTTAGCCATCTCTCCAGTCATACCGTCAATACCCGGCGATTTCCTACTCTTGACACGGCAAATACTGTCCGAAACTTCCGACCTTTCCAAGTCAGGAGGGCCGACCGAATCCCGTATAACAGGGGAACGACCAACTACCTCCATTCCTGGGAAGAAGACCCCCAACAGTGTGTCAGCGCATTCCCTCCAAGAAGACAATTCAACATTGTCAACCCGGAGGCAAGCTAAGTCAGCTACTCTTCCCTTACCCCTGCAAATACGGTAAACCGTACCCCAGGGGTCATCCCTATTGTCCTGTACAAATCTCCTCCAATTGTCCTCCTTTACCCTAACAAGCATGTCCTTGTACGTCTTTAGGCCAGACAAATAAGTGGACTTGCGCAAAGCAAGATCGGCAGAACCGGCACGTCTGGCCCTCTGGAATAACCTCCTGAGATGCCTGACGGACCTTTTCGTTCTATCCAACTCAGCCGTCCACCATTTGACCCTGCTAGGTGTCGTTCGAACACAACGACCCAGCACGGCATCATTAACAGTCGTTAACCACTGATTAATCATGCTGACCTGGTCATCAATCGTCAGTGCCCTATAGTCAGCTAGCGAACGCGTTAGCGCCGCCTCCCTAAATTCCCTAGCATAATGGTCCCAGTCCACCCCGTGACTCCGCCATCTAAGAGGCAGAGGCGTCTCCCTCGTCCGTTCACGTAAGGTGACCATAATCTCAATCGGATTATGATCACTTACTCCCCAGTCATCACACACCCTCCACCTAAGTTCAAAATTAGTCAGAGCCGCGCTATTCGCGAGCGTTACATCAATGTCACTAACACCATTTGGACCATCGAAAGTATACAGCTCACTCGGCTCATTGACAACAATGAGGCACTTTGTGACCAGCCATTCGCTAAGCACCACTCCTCGCATATAGTTCGGATGTCCAGAAACATTTCTGGGCATCTTTGAGAACCACATACGAGAGCATGCGTTTGCGTCAAGTCCAAGGATAACAGGAATACTACTTCCAGAGAGTAGTACCGTATCCATATAACCTAAGTATGCATCCAAAGGTTCCCTACCTACACAATAGATGCTAGCCAGCAACATCCTCCCAAGTCCGTGTCCGTACTCCACAGAAATGCAGACCCCCCATTGGCTACTACTAACTACCACCACGTCCACGTCCGAACTATCCACCACTATAGCCGAGTTTCCCCCGCTGTCCGTGTAAACTCGCATCCCCCCCGGCAAACCCCTTACACAGCCATTCGCGATATATGGTTCCTGCAAAAGCGCAAAAGGAACTCCTCGACGCCGCATCGCCTGTCCCAACTCGCACATCACAGCGTAAGCACCTTGGCAATTAAACTGGATTATCGGGAAACCCTCCATGTTTAATGTCTAGCGTTCGCCCTTGCAACTGCGGCCGCATAGACCGGACACACCATCGACATCATCAAGTGGTTCGAGGGCAAACCCTTGAACGCACAATTCCGGCAACGCAGCTCATTCGGACACCTGGCAGCTCCATGGCCCGCAATTCCGCACCTACGGCACACCTCATCACTCATGCGACAGTCGCGCACGCGGTGATCGAAGCCCAGGCACCTGAAACAGGAGAACACTGGGTCCTGTATCCGCACCAAAAATCTGAACCACTTGATGTAAACACCAGTGGCCCTCAGGTGTTCAGCAACCCTCGGGGTACACTCGAGCGCAACATTAACCGGCCCTCCATCCGCTCTCCACGGCTTACTCGCCAATCTTACGCCTCTCCGGTAGGCTTCCGGTGACATCATTTCCCTTAAATTCATCTCATAGAGCTCCTCCATGAACTCGTCCGGGGTGATTTCTCCGTGCACCCTCTGCACTGTCACCTTGGGGCCCAGTTTATCGGCCGCCGTCACCTCAAGCCCTACCTCCTGGAACGTCTTGTTTTCGACAATGCGCTTGCGCTCCGCCACCGAGGGGGTACGGATCACCGCGCCTCCATCCCGCGTAGGTCGCACCTCGTGCACACGGACACCCAACGTTGGGCCCACCTGCTTCACCACCTTCTCCATGACCTCCTTAGAAGTCGTGGGGGCACCTGTCCCCTTCACCACCGCCGACCAAGTCTCAACCGGCTTGGTTGCATACGGCAACTTAGAGGCCGCCACCACCGCATCCGGCGCCTTAGGCACCGCGAAAACCGCACCTGCACCCGTTGGGGCCACCTTTAAGGGCCCAGCCGCAACACCACCCTCGAGCCGGCCCTTCAGCCGCTCGTTTTCCGCCATCAGCCTGATGAGCACCTCCTCGTACTTAGCTGCACATTCTAGTACCTCCTTCGCCAGCTTCGCCGCTACACTTTCATTAACCACCACCTCGGTTAGCGCCTTGGTGATTTCCTTCATGGCAGCTATCTCTCCTCCACCCGAACCAGCAGCAGCTCTACGTCTCGCCTTCACGCGTCGTGGACCAGCAACCGACGCTGTATCCGTCGACATCACCACCTCCACCTCACCATTCATCACAGCAGCAGCACCATCACCAGCAGCAGCAACAGGAACAACAGCACCACCAGAAACACCAGAGCCAGCAGCACCAGCACCAACAGCAGTAGCCCCAGCAGCAGCAACAGCAGCAGCAGCGCGCTTTGCCTGTGGCGAACCAGGCTTAAACCTTTTCTCCCGCACCGATTCGTCATCCGCACTCGACAACTCACTGTCAGTGTGTCGGATCTTCGGCACACTGGCAGGCGGGACGCTATACGCACCATCAGTGGTGACGTCAGAAACGTCACCCTTCGGCTTCCTCTTGCCCTTAGCAGGAGGCATCACCACACAATACACCAAAAATTCAAATTATCAAGTTCACTAACCTTTTGTACTGCCAAGTCGTCACCAAAAATCAATTTCACCAACCTTTGTTAGCAGTGTATAATTACTACTAACCGCCAGATGGCTTTCGTCAATTCAAACCGAAACGACCGTTAATCGAAATCCAAAAACACGCACGATCCGTCAACACTACAATCACTATTACCTCTCTGGTAACACCACAACAAGAGTCTCTGTCTCTACCTAACCTCACTTTCGGCCGGAGGTTTGTTTATAAATAAACTTTGATGGAGCACCCGCCAGCGGAGTCTCACAATTTATTTATTCAAACCAACAACACTTTCAAAACAATCAAGGTCCAACAACAATGTACTTCACAACCGAATCTTACTGATTTTACACTAGAATTCCGCACACGTCTTTACACCACGAGAGTTCAACTGAGAGTGACCACCTGAGTGCAGAATGGTATGTTCTTAAATGAAAATGTTGACCCTACAAATATTTGTGAAAATGTTTTATGCACTCTAGTACCGCCAGAAGCTCTCGCCGAGTCACGCAGTAATTTCTCTCAGGCTTCGAAAGTATTCGGGTGTAATAGCCAACGACTTTCTCTACACCGTTGACCACTTGGGACAGCACACCTCCAATTCAAAATCCGCTCGCATCAGTATCTAGCACAAATTTCTCGCCCACGATTGGATAATCCAAAAGTGGTGCTGAGCCCAATAATTATTTTAGCTTCTGGAATGCCCGTTCCTGTGCTTCACCCCAGTCATATGCCTGCGCCTTTTTGCTCAATTCATGCAGACTTGCGGCAATATTTGCAAAATTTGGTACAAAACGCCTGTAGTATCTTCATAAACCTAGAAAACTGCGCAGCTCATGTAGATTTTTAGGGCGAAGCCAGTCCATAACTGCTCCTATTTTTTCTTCGTCTGTTGAAATGCCATCAGATGTTACACGATGCCCTAGGAATTTTACTTCTTTCTTTATGTCATCAAGGTACACCAAACATGTCTTGCGGTGAAGACGTTTCAACACCTGTTCCATCAAACGCTCGAATGTAGCCGGAGAAATACAGAGCCCAAATGGCATTACATTAAACTGCCATAAGCCATCACTTGCACTTAAAGCAGTTTTCTCTTTATTCTTGTCCGCAATGCAGATCTAATGTTGAAACCCATTCTGTTCCGGCTAACTTGTCCAGGGTGTCATCAATCCTAGGCAGTGGATAACTGTCCTTTTTGGCGACGTCATTTAGTTTCCTGTAGTCTACGCAGAACCTAGTACTTCCGTCTTTCTTCTTTACCAAGACCACCGGTGAACTCCAGGGACTTGATGATGGTTTTATTATGCCATCCTGTTCCATTTCATTAACCAGGTCTCTTACTTCATTTCGTTTTGCTAGAGGAATGCTTCTTGGGGCCTGTTTTATTGGCTTAACGTCGCCGGTGTCAATTTCGTGTTTCACTGTTGACGTCCTGCCCTGGTTTTTACCTTTCGAGGCAAAGATGAGGGCATATTTCTTTTGTAACTGCTTAGCCTTATTTCTCTCGGGTGGCCTCAGTTTTTCGATCCATTTCCGCACATTTTCCTCTAGTAATTCCTGATCCTTGGTACTCTTTTTAGCTGCACCTGGATGTTCCTCGCAACTTATTTTTGCCTCTGTTGAAGCACATTGCCCAATCTGTAAGTTCTGCGTAATGAACTTTTCGCTGTTTGATAAATTTAAAACTCTTACTTGAACTAAGCTGTTGTTGGTTTAAACGAGGGCATTCGCTGTTACTATGTCACCTGTTATTGCTGATGGCTCTACCACCTATAAATAATTATTGTCCTCACAATCTCCCTCTATTCGCGCCCTGCGCCTATAATATCAGCCACATTTGCTTGTATTGGCCATACTTAATTTTGCTTTCCCATAGACGGTGACAGGCTCAACGTAGCGGTTCGCAGACCCACACCCATTAGTGGTTCGATGGACTGTTGTATTAAATCAGGCCTTATGATCGAATGTGATGCCCCAGTGTCCACAGTCAAGCAGTAAAGTTTCGGTTACTCTGTTGCATTACTGAGGTGAAGATTGTGGGGCTCTTAGATGTGGGAGTTTGCTCATGCCCCGCAGTGCTAGTTCTTTTTAGTTTAACGGGGATTCTTGTGAAGACTGGTGATTACCCCGCTGGGTGTTTCTGGGTGGTGAAGCAGATCTTGAACGTTTCCTTGGTGCTTTGCAGTTACGTTGTATGTGACCAGCCTTACCGCTGTTATATCATTTTACTTTAGTTTTTTTTTCTTCTCGCTTAAGGTTTCCATAACTGCCTCTTTTATATCCTGCACAATATCGCTTTCACCATTGGCGGTCACATCGAGCCTTCGCACTCTGCTCCCTGTGGGCTTGAAATAATTCTTGCGGTTTCCTGGGCTAAAGCAAATGAAACAGTTTCTGCAAAGGTTGGTTTTCGTGATGCACATACCGCAAGTTTAACATCAGAATCACGAATACCTTTTACAAATGCCTCAGTTTTAAAATGATCCAAACAGGGATGATTCTCACCAGGATATGTAAGCTGCACCAGACGCTCAATCTCCATTGCAAAGTCTCGTTTGCCTATTGCATTCTGCCACGCAACTCCATTTTGTACGCTCCTTTTTTGTGTTCACCACCATACTTACGTTGCAGTGCTACATAATTTCATCTTAATTGTTTCTGCTACTTACTAGTACACTTTCAAGCACTTCAGCCGCAGTCCTATTTAAAGCAAGAACTAGCTCGATGGCTGTTCCATGCATTTCTGTTGGCAATTGTATCGAACTGGAACTTAAAAACATTTAATGGGACACTACCGTCAAAGCAAGGGGCCTTTATTCTACTAAAAACTTCTAGAATAACCCGCACTGGTCCCTCCAGATTGTGTAGTTTTTCATCCAATTCTATTTTAACATGTCAGTTTTTTGTTGAACCCTATTTCCTTTTAATTTACTCTTTCATTTAATTCACTAGAAATCTCCTGAAGTTTCTCATTTGTGATTCTGGAATTCGCTTGAATTTAGAAGTTTCACCCATTTTTTTAGAAGTTTCATCCATTTTTCAAGAAGTTTCGTCCAGAATAGCTCTGGAATTTTCATCTATTTTTCTAGAAGATTCAGCTAGAATATCACGCTAATATTCTTTAATCATCTGTACCATGCTTCTAGAATTATTGTCCATTTTTCTAGAATTCTCTTCTGACATTTTTTCCATTTTTGCCATCATGGCAGCAAACATTGTGTTTAAATCCATACTGCCAGCAACTGCACGAGTACATACCTCAATTTCTTCTTTGTCCTCGAATTCGTAACTCACATTGTCAATATTGCGTCACTCGTATTCATATATTAGTCTCTTCTGCAGATCTGCTTTATTACCTGCAGTTGGCAGATCCAACCTGCCCAATTCTTTCTTGAGCTGTTCAACTTTAAGCTCTTCAAATTTCTTTGCTGTCAATATTTTTTAAATTATTTATTTATGCAATCCCACTTCTGACACCAATTGTTACGTTAAAGTAGTCTTGGGCTTAATCGTTCATTTAGGTGACCGGTCATTATCTTTCAATTCAAAACAATGAACGAGGTTGTTCATTTCGTTCAATCATTCATTTCAGGTCACTTGGTCTTTTGGGTCAGTTGATCTTTTGGGTCACTTGATCTTTTGTGTCAGTCGGTCTTTTGTGGTTTTCGTTCATTCATTCACATTGATTGAATACGGCAATGTGTTAAAAGAAACAAGTATAGCATACTTTTGTGATGTTACACTCAAAATATTATGTAGGTAAATTCAAAGGAATATTAAGTTTGAATAACTGAAAATTTAATTATTAAACGGATAATTTCATTTAAAACAAAGGAATTGTACGACTATTTGTTAATGTTAATTTTAAAATGAAGACATTCTATAAAAATAGACTTAATTTGTCTGTTATTTTTAATTTTAAATATACAAACTACAAAAAATCCATTCAAAGGACTTTTTAGTTAATTTTAACTCAACTTAAATTACATACTAAGCCAGCTAAAACAGTATTTTTACCAGTCATTATTACCTACACCTAAATTATATAAAATATAAAATGTTTTTACGGAATGTATAGTTAATTTTTTATGGTAATTTTCAAAATATTTTGTTATTCGTGCTTAATTCCCAGTTTTTATTATTGATAAAAACACTTGAAATTTATTGTTGATGGGATAAGCTATTCCTATGCGCATTTCACTGGTTGCTTATGCCAGATCATCAGGAAACTTCATCCATAAAGATTTTAGAAAAACTAAAGATATTAAACCAAATAAAACTGTTAAACGTATAAGAATTATAGCAACAGTTCTACTTGTAATAATATCAAAGTTTAAACAAAACAACATCAACAATAAACAGTGGATTCATCTCATCTTACATTCCCCACTACAATTAATTTATATAAAATAATTGAATATTCCTTTGTTTTTTACGGAATATGTAGTTAATTTTTTGATAATACTTATACATAAACACATATAAAATCTCGAAAAATCCCGATCCGTCCCGGGATGTTTTATTCAAAAGGTTTCAAAAAACCTTGTCCCATTTGGCATCCCTATTCACAACTCACTATTGTGATCAAAACACTTCAATGTTAATAATTTTCTCCGCGCGATGCGTTATTGACAACGTCTGAACAAAGAATGATTTTATGCCATCTCTTGCGATTCTATTTGTACTCTTTCCCAGACATTTAGATGATACTAGTAACGTCCATGAATCAAAAAAACAAGATTGCGCACTCAGCCGTACAAAAAAAATTTCTACTGCGCATCTACGTCATCATAGACTAAATATGAGTGTTTGTTGTAAAAAATGTAAGACACACACAAAGTCTATTGTTTCGTCACACACAAAAATAACGGACCTGCGCAATCTTGTTTATTTGATTCATGAGTAACGTCTAGATGGCTGTAGAAAGTTCGCTTCTATAGTTATTAAAATTGAGCATTATCTATATTGCTGAATTTAAATTGAGTTATTATGCATCATAAACTAAGGTATACTTTTAGGTGTTACAATAAATTAAGATAACTTAATACCGATCATTCTAGTATTTACAGTGTGGTTGAAGTACAATTATACACAACAATTTTAAAATTACATCTGCACATCGATTTTTACACTAGAAGTGTGCATAACTAATACAATAACAATTTAAACTAATAAAATAACTAACAAATACTAAATAGCTAATCAATACAAGATAACTAAGAAATTAATCTAATTCTTAACAAACATTACTTTCGTTATTTTACGGGTTTACCTCTTGTAAAACAAAATTTTTTTTTACGAAAAAAGTCTCAAATAAATAAGAACTTTTAATTAAGTTTCTCGTTATTTTTTTAATATGTAAAATAATTACATTTCTTGTTTTGTTTTCTCGATTTATAATTATTATTTTACTATAACCTTTGTATTACAATGCTACTTTAAATAAATTTTAATGATTTTCTCAATTAAATTTGGGTATATTTTTTACATTTGGTGACCTTTTCAAAAATTTTGGTTGTAAAATTAAAGTGGTTGTGGCAGCACTGTACACAATTCAGTCGTCGATTACATGCAGTCTACAACTGACATAAAATGCTTAACTTTAACACTAATATGATGTTAGTGTTAAGTATAGACTCATCATGTTAGAAGTTTTCTCATGTTATAACACGGTTGTTAATGCAAATGTTTTAACAACGCTTTTATAACTTCAAGTTATAACAGCAAGTCATGTCAGTTGTAGACGGGCAGTTATCAAGCGATGATATTTTACTTACGAAAATTTCCCCAGTAAACATTGCATACATAAATAGAGAAGTAATATAATGATGCAATTTAAAAGATATTTCATGCTTGTTTTGATTAACTTTCATAGTTATATAAAAGAATTAATTGTAAAAGAAAAAGAAGATCATTTAAATTTTTACTATGAATGTCATCAAAATACCTTTTTAAAACATCTTCCCTCTTATTTTCAAATGATTCATAACATAAGAGCCAAAAAATTAAAAATGACTTGCTCTTTTTGATTAAAAAAAAATAAAAGTCAAAAATGATAATTCTTATATTCCAAGCAAAAAAAAGATGGAAAATAACAAACTTTAATTTTTATGGCACTGCTCGTAATTATTACGGTACTGATTTAAACTACATACATATTTTAATAATTGATTTGTTTTATTTTGACTTAAATTTGTGTTTGCTGGGTAAACTCTCTCTCTATTCTCTCATCAATACAACCACAATTTGGATGCCACTTTAGACTTAGCACTACGCCATAGCGAATATTGTGTTATATACGAAAACAATTTGTTTGGGGAGTTTGAAAATAAAAACCTCACGCACAAAAGCGATTTTCTAAAATCCCTAAAGAAAAAATATAATAAAAAAATTTTTAAATATTTTATTAATAAATGAAAAAAAAGTTATTAAAGGACATGCATTTCAAATTTAATGTGCGTGTTGTTTTGCTAAAGTTTTTGGCTAAATGTATAAGTAGAAATAAAAAAAAAAAAAAATTTTCCAACTTTATCGCGTTTTGTGGGTGACCTTTTTTGAAAACCGCGAAAAATTAATATAATTTTTTTTAATAGTTTTCAATTGTCTATTCGACTATGCTAGGGCCATTTTGATATTTGCAAAATATGAAAATAAGTTATACCCCTAATATACATACTTTGTTGAAAAACTAAAAGCTTCTAAAGGTCCATTAGTTTTACCTTTTGGTACTGAATACTTGGTTTATTTTTCTTTATTATAATTATTTTTCATCAATATTCTCAATAACAATTTTAATTAATTTTCATGTTGTAAAATTCCTTTCTTCATAAAAATAATTAAATGATTAAAATATTGTAAATCATAATTTCTAAAAATAAAAAATCATTAATTGGCAAACAAATCTTTAAAGGGTATTTTTGTCAAAAAATAATTAAAAATATGATTAAATAATGATTCTGGCAACGCCTTTTATCTATCTATACACATATGTATATAAAACTGGATGTGTGTATGTATATATGTAACGTATGGACTCTAACACGGCTGGGCCGATTTTGATGAAATTTTCAGGGAATCTTCAGAATATTCCGACAGGTGGCAATTTGAAGTCTGATTTTTGATTTTCGGTCTGCGGCCGGTGGGTCGTGGCAAAATTCAATTTTCATATTGCACCACCAATGACATATGTATATGTACATATATTTATTTTTTTGCTTTTTCATATTTTATTTTTTTTTTGAAAGCCGTTGTCATGTTTTTCAAAACGAGATATCAAACTCTTAAATCGGTTATGTAGGAACATATTTGAAAAAAACCTACGTTAATATTGATCCAATACCAAAATTTTAAAACTTTCGAAATGTTGCATTCAAAAATCCTAGTTTTCGGTTACATCAAAAACTGTTCACCAAATTTAATCGAGCAACAATCATCGATGACAGATTTAAAGATGAAGACGTAATTATTCATTCCAGCGGCTCCAATTCTCTTTGCGTCTTGCCTTTGCTTTTACCATCAACAAAGCACAAGGCCAATCATTGACTATTGCTGGCTTAATTTCGGAAAATTCATGTTTTTCGCACGGCCAGTTGTATGTGACTTGCTCCCGAGTTGGCACGCCAAAAAATTTATACGTTTTTACACCAAATAAAAAAACAAAAAACAATGTCTATCCGCGTTTTTTTAATTGAGCCCATAGCTACACCATATGTAAGCTATTCTGTAAAAAAAAACTTTTTGATAGGTATTGGATTTTTATTTAAAGGCCGTAAATTTCGTTAAAATCTCAATTTAAATGGTGTGGTAATACAACACTAATGTTTGCATAGGGCCAGCAACGCGGACCGGGTCAGCTAGTATAATATATTAAAACAAAAGAAAACAAAACTTTGTCAAATTATACTTTGTGTGTCTTAACACCAAACAAAGTTTAAAAGAGAATTCAACAAACTTTGTCAAAGTAAACTTTGCCTGTCTAAAAGGGAACTAATATAGGATTTTTTTTTGTAGTTTTCACTCAAAAAAAGAAGAACAAAAATGATTTAATTTATTATCTAAAATTTAATCATTCCTATTTGTCTTCAAAAATGTCATGACAAATAATTTTTGAAAAATTAGTGCGCTTATGTTTATATGAAGCTTTTTTGATTGCAAGTAAAAATTTTGAACTATTTTATTTGAGTGCAGATATTTTGCATTCAATCTGCGATTAGTGATAGTGAAAAAAATTGTAATATCACAAAATTGTTTTGTAGTGGTTAAAAAAATAACAATTATCACTTAAACCGGTAAAAAAAGCAAACTAACAAAAAAAGACAAAATATGTATTTGAGTTTGCACTTTTTTTCGAAAAAGTGCTTGAGCTCATTAACTATCTTATTAGGTTTATATTTAGGTATGTAAATTATGATCGAAATATATTTGATTACAAACTAAACTATCTCACTCAATATTATTAAAATTGGGCAATATTTGACTGTAGCCCCCATAAAAATATCGCTTCCGAAAAAAACGTTTAATGCGATAGAATCCTTTTTAAAAAGGTCGTGCTTAATATAAAATTTGTCGATGCTAAGTTTTATAATGATCACCATGTCATTGCAAAATTTTGTAGGTCCTGAACTGAACACAGGTCCCAAAAAACCCGTTCTTTAAAATCGTTTTAAGATAAAGAAAAAACATCTCATTAAAAAATCTGACAAGATAACTTTTTAAAATTCGGCACACCTCCAAACCTCCTTTGTGAATCTAAAATTCATAACAAAGAATTATTTTGCAGCGTCCATGATTGCCCATTGGCCCTAAATAGAAATTTTACTGTATATACTGTGGTCGGGTTTGCCTACACTTTTTTTAATGAATTTTTCTTGTTTATCTCTTAAGGTACGTTCAGACTAATGAAATATTTGACGAAAGCAGTTGTTCTGATATTTGCTCCAAACTGTGTGAAACAAAAATATATTTTGTTTATTGTTCAAACTAAACTTAAATATTTGACAATTTTTGTTGGTTGAAACAGTTGGCAAAAAGTGTAAAATAAAATAATTCATGTTTGCCATGCGTTCAGACAAAAACAAATATTTGCATCAAATAATTAATTAATGAAAGTGTTCAAAAATGAAAATATATTTCACAAATAGTAAAAATGAGCGCAGAAGCTAATTTATTTGTTTTATTCTGTGGAGCAGCATCTCTTATAGTGTTAGAACAGGAGAATGTAAAAAAAAAACTGGAAGGCAATGGGTAACAAGAACATGGCTTAAATTTGCGAAAAATTGCAAACTTGGAAATAAACCCTAAAATATATTTGAAATCGCTTCAGCGGTTAAGAAACAAAATGTTGGGAAAAAACCATAGAAAAATTTGCAAAAATAGCGAAATTTCGCGAAAAATTTAGATATTTCAAACAAGCCATAAAATTTATTAAAAGTGCCTTAAACTACAAGGAAACGCAAATAATCGATAAAAATTGCTAAATTAGCGGAAATTCGCAAAAAGTTGCTAATAGCGGTATGATAGCAAAACAAAATGTTTTAAAAAAGCGAAAATTCGCGAAAATTTTTCATATTTTAAACAAGCCATAAAATTGATTAAAAGTCCCTAAAAGTATACGGAATTACAAAAATTCAATATAAATTGGTTAATTAGCGGAAATGCGCAAAAATTTGCTATAAGCGGCAAGATAGCAAAGTCTAATAATTACTAAGATCCATAAAACTGTCATGAATCCGAAAACTTACAGGAAAAATTGATTTTATCGGGAACATGGGTACAATTATTTGTCGTTGTTTGCTCTGACAATTTTTTTGTAATATCAAATAAATGTTTGCTCAAAAATTACTAAAATATTTGATTTTTTGTGTTCACACTGTGTTCACATTGGACAAATATTCGTTTGCCGGCAAATACTTCTATTTGCTTAAAATCAGCTGTTATTTTATTTGACACTCGTGTTCAGACTACGTTAATGAAATATTTGATGTCTGCTTCCCAATATTTCATCAGTCTGAACGTACCTTTACTTTACTCAATTCCAAAACACATAAATACATACAAATTCTTAATATTAATCCTGAAGGAAACCTCGGTGCAAGTGTCTCCAAGTCACCAATTTTGTCGACTTTTTTTAACTGCACTACATTTACCACCATATTTGGCTTAAACGCGAATTTTTTATCAATAACAACTAAACAACTGAAGAAGTATAATTCCTATAGCAGGTGAAGAAATAATAAAAAAGGTTTTATGAATTCGTTTACGTACCAAAAGTGAAGGCTAGATTTACTAAAATGTGCTGGTGATTCCTGGTTCCAATGTCTACATATGTTCCCAAAAGAACTACCTACTCCATAGTGCCAACGCCAGTAGTAGATTTTCAATGACACGCACATGTAAAATGTCTAAAGTAAATAACATTGTCTGAGGTATTATAAGTCACAAGAACTGGTGACTGTGTAAGTAGTGAATCAGTACAGACATTTCCTCCAGGGAAATTAAAGCTTTAAGAAAAGTAAAATAAAAATTGATATACAGTATAACCTGGGTAATTACCCCACACTTTAATGCCTTTCACGCTTATTCACCTTGAGTTTTAAATCCCCGTTTTTGTATCCATTTTTCAAACAAAAATCCACGCTTAATTGACTACGCTTAATTACCCAATTCGGGTAATTGTCTTAAAAATTAAACTACCAAAACAAAATTACACCTAAATTTCATTTGATTAATTGCCTCAGTACTATTTGACAACATAAGCAAGTTTATATGTTACATAATATGTAATTAGAAAATATGCACTTAAATTTAAAAAAAAATATGCCCAAAAAACAAAATATGGCTTATTTGAAAGCAAAATATTCCACAATTTAATATTTGCATTAAAATAAACTTTATTCTGGGCTGAACAGAATAAAGTAATGTTATTAGGTTAAGATTCATTGAAGAGTTTTTGTGCTGTTCATCACCAAATAATTGAGATATTTTGTATTTAAGGGATTAAAGGAAAGGTCGCTTGATTTTGAATTATTTTATCATTTTAAGGATAAAATAGCTTGAATATTCTAAGGATTAATATTTGAATTAATCTGAACGTATTCAACCATATTTAATTTGCAGTAAGACATTAAGGGCCAAATTTAATCTTAATACGAACAGGATTAAATGGTTTATGAACATAAAAAAAGAAGTTTGCGTTGGGACTATGTGATATTATAGACCGATTCTCACAATTTACATAAGTTTCGTTTTTATGACCATTAAACGTATTTACTACATTTTATCAAATTATCTTAAAAATTGCAAGTTGTACTTTGCGCACAAGCCTTACATGGACAGACGGACATGGAAAAATATCTTTAAAAAGTGTTTCAGATTCCATCGGTATACTAAAAGATGCGTTTCGATAAATATATTGTTTCTGCCTTCATTGGTCACACAAGAAAAAACACGAGATTGCATATTTACGATTTCCCTGATCATAAGTTTGTATGTATTTGCACGCTTTTCTTACTAGGATATGACAGGCCATCTCAAAAGGCATTACAGACAAATTTAAGACAGCAAATCCCATTTTTTTTAATCTCTTTAGATTAGCTGATACATGTACAAATTTCAATGTCTTAACTTTTTTCATACATTAAAGTTAAGGTGTCTTGTAAATAAATCAGGGACCGTAACTGTTATAACTTTTATCGTTAAAGTCAGAAAATAAAAGTTATTTTTTCACTTTTATTTTTTCGATAAAAAATAAAAGTTATTTTTTGACTTTTATTTTTTTGAGCAAAAATAACAGTTATTTTTGACTTTTATTTTTTAGAGCAGAAATAAAAGTTATTTTTCAACTTTTATTTTTTCTAGCAAAAATAACAGTTATTTTTGACTTTTATTATTTCGAGCATGAATAAAAGTTATTTTTTGACTTTAATTTTTTTGAGCTGAAATAAAAGTTATTTTGTGATAAATTTATTATATTTATTAAAAAAAAGGGGTTGAATACACAAAAATAACTTTTATTTCTGCTCGAAAAAATAAAAGTCAAAAATAACTTTTATTTCTGCTCGAAAAAATAAAAGTCAAAAAATAACTTTTTTTCATGCTCGAAATAATAAAAGTCAAAAATAACTGTTATTTTTGCTAGAAAAAAAAAAGTTAAAAAATAACTTTTATTTTTGCTCAAACAAATTAAAATAAAAAAATAACTGTTATTTTTGCCTGAAAAAATAAAAATCAGATTTTTAAAAAGCATCGCATTTTCTGACAATTTGGTCCAAGACTTTCAAAATGGTATACTTGGTTTCATTCTCCGACATTTCCTTGAGGTTGCTTTTTTCAATCAAAAATTCAAAATTAACAGTTATTTTCGGTCCCTGAAATAAATACGTTTAATTACCTTAACGAGGTAGTTATGCGTATTCGTTTGAATGGGTTCCCCACATAATTACCGAAATATACTGACATTTGTGGCGAGGTAATTATCCGTGGAATACTGTGTTTATAGGAAAATACACATACATATATTTATTAAAAATGTAAGTATGCTTTAACAAATTGTAAGTATTTCATCTTGTTTTTCGCTCAATTTTTCGCCAAATTGTGCACTGATAGCCGCTGTAGACCTTTTTATTTCCACATTCAATTCATTCACTTGTTGCTGCATATCCTCGAACAATCGCTTAACCGTTTTCTGTTGTTCATCCAGGATATTTTTTATGGCCATCTGTGTGGTAGTTTGCAGCTGCTGTATCAGTGCCCTCAAATCGTCTCCCTGGCTTTTTACATTTTGAATTTTACTATCGATTTCGGAAAGTTGTTGTTTATGGGCCTGATCATGTTCATGGGAAATCGATGAAGTGATAGTTTTAACCACATCACATTTTTGTTTAAGATAGTTATTGTACGATTTTTTAAAGTGATTAACTTCACAAATGAAACCCATTCCATTATCGCAATCAACATCGTTCCATTTGTAATCAGAGCTCTTGGACCAGATATGTGCACAGTGTTCCTGACGTCGATAATTGTCTGGATTATGGCTCGCCCAATTGGTGAAATTTAATTGTCTACCCGTGGCGGACCACACAAATATCCGTTTATAGTCTTTACTAGAACTAAATTCATCATTACCGCTGATCCATAAGTTTGCGAAGCCCCTATTGACCTTTTTCAATATTTCAATAATACCAGTATTTTTTTTATCTGAATCAATTTCAACAAGTTGATAACCTCTGCGGGCGCACTCATGCCAGGCCTGAATATTGTTGAACTAAAAATTATATTTTTCATTTATTAAATTTTTTCTTAAAATCTTAATGGGAAATTACCTTCTGGTCCAAATCAATAAGATATTCCTGGCCATCTGATGCCTTGTGTAGCTGAGGGGTGCTTGATACTGCCTCTAGTAGTCCGAGGCAAATTATAAGGACTTTTGCAATTAAGTTTAAGTTCATTATTGTGTCTATCCTTTTTAAAGACTTCCTTCAGCGAGATGAACAGATTCTCCAAGACTTAACGTCTAAAAGTTAAATGTGCAGATGTCTAAGAAATTATCGTTTTTATACTTTTTCAATTTTTTTTTATGTATTTAAATGTATAATAGTTTGTCATATTGTCTTATCATTTCAGCAATATATTAAAAATTAAGAGAGTTACCCCCCCGTAGTGAGGTGGTCTATCAGTGCGGGGGGCTAGCAAGAACGGGCTGATGTTCTAGTTACTATTGCTCGGTTAACTATGTTTTAGAATATAAATTGTTAATGTATTTGTATTTCTTAGTATATAAACAAATAATGTGTGCTGCAGAAATAAACAGTAGACATTTTAAATATGTGTCATTTAAATACAATTAGTTGAATAATATTTATTATTTTTTCCTTTAAAGAACACATTTTTATATTGAAACAGAGACGCTGATTATACAAAAAGGTTCTTTTTATGGAAAAAGATTTTTTTAAATTCAAATCTTGTACATCTTGTTTAAAAATTAATTTTGATCTAAAAGTACATCATGTTCGAAATAATAATTTATACGAATATTTAGAACGTTTTATGGCTTGTATTTCCATTTTTCTAAGATACCAAAAAAACACAAGTTTTCAGAAAAAGTTCCATTTAAAAGGGAATCCAATCGACTGATTACCATACTGATAGAAAAATTCATCATCATATTGATGATGCCCTAACATGCAAAAAGTAACATCTTTCCAATGACTAACGTCTTCGTACAATTTTGTCATTTTTTACGTGTCATCTATTTTATGACTATAGTGAGATCAATTCGATGCCACATTTTTTGTATTGTTAACATTATTTTCATGATTACAATGTATTATAAGAAGCAAAAATTCCTATATTCTAATTTTTCAAATTATTTAGTTAAATACATCAAATTTTCAAAGTAGAATGATTACGAAAACCATATGGGGCATGGTGCTGGTGTCTTATTATTGAGAGTTCTGTTGTAAACAAAGGTCGTAATTCATGAAACGTGAAACAAACATACATATGTAACGGGTAATTAAATAATAATATTCTCTCACTTTGACTTAAGTCAATTTCAATGACTTTGACTTAATGTCATTAAATTGATGCTAATGTGTCCTTTCTCCGATGTTACTTCGTCATCGCACTGGGGACATGTTCGTCATTTCTGTGATGCCGATGTGTCATCCCATTGATGACATAATTTCATTTTGACCCTGATGGCACTTTGGCCGAGTGATGTTAAGGTTGACATCACAATGATGAAAATTGTCATGGGGTCAAAACCGAAGACACTGATGTCAAAATACATCAGCGTTATGACGCCTTTTCTATCAGTGCATGGACCGACCCCTAAAAAACTTCAAACATTGATACCTCCAATTTGAATAGGTACTAATTTTAAAAAGTTTTTTAATTTTGTTATATGTATAAAGTTTTTTTAAAATTATTGTCTAAACAGCATTAGATCACTAATAAATTGTATACAGGATATATTACTGATTTAGTGTGCAACTGAGCTGTAACATATTCGATTCTTGTGAGTGTATAACATTCGGCATAGCCAACCAAATATATCACTCTTACTTGTTTAAAATAATATTATTTAAAAATATCGGCTGAAAACGGCAAATGAATTTTTTTTTTGTGTTTTGTGCAAAAAATAGGAACACCCAGCTTCATATAAAGGAGGCGAGAAATACAAAAACAATTAAAAAAAACATCAATTTACGAAAAAAAAATAATTATAACAACCACAATTTTAATATGGAACCAGTTTTGCCAGAAGAAGGGGAAATCCCTACATGTAGGTATTTTTGATACTAAAATAGAAGCGTGGGGAAATCGAACAGATTTTTTAT
The DNA here is from genome assembly GCA_949318255.1 of Pollenia labialis. Lineage (NCBI taxonomy): Eukaryota > Metazoa > Arthropoda > Insecta > Diptera > Polleniidae > Pollenia > Pollenia labialis. Next base: position 59,702,355 of record OX439143.1, read on the forward strand.
ATATTCTAAAATGTAGGGATCTTTCGTCATATCGCATTATTTATTAAAAAAAATGCAGAATAAATGTTTTTTCTTGTCTAAAACGGTTGAAAAAGTTTATTTTTCCTAAAATCGCTTAAAAATATATTTCCAGACAATATATATGTATATCCAGTTGGCCACGTCTTCAAGACATCCTCGAAGACGGATGCACGACCATGTTGATTCCTTCACGACATGTGAGGGACAGCGGGAACAAATCGTCAAGGACATTTTCGAACAAGTGTCACGAAAATCGGGCGCCACACAAAGAAAGACAATGTCGCCTACTTTGTCGTCAACGTCTACATGCATGACAATGTTTTCTATTTTGACGTCCACAACAAAAATTCTTAAATGGTTATCTATTTCAGACAGTTTTTTAGTGTAATTGGAATTTTAGTTTCTGTTACATGTTTTATATTCGACTCTTATAAACCATCCTAAAGTCTTCATCAACATTTTTCGGTTTTACTAGTTAGAGCTAATTTGTAAATTTTTTGTAGGTATTTAAATGAGCAATGAAAAAAAAGAATATGGGAATTGTAAGAAAACCAAGCAAGTGATGAAATAGCATCCAAGAAAACTTAGTCATCAATAGCATTTATACAAGACAACTTATAAGACAGTGTTGCTCATACTGTCCTACATAGAGTTTAATAGAGATCAATTTATAAGACAATGTCACTCAAACTATCTTGCACGACGAATTCCTGTAAATTGTCTTCTGGAAAACCTAAACGACAGGAGACAAGACGTGCATACATCACTGTATGTGTTCAGCGGTGTGCTGGAAATCGAAAACGTAAAACGCAAGAATTTTAAAGTTGTTTTTAATACACTTTGAATCTAATTTTTATAATTTTTATTGTAAAATTCTGTTAAATAGTGTAATATTTATAATAATATTCGTTTATTACAGAAATCTTATTAAAAATCGACTTCTACAATTCTTGCATTTTACGATTACGTTTAGTATGGTACTTATTTTTTGTCAAAGCTTTAATAAATATATTCGAATAAAACTTATTTTTTCTTCTATTTTTATGACAGGGATTTTTATTTTAATGAAGGGATTTTTGTAGGAGAAATTTTTTTAAAATGTAGGGAAAATCGGATTTTTTTAGCATGTGTAGGTATTTTTTCGAAAGATACGCTGGCAACACTGTATGTAACACAAAAATAAGTTTTTTTTTTTTAAATTCCCTAAGCTAATCCCCGCGAAGGGCTTATTAAGTTTGTCACTCCGTATTACAATTTTTTTAAAATTCCTCCAAGAATCCATAAAGAATGAATATTGCGAGTCCTGCCTTTCAAACAACTTAAAAGAAAAGAAACATTTTACTATTTACTTAATGACATTCATCCTTAATTGAACTAAAAACCCGCGAAGCCTTTATAATTTTGTATAATAAATAGTGGCGCAATGCATATATTGATATAAGATTTTGCATAAATCGTTGTGTATGAAGAAGAAATCATATCACATACTTTCGTGAACATCGGCCTATAATTTATCATATGCCCCATATAATATTATAATAATATAATATAAATTTGTTCGGTCATAGTTTCGAAGGACTAAAAATCACACTGTCCAATGCCCACTCTGGGATATTATTTAAATTAGCCTTTAATCACGACAAATATAGAAAATGTGATAAAAATTGGCTCAATTTAGTTTTATGTGGCCAGAAATATCACCATGGATATTTATAATAATCGGACTAAAATGTACCATATAAAGCAGCATTCTGAAAAGCTCTTCAAAACGTATAAAAGTCTACTGTATTAAACTTTAGTTTGAATTCGGGTTTTCAGTACCAAAAATCACTTCTTTACAGAATTTTGTGATGGTTGGTCCAATATAATTTTCCCATCTGAAATTCAGTAGAATGAAGCAGTTTGTTTTTTAATTTTGTTTTTTCTTTTTACCCACTTACAACTACAATTCGAGTCAGAAAGAAGCCAACCAATTGTAGGGGAATGTAAGAAAAGATTAACTCACTGTTTATTGTTGGTGTTTTGTTTTGGCGTTGATATTGTTACAAGTAAGACCTTGAGTGTTTATAATTCTTATTCGCTTTAGGGTTTTATTTGTATAATATTTTTGGCTTTTCTAAAATCTCTGGAAAAGGTTTCCTGATGAGCTGGCCTAAGCAACCAGTGAAATGCGCATAGAAGCTAGCTTTCCCTCAACAATAAATTTCAGTGTATTTATCAATATGAAAAACTGGGAATTTAGCACGTCATACGGAAATCGTATTAATAAAAAATTTTGTATTCCCGAAAATAACTTTGATAATATACATACTTGCATGTGCCCGTGCAAAAAAACTGAATTGGCAAATTGGTTTTTTTTTTGTTTTTTCTTACGAAGACAGTAGAATGAAGCAGTTTGTTTTTTAATTTTGTTTTTGCTTTTTACCCACTTACAACTACAATTCGAGTCGGAAAGAACCCAACCAATTGTAGGGGAATGTAAGAAAAGATTAACTCACTGTTTATTGTTGGTGTTTTGTTTTGGCTTTGATATTGTTACAAGTAAGACCTTGAGTGTTTATAATTCTAATTCGCTTTAGGGTTTTATTTGTATAATATTTTTGGCTTTTCTAAAATCTCTGGAAAAGGTTTCCTGATGAGCTGGCCTAAGCAACCAGTGAAATGCGCATAGAAGCTAGCTTTCCCTCAACAATAAATTTCAGTGTATTTATCAATATGAAAAACTGGGAATTTAGCACGTCATACGGAAATCGTATTAATAATAAATTTTGTATTCCCGAAAATAACTTTGATAATAGAAAATCATTTTAGTTCGGCTAAAACTGTACCGAATCACGATGTTTTATACAAATCAGGTTAAATTAAGTTTAATCTAAAAAGAAATAAAAGCATAAATATTTCTCTAAAGGGGAGACAAAAAACTGTTTTATTTTTATTTGTTCGCTTTTACTTCAAAAAACAGTTGTATATTTTTTGGCAAAATTCTAGAGAAATTGCTCTCTTTAGAGGAACCAGTGCGACATGTCTCAGCCGCAACCGAATATAATACTTATAATTGTTATAAAAAGTGGCTACAAATTTATAAATTTCATATAGAGCCCTCTTCTTTAATATTCTGAATGTCAGTGGAGGGCGTCAAAGATTCGGATCAGTCGAATATAACACTCTTACTTGTTTGGCACTAAAAATGTGTAAATATCATAATTTTTTTTATTAACAATTTTATAAAAATATGCTTTCAATATAATATTGTACGAATATTTTTCTGTTTTTAATGAACACAATCTTTATTTGCAAATTTAAAACCAACATTTTATTTATTCAATTGTCTTGAAAATATAAGTATTGAAAAGTTCATTGTATACATAATAATATTAGTATGTATATATGTTCGGCCGCATAAAAAAAGTTGAGCCAGTAACCCCCTAGAATTAGGAAATGATGAGTCCAGAAATTTCTTTTTTTTAAGCCGCGGTAAACATAGTATATTTCGCTCTTAACTTATTCACTTTGATAACACGTCACATTTAATAGATTCGATCACAGTACAAAAAAAAAATTCACCAATCTTGCCTTAAACTGAATGGAATATCAATGCCACGCCCCAAGCACTTTTTGTTTTTAATGTCCGAGATGGTAGAATTTGATGTGCGGTAAAAAAAAAGAACTGAAGACAAAGATAAGCCATGAATAAGACCCAATTTCCACAATGCAAGTCTTATTGATCAGCTTGCTACTTTGTAGGCGAGAGTGACGAGGGGAAAAGAAACGAGTACTCAGCTTGCTGTACTCGTCATATGCGTTTTGTTTTCTCATTCGTAATTGTCAGCAGGTCTATTTTGACAATTATCTTTCATATTTAATTTCGTTGTACAAAGTTAATTTCGTAGCGTGTGTGATTTTTGCCGATTTGTGTATATTAAAAAATGTTGTACTGTAAGTTGATTTGTCACAATTCCATAGGTTTACTGAAAAAAGTACCAAAAAAAGAGCAAAAATACACGCATTCCAAGAAACATACAAGCCGCCCATCACTGTTTTACAAATGTCACGCAACAACGGTATGCAATTCAATTTTATACAGAATGGTAGATACGTTCCCTGCAAATAATAGGACTAGTCCAAACACGCGTGTAAAATGTAGCCCAAAAGGGACTTGGACTAGTACAAAAGTACACCAAACGTATGGAAAAAACATGCACACAGAAAAAATCAAGTTAAAAACGTAGAAAACAAGGTTGATTTAAAATTTTTCGGTGTTGATTTTGCCTTATACGTTTTTCATGTTAAGTCAACCTGATTTTACAATTACTTGAGACAACAAATTTTTTTCTTTTAAAATAACTATATGTAATTCATGTTAATTTAACATTGCAGTAAAGTTAGAGCAAAATGTCATTTATATTGAAATTACAATCCGAATCAAAGAAAGTAATTTCAAGTTGAAACAACGTGAATTTCATGTAGAATCAAATTGGTTTGAGTGTGTTATAACAGTGAAGAAGCTTCAGAGACAACATATGCATTTATTTAAGAATAATTCAATACACTTACTCCTGTAACACATGCTTCACTTATTTTGTAGTCTCCTTTGTTAACAGATCAATCAGCAGAATGGCCCGATATGGTTTTCGTCATCATTCTATTTTGAAAACTTGATGTACTATTTAACTAAATAATTTTAATTAAAAGAATACGGGAATTGTCTTCTTTTTATAACATATTTAAGGAACGAAAATAAAAAAATTTACATACCTAACTATGTATGCATGTTAATTTAACAAGATAAACTTTTGATTTTAATATAAAACAGGTTTTTTAATGGATTCAATTTCGAATCCATATTTGTTTATATTTTAATATTTTTTTGATTTATTTTAACAGTGAATAATATTAAATAAGCGTGATTAAAGATAATTTTAATATTTTTCATTTAAAATTAATATGAAATAATGATACATTTAAATAAAGCGCATACTTTTGCAGACATTTACTATGATTCTCAATCAACATTTTTCCATGTTAATTTTACATTGGAATTTTTTTCTGTGTGTTGGACCTTGCTGAGAACTAGAAAGAAAACAGAACTGTTATGTTCAGTTATACGCATAAGACAAAGTGCAAAATTAGACAACGTTTCTTGCCACACTTACACATATTGGGTAATATTGTTAAAAATCGGTTCATCTGAAAAGTACCAAGATCAGTTGGTATATGAGGAAGAAGAAAATTACATAATTGAAATTTTTAACAGTTGTAACAACTTTATTTAATGGCAGTTTATTTTCTGAGAAAAAATATTTTACAGAACAAAATTAGCCGATTTTATTTACAAATTTTACACTTTTATCATTAATGCACTACTTGAGCGATTATTAATGCCATTTGAGCGGATTCTGCACGCTTTTACGGTTTGGCAACAAATATTGAAATCACTTATGACTAAGAAAAATTAAAACGAGTATAATATACACAGCCTTTTTTGAATTTAAATATTGTCGCCGAATGGCTCATAGTTGAGCGAAATATCTATTTATTTGTCTTTGTTTAATTTTATATTTATTTTGATTTATTTGTATTTCTATGGCGTCTTGTGAGCCGCCTTAATGCTTGGTTATTTTTCTTATTTACCAAATTGTTACTGCTGCTTAATTTTTTATTCCCTTTTTCATTCCTATTTTCTTACGAAAAAATTGCAAAAAAAGTTCAAAAAAGTCTCTTCTTGAGCCCGCGCATGAGCTCCTAAGAATAAAAATATTTGAAAAAGTCCATTTTTTAAATTTTAATATTTTTTTTACTATCAATTATTATTAATTAAAACTAAAACTATTTTGAATTTAACCTAAAAAAAATAAAAATTTGGTTCTTATACAACATAAAACAATAAAATCCTTTTTGGTCACAAAATCTTGTTTACTGTCAAATGCGGGCATCTCTCGTCTTTGATTCAAGTTTCGTCTATATTAAACCATCGATTGACTTTTTTAGCGCAAAGAGTCATGAATGCTTCTGACACTATTTTCACGAACCTAACAGTCGTTAAAATACAGTAATATGATTTTCTGCAATACAATGCTATTGTTGCTATATTAAAAATTTAACAAAATTGAAGGTCAAAGCGCGGGCTCTTACACTAAAAATAAATGAATAATATTTTACAGGGATCTAATTCAGACAAAAATACAACATATTTTCGCTATTAGAAGTCGATAAGAGAAAAAATATTTCTTTGACCCACCCTAATAAACACCTTAAATAGAAATAAGGGAAAAATATGCAACATGTTTGGCATGTTTTTCATCAACTTATTCACGAGATAACTTGAAAAATGTCCCCACAGTTGTATTTTTTGTACAAACGAACATAAAATTGTAGAACATGTAACATTAATGCAACATATTTCTCAGAAAAGAAATCGTCACAAAATATCTAACATTATAATAAGTGTTTATATTAAATGAAATGAATATGTAAAATAATTTCAAATGTAAATTTTTTTATTATATTCATAAAAATCAATGTTACAAATCTAGCGTTTTTTGTTTTTCATTGCAGAACTATTTAGCACAATTTTTAATTTGAATCGACCTGACAGGCTTGTCGACGAGGCATATCTTTCTCTACCACGTGGCATCAAAATCTCAATTATCTTAAAAAGTGGATTTAGCCATGGCGAAACAATAAATCTGGCACTACGCCAGATGACGATTTTTTGCTGCTTGTGCGGGGTTGAAGCCGGTTGAAACTTTACGCCAACGAAAACCCATTCCCTTCACCTTGCTTGCCTACAAACTGCCATTTTACGCCAGCATAATTAGTCTAGTGTGTGATGGGCCAATTAGATCAATATTAGTCACTACTCTATATCGGCTGGTAAAACACAGTGCACGCAAAGGTACATGCATTAACAATAAAGCCACGGAAGAACAAGCGGCAGCCGACACAATAGCAGTGGAGATCTCTACAAACTCGTCAAAACAAACGTATTAAACGTATAAGACTTATAGCATCAGTTCTACTTGTACCAATATCAAAGTTTAAACAATATCAACGTTTAACATTTTTATTTGGTTTAATATCTTTAGTTTTTCTAAAATCTTTATGGATGAAGTTTCCTGATGATCTGGCCTAAGCAACCAGTGAAATGCGCATAGGAATAGCTTATCCCATCAACAATAAATTTCAAGTGTTTTTATCAATAATAAAAACTGGGAATTTAGCACGAATAACAAAATCTTTTGAAGAAAAAAAAATATATTACGAAAAATTTAAATGGAAGTAAATAAGTCATGGAAGTACCAACTTTCCTTAAAATTTTAATTGCACCCCAAAAGTACCAAACCAGTAATCATCAGATATGGACATCACGAGCACTCTCTGTTTTATGAACACTCCAGACAATCTGCTTCTTGTATCCGGCACTGCTTCTTATAAATGCCAATAATTTTAGATCTTCATATTTGCTTAAAAAAAAAACATATGATGCATGCAATGATTCCAATTCTTATAAAACATATTGTTTGAAAATCGGCTAAAATTTTGGGTTCTTAATGAAGACTGACTTTAAAAAATATCGAATTCGATAGTCGTATTTCAATATCGATACATCGATATATCGGTATTTAAAATATCGGCCATATATATCGATTATATTTTTTTAAAATATCGATATTTTGATATATCGATATTTTTTGCCCATTCCTAGTCCTTTTCGTCTAAAGACGAACAGCGTGATCTATAGGCCGAGTATTATTCCGCAATTCTATCCCCGAGGCAAAGTTATGATGGGTCAAGAAGAATATGGAGCTGCACCAGCCACGAAAATATACAAAATATATCCGCCCCCCCCCCCAACCGAAGCTGATATAATGTCTGGGATTAAGATGCTCAACAACAATAAAAGTCCGGGAAATAATAATCTATCCTTCTTCCTTTAATTGAAGATATATGGGCAAATGAAAGTGTACCTAAAGAGCTCAAAGAAGGCGAATTAATAAAATTGTGAAAAAAGAGCGTCCTAACTAATCGTTACAACTGCCGGGGTATCACTCTGCTCAGTTTAGTGAACAAAATAATCACTCAAGTAATAACTAAAAGAATCTCTGATACTATAACACTGAGAAGGCAACAAGCTGGCTTTTGTCCAAACAAATCACGTATTGATCATTTCAACGCACTCAAAATAATTGTGGAACAATCGATCGAATGGCGGTCTCCTCTATTTCTCAATCACAGTGTCTTTTGGAAATCCGTTCAATGTAAAGGTGTCCCACAAAAAATAGTCATACTCATTAAAAACATATTTGTTAGGGCAAACTGTCGTGTTCAGCACGAAGGCAAACTGAGCAGAAAGATTAATATTGGTACAGGAGAACGGCAAGGTTACGAGATGTCATCACTTTTACTTAACATTGTGTTGGATGTTGTCATGAGCCAAGCTATGTCGGGCAATAGAGGTGTTGGTGGGGAACCTCTAAATCGGTTAAATCTAAAATATGCTGATGACATTTGCATTCTCTCACACCGATATGAATATGCAACTGCAACGTCTTTTGGAAAGATGCCCTTAAGATTAATATTTTCAAAGCTAAAGTGATGCGAATGAACACTGAAAAGTCGAACATCTTTACAATTGATAATGGGGCTCTGGAAGAGGTTTATTCGTTTTATTACCTCTGAGTTGCCATCACAACATCAGGCGGTTCGGGTGCAGATATTGCCAATTGAATAAAAAAGGCGACTCAAGCCTAGGCCAACTTAATAAGATATGGGACTCTTCAACTCTCTCTCGCAGTGTTAAATAAAAAATCTTCAACTCCATTTATCGATCTACATTATTATACGGATGCGAAACGTGGAATGCGGCCCCTCGTGACATACATGCCCTGCAAGTTTTTATAAACAAATGCTTTAGAAGAATCCTACGAATACTTCACACAATTTTCAAGGAACGCCATTTCATTATATTTTGTTAGAAAAAAATGTGTAATTACGTCGTTTTGCATATATGTATCAAATTAACACACTTGTTGTTACATTAATAACCTCAAATAAATTAGTTCAATATACTACATATTGCACTGGTTCCTCCAAAGAGAGTCAACTCAAAATTTACACATTGTCTTTTTTTTCTGGAAAAAATGTTGGTCAATTTTTCTAGGATTTTGCAAAAAAAAAAACAAAAAAATACAATTGTATCTTTCTTTGTAATTTAAGAGTATATAAAATAAATGTTTTTTGTCTCTACTGAAAATTTATAAATTTTGAGTTAACGCCCTTTAGAGGAACCAGTGTGATGTATAAAAATAAGCGAACATCAATTACTAACACAAAAGAAATTTATGTTCTCGGTTAGTACGTACATATATTTTTATGTGGTCTTTTTTTTATACATTTGGGGTATTCACAAGGTGTGTTATCATGTTAAAATATCATAATGTTCTAACATTTTACAATGATTTACAAATATTGTTGTTGCTTTGTAAACAAAAAGTTCCTTAATTAAATAGAACTTTACTTTCAATGTTTATTGTGCTGCCGTAATTTATCAGAAGGGACCTGCGCTAAACGCTTGAGCCGAGCCGCATTCGTTTTTGTAAGCCGTCGCCGTTGATGGTAAAATTTTATGGGGCTTCCATCTGAATTAAGCCTGCGGCTAGCAATTTTTGCAACAAATCAATCGCAGAGTCAAATTAGATATCTTCTGTTTGGTAAGCAAACCAAATAAAATTTAGTTCTGATTTGCGTCTGCAAAATGGAAAATAGTCAGGTAAGATCTAATTTAATTTATTAATTCATGGATTAGAATTGAAAAATATTTTTATATTTGGTAAATATTTATTTTAAATCAGCTGATTTAATTTTAAAATAGCACACTGAATTATGAGGGGATGTTTATTTTTATGTTATTACTAGTTGACCCGGTCCGCGTTGCTGGCCCTAAGCAAACATTAGTGTTGTATTACCACACGATTTAAATTGAGCTTTTATCGAAATTTACGGCCTTTAAATAAAAATCCATGGAATACCTATCATAAAGTTTTTTTACAGAATAACTTTCAAATGGTGTAGATATGGGCTATATTCAAGTAACTTAAAAAAATTTTTCCAGTTCCACCGGGAGCGTTTAGAAAAAAAATCCCTCCAGCTTCATCTTTCACAGCTTTCATGAGGATGTCGTATGCCTATTTTTGTTGTCGATTCAACAGTGTTAATTTTGTTCGAACTGATTCCCTTAGAGCTTCGCAAAATCGGTGCAACTGTTTTCCGATTTTAGATAAATAGAAAAAGTAGGCGTGGTAAATTTTTCTTTCGATGAAAACTTAAAATAGATTAATACGAACATTTGAAAGAAAAATTAGTCAAATCGATTGAGCCGTTTTCTGATTTTAGGTAAATCGAAAAAAGCGGGCGGGGCAAAATTTTCTTTCCGTAAAAACTTAAGTTGGACCATGGCGATCATTTTAAAGAAAAAATTGTCCAAATCGGTCAAGCCGTTCTCATATTATGCGCTTAATAGAAAAAGTGGGCGTAAAAGTAGGCGTAGTAAATTTTTCTTTTGATGAAAACTTAAAGTTGATTAATACGAACATTTGAAAGAAAAATTAGTCAACTCGATGGAGCCGTTTTCTGATTTTAAGTAAATCGAAAAAAGTGGGCGTAAAAGTGGGCGGGGCAAAATTTTCTTTCCGTAAAAACCTAAGTTGGACCATGGCGATCATTTTAAAGAAAAAATCGTCCAAATCGGTCAAGCCGTTCTCCAGTTATGTGCTTAATAGAAAAATTGGGCGTAAAAGTAGGCGTGGTAAATTTTTTTTTCGATGAAAACTTAAAATGGTTTAATACGAACATTTTAAAGAAAAATTTGTCAAATCGATGGAGCCGTTTTCTGGTTTTTTGTAATTCGAAAAAAAGGGCGTAAAAGTGGGCAGGGCAAAATTTTCTTTCCGTGGTAACCTAAGTTGGACCATGGCGATCATTTAAAAGAAAAAATCGTTCAAATCGGTTAAGCCGTTCTCAAGTTATGGATTTTGCCACTCCCCTCCGCCCCAAGACGAAAATCAAAAATCAGACTTCACAGTGTCACCCGCCTGAATATTCCGAAGATTCCCTGAAAATTTCATCAAAATCGGCACAGCCGTCTTGGAGTCCATACGTTACATACACACATCCTATTTTATATACATACATACTAGCTTAACCCGGTGTGCTTCGCTACACTGCTTTAACCACTTTATCGGTTGAGAGATTTTTAATATATGCATCCTATGGAAGGTAGTTTCCCCCTGCGCCTACCCGCTTTATTTTTATTTGCAAAGTGAAGTATACCATAAGAGTGACTTCTACAAAGTTTGAACTTTCTCACTATAACAGTTTTTAAGATATCCGATATTAAACATTGGCATCCTATAGGGGGTAACACTTCCCCCGCTACTATTTTATTTCAATTTTGGGGCTCAGAAGATCCTACTACCTAAAATTCAACAAATTACTTGCAGCGGCTCTTATTAATCCCCTGTTTATCCCGCCCATTTTTATACTGAAATTTATAGTTTGCCTATTAGTAGCTTTAACCATGTTTGAAGACGCCCCCTTTAATAGTTCTTCAGTTGAGCGATATTTAGTATATGCATCCTATGGGAGGTTTTCCCCCCTTGCGCCTACCCGCTTTATTTTTATTTTCAAAAGTGTAGTATACCATAAGAGTGACTTCCACAAGGTTTGAACATTCTCACTATAACAGTTCATCAGATATGCGATATTAAGCATTGGGGTCCTATAGTTAGTTGTTTAAAAGAATGCCAAACAATGTTCTTTTCAATAAAACAATTTCTTTATTAATTTTTCAATGGCTTTACATTTTAATGACTAAATAATAAGTAACCTTAAATCTACATTGATTGACATATTTATACTCATTTAATATAACTGTAAAAGACTACCCAATATTAATATTAACAACAAGAAAAATAAGTAAAAGAAAATATTTGATAATTAATAAATTAAAAGAAAGTTCAAGAAAGTAAATTAAAGTAAAGTTAAATTATAAAAGAAGAAATAAATAGGAAAATAGTATTAAGGGTATTAAGGTATGTTTACATGTAACTTAAGGGTATTCAGGTATGATTACATGTAACTCCCCCACCCTATGTTTACACATTACTCCTGAAATGTGAACATCAATCAATTAATTATACTTTACTATACAAAATTATTTTTACATTATTGCTTTTATTTCTAAACGACATTATTATTATTTTTTTTTTTTTTTTTTTAATTTATTACATTTAGGATATTTAAAAAAATAATATGCGTGTACATATGTATAACAACATAATTTTGTTATAATTAAATTTTACTAATATAATTAAATTTTTTTCTTTAATTTTGTGCTTTTAGTGTAATCTCTACCAGTGACTTTTCCCTCAAACTTTATATTAGGAAATTCATTTTGATATTTGTAAATTCTCTTTACAATTTGTCGATCACGTTTACAACCTTTTTCATCTATGAAATTAGTTTTATTTTTTTCCTTAACTTCTTTTAATATATATTTAGGTTTCTGTTTTAGATTCTGAAAACCAAGATTTTTCACCAATTCTCTTTCGTTATACTCATGACATTTCTTCCTACTCTCGTTAATTTTGTCAATTCTCGCAATTTTTTTATTATGAACAGTGTCATGTAAAGTCCGCCAAACAGATTTATCAACCCTATTATGTAACAGATCATTTGGTCTATATCCCGTTGTGCTATGTATACTATCATTATATATCTGTACCGACCTATATACCAAAGTTTTGTTATCAACATTCATGTCCCTATTTTCCAGTTTAAGAAGTCTAACATGTTCATTTAAAGTCAAATGGAATCGCTCAATATCCGAATTTCCTGTGTGAGTATTAGGGGATGTAAAATGAAAATCTATATTCTCTGAATTTAGAAAGTCTCTAATATATGCAGTGTTAAACTCATTATCAGCCACAATTTTACACGGCTTACCCAAAATAGCAAATCTTTCTCTAAGCTTTTCAGCCATAGTAATTGAATTCTTATCATTTAAATGATGAATTGATACGTGCTTTGTTAGCTTGTCGATACATGTTAAAAATGTTGTATTTTTGTCCAAAAACCAAATATCAACATGAAGTATTTCATTTGACTTTAAAGGTGTTTCCGTAACACACATTTTGGTTTTTATAGGACGCCTATCATATTTGCACATGTTGCATATTATACAATTATTTATAAATTTTTGAATTTCCGTTTTCAAATTGGGAAAATAAATAATATCCTTTAATTCCAAAAAGGTTTCCTCAATTCCCCTATGATTCCTATCAACATGGTATTTATCTATAATTTCCAAAAGATTCTCACTATCGAATATATCCTTAAGATACTTTGTACAACATAAAAATTTCATCCCTGCAACATTTGAAAAATAGCGCACTAAAGTCTGTTGAAAATTTCTAAAAATATCAAAATTATCGCAAAAAATCGCCACAGTTCCCTTTATAGGCAACATTTCCCTTAAAAATTCTATAATCTTCTCCTCAAAATATTCCTTTATTATAATCGTATGTCTAGTTTTGTTACCATACAAAAGCTGTCTCTCGTATCTATAACTCTTACCCAAGGTTAATATTATTTGATTCCTATATAAATTGACCGCAGATTCCGATATAGATATGTGGTCATTCAAATTCTCATTTCCGCTATGAATTGTAGCAACATCCGACTGTATGTTTTTTAAATCCTCGGTTATAACATTAACATCGAGACGACTAAGGTAATCAGCTACCTTATTTGTCTTTCCTTTTATATATTCTACTGTAAAGTCATACTCATTCAGCTGTATTTTCCATCTTTGCAATTTCATATTCGGTTCCTTCATAGAATTAAGCCAAATAAGTGGTCTATGATCCGTCTGAATTTTAAAATGTCTCCCAAATAAATATGGCCTGAAATACTTCACGGACCAAACAATTGCTAATAACTCCTTCTCTATGGCACTATAATTTAACTCATGTTTGTTCAAAGTACGCGACGAAAATGCAATTGGATGACCATTTTGGGATAACACCGCACCCAACGCCTCGTTACTAGCGTCGGTTGTTAAAACAAATAATTTGCCAAATTGCGGATAAGCTAAAACAGGTGTACTACATAAAATTGTCTTTAATTTATTAAAGGAATCAATGTATCTTTGATCATTAACGTTTATCATAGAGCCTTTTTTTAAATTCGAAATCATGGGTAAGGCTATTTGACTATAGTCCTTTATGAATTTTCTATAAAATCCGGTTAAACCAAGAAATGATCTTATTTCCTTTAGAGTCCTAGGTAATGAAATTTTCCGTATGACACTAATTTTTTCAGGATTTGGCTTTATCCCCTGAGGAGTTATAATGTGACCCAGATACTCCGATTCATGCCTAAAAAAATTACATTTGTCAACCTGAACTTTAAGGTTATATTCTGCCAATCTATTAAAAATTTTCCTCATTGATAAAATATGTTCACTTAGAGACGTTGAAAATACCAAAATATCGTCCATGTATACGACACATATATTATTTATGTAGTCGTGAAGCACCTCATTCATCATACGTTGAAATGATGCCGGGGCATTTTTCAAGCCAAAAGGCATCCTCGAAAATTCATAATGTCCTTTTGCCGTTGAAAAGGCGGTTTTATGTCTATCCTCCGGTGAAATTAAAATTTGGTGAAACCCCTTTGCTAAGTCTATTGTGCTGAAATATTGTGAATTTCCCAATTTTGAAAACAGATCCTCCATATTTGGCATAGGAAACTTGTCCTCAATTGTAACATCGTTCAATTTTCTGTAATCTATTACTACCCTCCACTTCTGTTGACCAGAATTATCAATCTTTTTAGGGACAACCCAAATAGGGGCATTATATGGACTGTTCGATTGTGTTATTATACCCGATCGTAGCATTTCATTAACCTGTTTGTCAACTTCGTCCTTATGTACCTCCGGAAAACGATATGTCCTTGAATAGACAGGTATATCATTTATAGTTCGAATTTTGTGCCTATACTTACAAACCGATGACAAATTGTCCCCTTCAATATAAAAAATATGTTTGAATTGCTCTATTATCCCCATTAGTAATTCAATTTCTTCCTCATTTGAATCCTGAATCTCCAATTTCCCCCTTAAAATATCCATTCTTGGCTCATTAAAATTGATTTCTATTATCTCATCTACATTTTCACTACAGCTCATTGGCTCCTCCACAGAATTACAAAATATCAAAGGAATTTTCGAATCCCTAGTCACCAAAAAATTATCCTTAAAATCAATCCTAGCTTCCAATGGTTTTAATAAATTACAACCTAAGATACCATCAAATTCACCAAAAATTTCCGTCTCTAACATTTCAATCCTTGCGTTAGGGCGATTAAATTTTTTAAATAGTGGTATAGTTACCTTCGATACAGTTATAGTCTTCGAGCAAATTGTGTTCAATGTTATAGGATGTTCAAGTTCACTTCTAAAGGAACTGTGAAACAGACCACTTTTAATTAATGTTGTTCCTGATCCTGTATCAATCAGTAATTTTACTGGGGTAGTTTTCGTCTTAACTATTATGAAGGGAAGAGCTCTTCGGCCGATAACTGAAAATTTGAAGTTTCAATATTATCCACCTCCATTTGAATTGGAGCACTTATATTGGTGGTTCTCTGAGATTCGGTAAAATTGCTTTTGTTACTAAAATGTCCTGAGTTTTGTTGTTCATTTTGATTAATATTCAAATTACCATTATGTTCACCAGAAAAATTTCGAAAATTTTTCGGTCTATTAAAATTTGAACCATAATTATTTACACCTTTTTGAAAATTTTGAGAATTGTTTCGAGAATACTGATCAGAATAAGAATTATTTGTATTATTTGTATTATTAAAGGATTGGTGAAAATTTTTTTTGCTTTGAATATATTTATTGTTATTAGAAAATTGTGATGAAAAAGACTGTAAGGGTTGGTATTTTTCATAGAAATATTCTGTTTCAACCAAAATTTCTTTTGCCTTTAATAAAGAATGTGGGTTTCTTGAATTAAGAACTAATTTCGGTTCTCTAGGTAGTTTACTAATAAAAATCTTCAATACCATTAATTCATTATTTCTACAACTAAACCACTGATTATCCCCGTCAATACCAGTTTTTAAATTCAATTTTGTTAAAAGTTTAATTACATATTCATAAAAATCACTTATAGTAGTTCTTAATTCTGCTGTTTTTATTTTATTTATGATACTCTCTATACTTTCAGATATATTAAAATTTATTCTTAAAATTACCTTTACCTCGTCCCAGTTTGTAGGATTGTTGTTGTTTATTAGTGTGATGTTAGCCTTTGCAACAATTTTGTTTCTCACTCGCAAGTCAAATATTGTTATCAAAGTTGCTTCAACATGTTTACGCAACTCATCAACATGTGTAATAAACATTTGCAGCTCTTCTGGTTTCCCCTCAAAATTTGGAACACCATCTAAAAGTTGAAACGCATTTAATGCCATGGCAGTATTTGTTGTTTTTGTATTTTTAGGGAGATGAAGACTGCACAAATATTTATGTTGGTTTGTTTTTGTTATCTGCACTCAATCACTCACTTCTCTGCTTTGTTTAATCAATTGGAGACAGTTTTAAACTTTGATTCAGGGCTGCCAGAAATTTTCAGCAAAAAATCTTAATTTCACCAAAAAAAATCTTATTTTTGAAGAAAAAATCTTATTTAAAAAGAAAAAATCTTATTTTTGGAAAAAAGTAGCTTTAATTGTAGTATTTAGTTTAAAAAATTTTAAATGGGAACAAATAAGGTTTTTTTTTAATTGAACCTAACCTTCGTCTAGACAAAACAAAAGTCTTGTTTTTGGGGATAAAATCTTAAAATCTTTTTTCGGTTAAAAAATCTTAAAAAATAAGGTAAAATCTTACTTCTGGCAGCGCTGCTTTGATTACAGATATTGTTGTTGTTACTTCGTTCATACTTAAATGCAAGTTCTTTAAAAATTTCATTTTTAATATTTGAAATTGTTTTAAAATGCCCTTGAAAGTATGTTTTTTTGTTTCATTGGTACTATGTAAAATTTTGTTGTTACAATTTTATATTGTTTTTACTGCTGTATACACATATTATTTTTTTGAATTGTACTATAGTTGTAATTGTTTGGTAACTTTTTTTTTTTGTTTATTGTTTTTGTAGATTTAGTTAATTTTAATAATTGTTATTTTTGTTTCAATATATGTATATGTAGTTTAATAGTTTTTAAAGTTTATTTAGCACTTTTTTTTTTATTTTTACAAAATTATTTTAAATTTTGTTATTGTTTTTCTTAAAACAAATAATTTAAAATTTGTTTCATAATTTTTGATAACTTAGTAGTATGTATATACATACTTTGTTTTTGTTTCAAGAAACGTTTTTAGCTTCGAATCTTTTACTTTATGCTTTGTTTTCAAGGTAAGGATTTAAAATTACCTTTTATTAGCACAAAACTCATTTTCTCACTTATAAAAACGATTTTAAGTTTTTATTTGGAAAAAATGGTCTTTTCACTCATAAAAAACGATTTAAAGTTTTTTATTTTTTTCTCTAATAATTTTTATTAGAGTTTGGTTCGAAAAACACGACTGCGCCAGTTAGTTGTATAAAAGAATGCCAAACAATGTTCTTTTCAATAAAACAATTTCTTTATTAATTTTTCAATGGCTTTACATTTTAATGACTAAATAATAAGTAACCTTAAATCTACATTGATTGACATATTTATACTCATTTAATATAACTGTAAAAGACTACCCAATATTAATATTAACAACAAGAAAAATAAGTAAAAGAAAATATTTGATAATTAATAAATTAAAAGAAAGTTCAAGAAAGTAAATTAAAGTAAAGTTAAATTATAAAAGAAGAAATAAATAGGAAAGTATTAAGGGTATTAAGGTATGTTTACATGTAACTTAAGGGTATTCAGGTATGATTACATGTAACTCTATGGGGGGAACCATTTCCCCCGCTGCTATTTTATTTCAATTTGGGGGCTCAAAAGATCCTACTACCAAAAGTTCAACAAAATGCGTGCAGCGGCTCTTAAGATATGCGATATTTACTATTGGCATCCAATGGGGGGTACCAATTCCCCTGCCCCTATCGAAAAAATAATAATAATTTTATTTTTAGGGCTCACGTGATGCTACTGTAAAAATTTCAGTAGTTTAGGAGTATATAAGCCAACAAACAAACAAACAAACAAACACACAAACAAACAAACAAACAAACAAACAAACAAACAAACAAACAAACAAACAAACAAACAAACAAACAAACAAACAAACAAACAAACAAACAAACAAACAAACAAACAAACAAACAAACAAACAAACAAACAAACAAACAAACAAACAAACAAACAAACAAACAAACAAACAAACAAACAAACAAACAAACAAACAAACAAACAAACAAACAAACAAACAAACAAACAAACAAACAAACAAACAAACAAACAAACAAACAAACAAACAAACAAACAAACAAACAAACAAACAAACAAACAAACAAACAAACAAACAAACAAACAAACAAACAAACAAACAAACAAACAAACAAACAAACAAACAAACAAACAAACAAACAAACAAACAAACAAACAAACAAACAAACAAACAAACAAACAAACAAACAAACAAACAAACAAACAAACAAACAAACAAACAAACAAACAAACAAACAAACAAACAAACAAACAAACAAACAAACAAACAAACAAACAAACAAACAAACAAACAAACAAACAAACAAACAAACAAACAAACAAACAAACAAACAAACAAACAAACAAACAAACAAACAAACAAACAAACAAACAAACAAACAAACAAACAAACAAACAAACAAACAAACAAACAAACAAACAAACAAACAAACAAACAAACAAACAAACAAACAAACAAACAAACAAACAAACAAACAAACAAACAAACAAACAAACAAACAAACAAACAAACAAACAAACAAACAAACAAACAAACAAACAAACAAACAAACAAACAAACAAACAAACAAACAAACAAACAAACAAACAAACAAACAAACAAACAAACAAACAAACAAACAAACAAACAAACAAACAAACAAACAAACAAACAAACAAACAAACAAACAAACAAACAAACAAACAAACAAACAAACAAACAAACAAACAAACAAACAAACAAACAAACAAACAAACAAACAAACAAACAAACAAACAAACAAACAAACAAACAAACAAACAAACAAACAAACAAACAAACAAACAAACAAACAAACAAACAAACAAACAAACAAACAAACAAACAAACAAACAAACAAACAAACAAACAAACAAACAAACAAACAAACAAACAAACAAACAAACAAACAAACAAACAAACAAACAAACAAACAAACAAACAAACAAACAAACAAACAAACAAACAAACAAACAAACAAACAAACAAACAAACAAACAAACAAACAAACAAACAAACAAACAAACAAACAAACAAACAAACAAACAAACAAACAAACAAACAAACAAACAAACAAACAAACAAACAAACAAACAAACAAACAAACAAACAAACAAACAAACATTTTTCATTTTTATATATATAGAAGAAGAAGATAGATAGATAGTGTAGTTCTGTGTGTTAAGGGATATACACAGAACGTTAAATAATCTTCTTTTGGGTTGCAGAGCTGCAGGGTACTGAACTTTGGTAGTTGTTCACAAGAAGACTATAATTGCAATCACTCGTAAGAGTGGTTACAATTGTAGGTGGTGAGGGAAAAGAAATAAGAGAATTTATTAAATTATTTCTTTTCCAATTGGATTGCAAATTAATAACTGAGATCGATAGTTACCTTTGGGTTTGGGTTTCCTTTGTGTTGCAATGATAAACAGGGTAAGTATTTGGTTTAATTTGTAGTATGCAGGTGAGTATTTTATTATTTAATATTTCAAGGGTATGGTAAGTATTTATAGGTAGGTGCAATGATAATTTTTTTTATTTTAATTTTGTAGCCGTTGTAACGTTTTAAAGTTGATGTGAAACTGTTGGCTTCTGTTGCTAAGCAAAAAGTGATCGTGTTAATCCACAAAAAAAAATCTTTTTCTTAAAACGTCTTCGGCTTGTAAAAGCCCAACAAATTTGGAATAAATCCGTAATTACTACTCGTTACCAATTTAATTACGTTACAAGGCTATTTCTTGGTGCCATCTATACTTCAAGGTTGGCATTATATTAGGAACCTTTACAATTAAATTTTACATACATTATTTACATAATTCATTTAATCTATTTCAAGTTCTCATTCATTTACATTTATTGACTGTGTTTAATATTGTTATTTGTATTAAACTTCATCATTTTCCTTAATTTTAACTTTGCTTAATACAATTTTTTCCCAATTCAAATTCAAACTCATATTCAGTATATACGTTACATTTCAAAAGACAAAATGCATGTGGCATAAATAGCCCTATTATCAAAAAATTATATCGTCTAAACCCGAGTTTAGATAGATAGATATAGATATATAGAAAGAAGATAGATTTTAAGACATATGACACTATGACACCTTGTGAAACCACCAATTGACTTGTGAGTTATGGGGATTTTAATGGGCCACCGTTTTTGTGCGTTTATGGTGTATATGAGGAAATATTTGGAATATCAAGCCAGGTGGGCTAACTAATTTTGGTATCAAGATAGAATATTCTAGCGAGATTGTTACAGGTCATATTTTTTCATGAATTTTGGGGCGGCAAGGGATAAAATGGAAACAAGAAAGAAAACTGGAAACGATTTTTTTGAGAAAGTCTTCATTCTTAATCAACATTTTTTTTCCTATTAATTTCTATTGCTACGGCCGCATGTCATAAAAAAGTAAATTTTGATGATCGGTCTCTTAGGAAGTAGAAGTGGGTAAAACATGGAATTTTGTTTACATTTTATTTAACCTCATTTAAACTACAAAATTTTAAAAGTTTATTTATTTTTATATATAAAATATGAATAGAGAACTGTGAGACGAATCGCGAATCTAGCTGGACAAAATTATTTTAGAGTCAGTCTATATGATTGTGGAGCTCCTAAATTCGAATAAAATATAATTCTAGCTTAATTTCTTAAGGAAAAACGACAGAGTTTCACTATGGCGAACTTCGGTAGTATTAATACAACTCAAAAGCAAATTCGCATCAACTTTTAATGTTTTAGAGACATAATTTAAAAAACAGGTCGACTTTATTTCAAATGGTAAAACAATTGTTAAGGAAAAACTTGTCATTCAAGCCGTGTTAACAGATTTCGGAATTAAATGCGAATTTTTAAAATTGCTATAAATATTAAAAAATCTCAAAGTGTTCATTAGAATATAAAGAAACACTTAATTTTCCAAAAAGTTAAATTCAAAATGTCGTTATTTTAGCTTTGTAATTGTAATGGAATTTTCGAAAATCATTTAAAATTTAATAACTTAGTTACAATGTAATAAAAGATTACATAGAAAAATTAACCTCTTAAGTTTCCAGAAGATCTTTTTAACATTTTCAATATGACTTTTTTGCGTATGGGGAACTGGCATTACTTAAAATTTTTTGGTAGTTAAACCTTTCGACACTACACGGGCATAACAAATCAAATTCATGCCTACTCAAACAATTTTGCAGAAAAAAATTGTTATTCCAAATTTTTATCTTACTACCAAAAATATAAAACTCCACATTTTTAGCGTTTTCTAAATAAAAAATTTTAATTTAATATCTAAAACTTTATCTCTAACCGAAGCCACTGCACTGCCATTTTTATTTCAAAATAAATCTTTACCATATTTCATCAAGCGGATCTGACAAAAATTTTAAATTAATGGTGTTTTCTTTTCTACAAAAAAATGTGCCTTTTTAAAAAAAAAAATTAATTTGGTGTCTTTTCTTAAAAATTTTGCTCCCGAAAAGGGTGGCTTGTTTTATTCTAAAAAACTCATGCTTTTCGGGAGCAAATTTTTAAAAAACAGACACCGAATTGCATTTTTTTTTTAAAAAAATGCACATTTTTTGTAGAAAAGAAAACACCAAAAGATTATATTTTCGAAATTGAAAAAAAAATTAAAGAGTTGATTAAACCAGGGGCCAAATTAGGGTATTCAATATCGATCGAAATTCCTGCTTAAATTGTTTGTAGTTTCGATCGATATCGAATACCGTAATTTAATCTAAAATTAAATTTAGTTCTTAATTAAATAAAATGTAAACATTTTTAACTTATTTCATACATATAAAATCTCAAATTTCTTCTCACTCCTAACCCACTGTGTCACTTTCATACTTTTAAGAACCATATTTGTAAATAAAATCACCAAGACAGAAAAAAACAACAAAATCTATTAGAGTTTTTAAGATTAAGACTTTTGGCTTCAGTATCGTCGAAATTGGATAAAATCAGGGCTGCCAGATAAATTTGTGAGGAAATCGTCAGTTTTCTGAGAAAAAAAAAATCGTCTTTATCGCTTCGAAAAATCGTCAAAAAAATCCGACAACTTAATTTAGTTTTTTCTAAACAATTTTTGTTCGATTTTATAAAAAAAAAAACATTCAAACAAAAACTTAATTGCTTCAGGTAGCATTTCAATCGTGTAAGAGCTACTGGAGTCACATGAAGAGCGTCTTTGATCTTCGATGACCGTATTTTTTAATCGTAGAAGATTCCTCACACGGGAAAAACTGTAACACGAGTGAAATATGTCCATAGCACAGCGAAAGGCGCTTTTAATCGTTGTGGGAATTGGTTAAGACGTGGGTAAAGATAATCTAACGAGACTTTCATGTCAAGAATCGTATGAGACTCATAATTGGTAAAAATATACTAAATATAATTTATACAGAGAATTGAAAACGTTTATTCGATGATGGTTTGACGAAAGATAAGCATGTTGTTGTTTTTGTACTCTGAAAATAATCAAAGATTTTCTTAAAACTTGCAGCCGTACCTTAACAAAAGCGGCACGAGTTTTCTAGTTTTTGAAAAGAGCGGCCTCAACGCTTTGCAATTGTTAATTAATTATGGCAATTTAGCTGTTTTTTTTGGTAGATCTAGCGTTTTTATCTATATTTTTATTTATAATTTGTGGGTTTTATTAAACAAGAAAGCTATCACTACTGCTCGTGACACAACGTTGACGCTCTGGCTTTGCTGATATGTAAAACATCAGCGTTAAAGCTAAGCGAATGAAATTGTTCCGCATTCCGCTTTTGTAAAGGTATGGCTGTTAAACATTCCAAGATTACAAAAAGAAACTGTCGGAAACTGTTATGTTTTATTCAGACTTTGGTTAAAAAAATTAGCAAATCGGCACTTTGCTAATTTGGAACAAAAAATCGTCAAAATGACTATAAATCGTTAAATTTGGCAGTCCTGTAGTGCGATTCACTAACTTTTATAACGATAATCGAATTGTTAAAATATATATAACGATCATTTATCGAATATGCTATTCAGTAACATTTTTAACGATATTCGCTGTCGTTAAAAGTCAGCTGTTATTTTAATCAATTTTTTGTCGATATTTTAGCGACAATAATTTAGGTTGTGTTTATTTAATCGATAAAATGTATTTTATGTTTAAAATAACTTACATACATACATACAAAGATATATCAACAAAAACAAAAACAAAATCCTAAATTTAAAATTTACAAAAAAAAAATATAAAACCACAAATTAACCCTTCGTCTTACTCATGAGTCTGGCCAGACCTTTTTCAATGTATTTTGAATGAAAAAACATGTGTAACACGGGGGGTTAAGAAGAATTTCATTTGTTTTTATTTTATTCTCTTTTGTGCTTTTCGTTTTTATTTTAAATTTTGTAGACAGAGATGTTACAAATAAACAGCTGTTAACAATCGTTAAAAATAAGTTACTGAATCACACTATCGTTACTGCAAGCGAATATTTATGTCGACAAATATAACGATTGTCGGATCGTTAAAAGTTAGTGAATCGCACCACTGGATAAAATAAAACACAAAAGTGGTGTGATTTTTGTCTAATGCGGCCCATACACTGGCAATATTATTGTATATGATATTGGCCATATTATTTACATTTTTTTCCTATATAATGAAATAAGTCGCACAATGGTTTCATTCAATCAATAAAAAGGTGAACATAACCTATAAGAATAACATAAACGGCATTGTACAATGCTGCCAACATCACTTTCTTTTTGTTGTGCAATAAAAATCAAAAGTTTTTTGATTGTTGCCAATGTATTGTGTAACGGTCGAATATCAAATACACATTGTCGATATAATTGTACAATACGTAAAATTAAACAATTTAATTGCAAGTGTATGTTTAATAAAAAATTCTAAAGAGAAAAAACACAACAAATTTGACACGTGTTTTATATAATAAGCGTAATTTTTCTCTTTTTTGCTGCAATAACAAACTATTTTGTAGCCAAATCTATGTTTTTTTTTTCCAAAACACAAAAATATATCTACTGTTGTATTTTTTCTTTTTTTAGATCCTAATTTTCTTGTAAACGAAAAATGCGATCGTTACGCACCACCGCAGAATTTTAGATTTTGAAGTCATTTACAACTGTGTTGAATGGCAAGACATAATTTTTAGCCAAACTTGTGCCGCGGTAAATGCTAGCAGTAGCATTTTTCTTACTTCCAAGACTTGTCGTTGCCAATTTTTCTCTCAATGTATTTTTACAATAATATCCAAAAATGGAAGATTGCTACCCAAACTAACTATCCAATAAATACAAATATTGATTTTGCAGCTGTTAACATAAATAATGCGTTAAATTAAAAGTTAAAAAATCCAAGTTCTAAAGGCTACCCTAAATTTCCGTTTTAGGACACTTGAGGGACACTCTAATAAGCATTTAAGGTAGCTGACTCTACACCCGAAGCATTAAAAATCACTCGGCCTTTAAATCTTGACAATGAAAAAGTATTTTTTTTGCATATTGCTAAATATATGTACATACATATTTTAAAATAATTTTTAATGCAAAACACTCTTTTCAATTGTTATGCGGTAATCCGAAAATTTGATAATGCGGATTAGGGTTTGATTTTACGGTGTTTTTAAGCACGCAAAGTGATATATTTAGTTCAACAACTCTTTTATTAGCGAAAAAGGTTATAACGCTAAATTACGTTTAAAGCACAGAAAAACTTGTTGGTAGCGACATTTTAAGGAATACATTTCTCAATTCTAGTATAACGTTTTCGTGTATATTCCAAAAAATGGAGGTTCACTCCACGCGTTTAATGAGTTAATACGTTTATGCATCTGTCCGAAAAGTAAAATCATTGTAAAATTGTGTTAACAAGTTACGCAGCACATGCGTAGAATGCATATCAAACGATAAAGCAGTATTACCTTCTACTTTTGTATGCGTCGCATGCGTCTTGAAATAGGATATCCAAAGCGAATTCATATCAGTCTTTTTTCAACTAACATGACGTTTACATTTGCCAGTACCAACCTAACCTTCGATAAATAGTCAATAATATTTTATATAGCGAATGTTCTTTTATTTGAACAATTCTCGAAATTTTTACGACAATCAACATTCGAAAATGTGTTATATTTCATTAACTAAAACATTCGAGTTGTTGTCTTTTTTGATAAAATCCCAAAACACAAAACAGCGCAAGATTTTTTAATTCTAGACAAATTCTCGAACATTTGTTTTGTTTACCGTTAAAGTTTTTTTTTTATTTTCCATAGGTTCGATAAAATTACATTGATCGAGTTTTTAGCGAAACTTGTAAAACAAAGTAATCAAGTTTTTTGTTGAAATAAAAAAAAAACCTTTCATTTATGATTTAAATTTTATAAAACTAACAAATAAAAGCGTGTTGAAAGTAAAAAAAAAGTGATAATAAAATGAAAAAATTAAGTGAAATTTGGTATTTAATTTATGCCTCTATTGCGGTTCTCCACTCAACTCGGTTTGGTCGTTAGATAGTCAACCGAACTTATGCACAACCAAACTCATTTTAGGTATTGTGATACTGAATTCTTTTTAGTTGAGTTTAAATATAACGTTAGACAAGTGAAAACTTTATAAAATTTAATAATTTTTTTAGCTAAAAGTATTTTTAGTTGTTGCATTGAAAAAAAAAATTTATTTATAATGGATATTAGTGTCGATTTATTTTATGATGATGAAAATGAAAACTCTTGTACAGATTAGCTACGTATAAGAAGAAAAATTCGTGATGATTTCAACCCTCTTGAACTTCCTAATGCCAAGTAACTAAATAATAATTTTAAATTTGTAGATTTAAAATTAATTTCCGACTGAACTAGGAAGCGTTTTGTTATTTGCTGGATGAAATTAAAGATCATTTAAAAACACCTGTTCGCGTAGTGACTACTCTCCTGTATTAAAGTTATGCGTTGCTCTTCCATTTTTCCCTGACGGGAGCTATCAAAAGTGCAGTGGTAACGATTTTAATATTGAGCTACTAATCTACAATGTCACATGCAATAGCTGGGTTCATTTGAATAACAATTGTAAATATGTATAGAAATAAATAAACAATAAATATAAAAACAAACACTAGAAGCGCAAATTAAAATTAAATAAATTTCCTGAACATACAAACATTTTTAGAAATGCAATCCTTTTTAAAAATTTCCGGGGCAACTACATTCTATACAATTATTTAAGAACAAAGGTGCAATTCAAAATCTCTTTTCATATTTTTACTTCGAAACTACTTCTTTAAAGCTAAAAAGTAGTATTAGCTACTTTGGACGTAACTAAGATGCCGGTTTTAAATTATGACTTCCATTTTTTTTTGCTGGGAAGCCTATCAAATTGTGCTTTAGTT
The DNA here is from genome assembly GCA_949318255.1 of Pollenia labialis. Taxonomy (NCBI): domain Eukaryota; kingdom Metazoa; phylum Arthropoda; class Insecta; order Diptera; family Polleniidae; genus Pollenia; species Pollenia labialis. The sequence goes on from OX439143.1 coordinate 59,729,300, forward strand.
GTAATTTTCAAAGATCTACGAATGTATTAAATGCACAGAATAACAAATCTTTCTACTTCCGGGTTTTCCATTGATATTTTTTTTCTTTTAAAAATAAAAGTCAACTAAAACTGAAAACAACTCAACTACTTTTTAGCAGTTGTGTATTTATAACGTTTCTGTCGACCAAACTTTTACAAAGTTGAAAACGGCAATACCACGCAAAAACCAGATACACAACTGAAAAGCCAACTGCCAGTCGAGTTGAGAATGGCAATGCGAATTTACCAAAGACAACTAAACTGTTACAAAAGAGGAGAACCGCAATAGGGGCATTAATTAAAAAGTTGAGTTAAGTGGGGAATAGAAAAAAAAGTTATGACTGCTTCAGTAAATGTGCGATATATAAGTAAAAACATTTGTTGAATTTCCATCCAGGCAAACGAACTATGCCAGTCCGGGGAAGAAGTGTTCGACAAGTTCATTAGACCATGTTGGAAAAGGATATATATTAAATATATTTTTAAAAGTGAACTGTCTTAACTACTGGCTGGACGCCTACGTATCGAAAACAGTTAGTAGTGTTTTTGGAAACTAATATGTATTTTATTACTGTCTTGCCAGTACTGTCTAATGTAAACGCTATGTTAAGACAAATATTTGAAGTTGTGCCAGTGTTTATATCAAAACGGCTTACAGCATTTTCTGTTAAACTGGCACAACTTGAAATAACACTGCTATATAAATGAACAAATTTCACATAAAGGGAAACAACTCAAAAAACTTGTTATTTTTCGATAATCCCTGAAAAAATTCCAAAAAAACTTCTGTTATGTGACGGTTTTTACTGTGCTATATCGGCGCACATTTAAAAACATTGCACAATTAAATACCGTTCGTAACTATTTTCAAGAAAGAGCCGAACACTATAAAGTGTTCTGTTCTTCGTTAAAAAAAACAGAACAATTGTAGTGATACTGTAGACAAACTTTATATTTTAATGTTCTATAATGTTTCTTTTTTTACATTGATAAAGAAATGAACAAACAAAAAATTTTAGCAACGACCGCAGCACGAAAAGCTTGTGTGTGTATTGTGAATAAGTTTTGTTTTGTAAGTGTATTTTGTTTTTGTAAAAAATGTTTGGTTTTTTTACCAGACAAAAGGGACGAATATTAATGAGCCGACCCGAACATAATGAAGTGTGTGGATTTAAAAAATCCGAACGGAAATTAATGTTCTCATCTTTTGTTGAGTTTGATAAAAAAAAGCATTATTTTTGTGTTCGAAAGATGACTTACAGGGAAACGTAATTTTTTTTGTAATGATTTTCTACGCAAACATTATTAGCGTTTGTGTTTTCCACAAATCTACCGAACCGAACACTAAGGAGCGTTATTTAGTGTTTATTTTCGAACACTGGTATGAATAAACATATTAGTTGTCAAAACAATGCAAAAACAAAAGATTTGAAAAAGTGGTATGGATATGTGAAAAAGCTTGCATGTATTGCTACTGTCTTGCCATTACTGGCAAATGTTAACGCCATGTTATTATTATTAAAACCATTTATTATGTCTTCCTTCCATGGTTTCAATTTCATTGGTGCAATTATATTGTTGCACTTAAAACTTGTGAATAAGTTGGAGCTTCAATTATTTCCTCTTCTTCATCATCGGAAGATTCCGATAACTCTTTAATATTATTTTCTTTGATTTTCGAAATTCAAGAGAAATTTACTTTTTTTACATCAACTGCTGTTTAAAATATTTGTGCTGCCATACATACAAGTACAAAAATAATTTTACTTTCCGTATATTTAAAAAAACGCAAGTTTTTTGGTTACGCATTTAAGCGATTTATTTGGATAAAATATAAATAATTTCGTACAAAAATAATAAAAAGCTGCCACAACAGCTGTTTTCGCAGTTGTCAAGTTAGAACAATATTATGAATAATATGCAGTCGCGTGATTTCAGAATAGGTGCGTTTGAGTACTTTTGCAGTAAAATGCAGTAAATGAGTAAACTGAAAAATTTGCTCTCACAAAAAGCTGTTGAGCAAAAAAGTACGCGAACGCAAAATTTGCAAAAATTCGTAAAATAAAGGCAACAGCTGTGGTGCGATTCACTAACTTTTAACGATCCGACAATCGTTAAATTTGTCGACATAAATATTCGCTTGCAGTAACGATAGTGTGATTCTGCAATTTATTTTTAATGATTGTTAACAGCTGTTTTTTTGTAACATCTCTGTCTACAAAATGTTAAAAAAAAACGAAAAGCACAAAAGAAAATAAAATAAAAACAAATGAAATTGTTCTTAACCCCCCGTGTAACACATGTTTTTTCATTCAAAATACATTGAAAAAGGTCTGGCCAAACTCATGAGTAATACGAAGAGTTAATTTGTGGTTTTATATTTTTTTTTATGAATTTTACATTTAGAATTTTGTTTTTGTTATTAATTTCCTTATTTTGTAGATTTTAAATTTAAGATTTTGTTTTTGTTCAAACATATACATATGAATATATCTTTGTATGTATGTAAGTTATTTTAAACATAAAATACATTTTATCGATTAAATAAACACAACTTAAATTATTGTCGCTAACATATCGACAAAAAATTGCTTAAAGTAACAGCTGACTTTTAACGACAGCGAATATCGTTAAAAATGTTACTGAATACCATATTCGATAAAATTTCGTTATATTTATTTTATCGATACGATTATCGTTATAAAAGTTAGTGAATCGCGCTACTGATGGCAAATAATTGAAGTTGTTGAGAGTCACCCTCGTATATAATAAGTATAGCAGTATTTAGTATTAAGTAATAAAAAAAAAAAAAAAAAAAAAAACAATATTATTTAGTATTAAGTAATCAAAAATAGGCTGACTCAATTATACGGGTCAGCACTTTAGACACTTGCTGACTTTAGTACAGTCAGCATTTTAATTATAAGAACTAGGTATAAATAGCGGGTAAGAATAATTTTAAGGGCAGTTGTAATTAGCAAGCAAATAAGAATCTACCTGCGATCTCCACGGAGCACTCCAGGTCAGGAAAATAAAGAGTGTAAAATAAAAGTAAAAAAAAGGTCTCTAAATATTACAACTACAACAATTGGCGCAGCCGGTAATTAAATAAAGATCCTGCGATTCCCAAGGGACCCTCCAGGAATAAAATTTATTTATTACACGACATTTTTGTCGAATTTAGATCCCTCCCTGTTATGGCGACTGGTTTCGAGAGCAACGAAAGTAACTGAAACCAGTAAACACGGAAGCAAAGTGCTAAAGGTCTTAAGCAGCCACATTCTGGTACGCCTTTAGTATCTTCGATGAAGTGCGAATTGGTGGAATTGCAAGTAAGTTGCCGGGGACTTTTCACCACATCAGGAGGCGATTTATTTCGGTTTGTTTTTCCTCAAAACGTAACAAAATCAGTTAAGACGGTGGCGAGGAAAACGTTAAGGAAACCACTGAGTGTAGAAGCAAAGCGCTGAAGGTCTTAAGCAGCCACATTCTGGTACGCCTTTAGTATCTTTGTGAAAATACAAAGTGGTGGATATACAAGTAGTTGCCACTGACACCAGCTGTATTGAGGAAGTTTTGAGGAGGGACCAATACAACGCGACGCGTAAAAAGTTTTTTTTTGTTAATTCCCCAAAATTTAAGGATGGCACAAATCGTCTTGATGCTGGTAAGTATTCTTTTGCAATTTTCGTGAGTATAAATGGACAACCCTCAGTCAAGAACAGACGAATTACTAACCAAACTTAATAAGTATAACTATTCAGTGGACAGTCTACAGGTGCTCGCGTGGACAGAATTGAACGGATTAAGACTAGGTAAAGAATTTACGGAACAACATAGGGAGATTATAAGGCACCAGAGACTGACCAAGTTAGAAGAGGTTGGTTATGTTTTACAACTGTTAGGTGACTTGAACAAGGGCCAATCCGCGGACTTAATCAACAGGGTAGAGGACTTAGAGGGAACAAAAAAAACTGTTAGAAAAGCAAAGTCGGAAGCTAAGGGAACAAATCAAATATACGGACAGTTTGTTGGAACAGGTAGTGCAGGAAAACGCGGCGTTGGGCGAAAAATTGAGGAAAAAGGGGTTGAGTGAGAAAGAATTAGAAAAACAACTAAAACAACAACAGCAAATAGACGTACAAGACGACACCGTACAAAGACTTCAAACAGCCTTGGAAAACGCGCATCGTGAACTCGACATTATACACAAAAGTAGGTCACCCACTCCATCCCTAAGTGAAGAACTGGCAAAGGAAGGCTTCAAAGCTCCAAAGATAGTAATAGAACGAGCAGACGGCGGCCATACAGCCTCGGGCGGACAGACAGCGGACAATTTGAACGAGGAAATCCAGATAGATGAGGAAGCGGCAGCTCTTGATTTGATAGCCAAAACACAGTGTATTAAAACAAACGCAAGAAAGGCGGGTAGCAGGAGATATACGGTAGAAACGATAAACAGAAAGTTAGCAGATTTATCGCAGTACGAGAAGGAATTCGTACAGCTTAAACTCAATTCGCCCCATATTAAAGCGGATTTCGAGAGCTTTTTAGAGGAATCCCGGAGAACCCTCCAGAGACTATTATCAACCCCCACTTCAAGCAACTCAGTGATTAGAAGGCAAAACATGGCGTCAATCTCAACAATTACAAAACTTGTCAACAATATAGTCCCTACGTTTTTTGGCACCGAGGGACCGGATTTGGCTTCAGAAGTTTTCCGTTTTATTCAAGGATGTAAGTTGGCAGAGCGAGAACTGATTAATGACGACAGCAGAGCCATAACTCCAGAAGTCATAGAGTGCCTCAAGTTACGGTTAATGGGTTCTGCTTACGTGCGAATAGCACCCCATTCCTTCGGTACAGTGGATGCTCTCTGTAACGCTATAAAAAAGCAGTACCTTAAGACAAAAACGCTAGACCAGATCAGGGAACTTGTTATCTCATGCAGGCAAGGAGCAAAGGAACCAGCGAGCCGTTTCGGTAGCCGAATAGAAGCATTACTTAATGAAGCGGAAGGCATCGCAGTGAATGAATGGAGCGATGCGAACAGTAGACAAATCATATTAAAAGATTTCAAGAGATTGGCGGTAAAAAGTTTCATTAAAGGGCTCCGAGATCAAGCTCTAAGGACAAGGTTTGTAGGCGAGGAAAATGAGGATTTGGAAAAATTAGTACAGATAGTGGAAAATGCAGAACACCTTTTTGGCGATGGTCAGGTTGGGATAAACACTGTGACCATAACGACAACGTGTAGTTTCTGTAACCAGGAAGGCCACAATAGGACAAATTGCGAACAGAGATTAAACACACCATATTGCGTAAAATGTGGCATGTATGGACATGAGATAGGTCCCTCATGTAGGGGTAACGCAGAAGAAAAAGTAGAACAATGCGACTTCTGTCACCGTAGAGGTCACAACCAAATAGAGTGCCTTAAAAGGTTACGTACGTTGTCCTGCAGGATATGTAGAACAAATGGCCACACAGAGAACCGGTTCTGCCAGCAACCACAGCAGAGGTATCCCAACAACCAAGTGCGTGGCCAGAATACGCAGCAGAGTACCGATTGGCAAGGGGCTAATAATTTCGGCTCCAGAGGGAGAAATAATATGCCAGGAGAACAGCAGTGCAATCAACCAAATGGACAACAGGCCGTGGTTTCACCGCATAATGAGCCCAACAGGGATAATTTCGTTCATGGAAGAATGAGGGATGAACCAATTAGATGCTTCGGTTGTAATAGAGTGGGACATATAAGGACCAATTGCCCATTGAGAAATCCGGGAAACTCCAGGCTGCCCAGCCAAAACTAAATGGCTGGGATGCCGGAAAAATTCAGTTACCCTCAGAAATCCCTTGTGCTGAAACCTCTGGTAGTAGTGTCAAGAACAATAACAGAAGAGTACGCTGGAGCAAAAATATCTGCACATACATTCCGGAGGCCAACGGAAATTTTTTTTACAAATCGGAGTCACAAAATGAGCAAAAACTACGTACGGAAAGCCAAGAAATTATAGGAGGAAATGACGCCTTCATACAATTCCCATGTGATGAGGCGCTTAATAAAAACTTGACCTTGCTCGTAGATACGGGAGCGGATACCACGTTAGTGAAAGCAGAAGCTTTAGCACCACACATTCAAATAAATGCGAACGAGCAAAAAAGTCTGTCGGGAGCTTTTGGGGGAAGAATTACATCTGTGGGCACAATAACCGCACGGCATGCAAGCATAAGCAATTTAACACTACAAATGCATGTAGTACCTGAGGGAAGTCGACTTCCGGCAGATGGCCTGCTAGGCAGAGATATGATGTGGAACAGAACTGTTACTGATGCCATCAGTAAAAACATAAAATTTTTTGATAACCGCCAACAAATAGCCTCCCTGCCTCTCACATCGGAGCAAAAACAACCGCACCTATACATACCGGGTAACATGTTTATTAAGGGACGCTCCCACATGATCTTGCCAGCAACAGTTGCATCGGTCAACGGAGATATCATTGTGAATAAATCAGAAATATCCCCAGGAGTTTTCGTGGGGGAAACCCTTACATCAGTGAAAGCTGGAAAGGCATTTGTACCTATCCTCAACACTAACGACTTTGCTGTACGACTAGGTAAAAAAGTAAGCCTGAATTTTGAAAGCTACAAAAATTTCAGTGAAGAAGCCACCGCAGCAGTAAATGCGATTAGTTCGGTGGAAAAATCCAGAAGGGAAAAATTACTTTTAGAAACAGTACAGCTTAGCCAGGATTTGAATCCAGAGGAAAAGGCCTCGATAGGGGGCATCCTGAAAACATACGATGATATCTTCCAACTACCCGGAGATGGCCTAACCCATACGAATGTCCTAATGCATCAGATACCCACACAGCCCGGTCAACCTTCCATAAATACAAGGCAGTTCAGACTACCCGAAGTCCATCGGAACGAAATCAATAGACAAGTAAACCAAATGCTAAATGATGGAATCATATCACCCAGCAACTCCCCTTGGAACTCTCCGATCCTGTTGGTTCCCAAGAAAGCGGGACGAAATGGCGAGAAAAGATGGCGTCTAGTGGTAGATTTCAGAAAGCTAAATGATGCCACAATAAAACAGGTGTTTCCTATACCAAGAATTGATGAAATCCTAGACCAGCTGGGATGCAGTCGATACTTCTCTACCCTCGATTTGGCTAGTGGATACCACCAAGTCTTAATGGACCCTAAGGATAAACAAAAAACGGCATTCAGTACCAATTTAGGACATTTTGAATTCAACCGCATGCCCTTCGGATTGACAGGTGCACCAGCCACTTTTCAGAGGATAATGAACTCAATATTAACCGGGTTGCAGGGAATCGACTGTTTTGTCTATTTGGACGATATAGTTATCTATGGCAGAAATTTAGCGGACCATAACTCACGGTTGATGAAAGTTCTGGACGTCTTGCGGGAATACAACCTCAAATTGCACCCCGAGAAATGTAATTTTCTGCAAAGAGAGATAATTTATCTAGGCCACCAGTGCTCAGAAAGAGGAGTGTTGCCAGACCCGAATAAGACTAGGGCAGTGAGGGATATACCACCCCCTAGAAATATCAAGGAGCTGCAAGCGTTTTTGGGGTTAATGAATTATTACAGAAAGTTCATACCAAACTCGGCACAAATCTCTTTACCACTTAATCGAATGCTGAGAAAGGACGCTAAATTGGAATGGACACAAGAGTGTCAGGAAGCAATGGACAAGTTAAAGGAAGCTGTAACCAATCCTCCTCTACTCCAATACCCCGACTTTAACAAACCCTTCATCTTAACAACAGATGCTAGTAATGGCGCTCTGGGAGCAATTCTCTCCCAAGGAGAACCTGGAAGTGACCTACCAAGCTATTTCGCTAGCAGAGTGTTAAGCGACACGGAGAAACGATACTCCACCATCGAGAGGGAGTTGCTAGCCATTGTATGGGCCACCAAAACGTTTAGATCATATCTTTTCGGCAGACATTTCGTAGTATTTACTGACCATAAACCGTTGAAGGGAATAGCCAATCTGAGGGATCAGGAAGGTCGATTGGGACGCCTTAGGCTAAAATTATTGGAATATGATTTCGAGATACGTTACAAACCTGGCAAGACAAATCAGAATGCGGACGCTCTCAGCCGCCTGCCAATTGAGGAAGTGAACATAGGTGCAATAACTAGGTCGGGAGCAAAAGGGATGGAAAACCAGAATAGGCAAACAAGAGGGGTGCGGGATGAATTAGAAACTGATATAAACAATAAGCAGGAGGATAATACGACGTACTTAACGGACGAAGGGGATATACATAATGTGATTAAAACATTTCACGATACCCCGGTGGGAGGACACCAAGGTGCACTCAAAACATATTTCCGCATAAGATCACAATATAAATGGGCCGGTATGCAGGGCCAAATTAAGAAGTATGTTGCCTCCTGCAAGCTTTGTCAACAAAACAAAAGTTCGAGGATAGATAGGATGCCAATGACCCTGACCACAACCCCTAATTTGCCTTTTGAGAGAATTTTCATGGATATTGTGGGACCTTTACCCGAATCTTCAAGCGGCAACAAATATATAGTAACTTTCTTAGACGATTTTTCTAAATACCTAGCCTGCGCAGCTATCCCCGACATGGAGGCGAAAACAGTGGCAAGAGAGTTCTTCAGGGAAATAATTGCACGATTCTTCATCCCCAAGATCCTGGTGACGGATAACGGAAGTAATTTTACTTCGAAATTATTCAAAGAGGTTTGTAAAATGCTTGGAGTGAAAAACATTTACACAACGCCGTATCATCCCCAATCCAATGGATCTTTGGAGAGGACGCATAGACCCCTGGCAGAATATTTAAGGAGTTTTGTGAAGCTTGACGGAACTAACTGGGATGAATGGCTGCACCATGCCATGCATGTGCACAATAATACCAGACATTCGTCCACTAAGCAAACACCGAATAGGGTCCTGTACGGATTCGAATTTGAAATACCTGTGAGGCTCAAAAAGCAGCCAGCGCCTCTATAATATAGATGATTACAGCAAGATCCTTAGGTATCAAATTCAACGAAGTTATGAAGTCGTGAGACAAAACCAGGTCAGAGCAAAGGCAAAATCAAAACAGTATTATGACAAGGGCACGAGAACTAGACATTTTAGGACAGGACAAATGGTTTGGCTAAAAAATCAGGCGCGAAAAAATAAATTCTCACCTATATGGTTGGGTCCCTACGAAGTTACGGGAGTACCAACACCGGTCAATGTAAGAATAAGACACAAGAACTCGGAAAAGGTTTATCACAACAATTTGATAAAGCTAGCGAAATAAGTATTGTCAAAAGTGGTAGGGTGCAAGGGGATAGATTTTGATACGTTCAATAAAAAAGAGTAGTCTTCGTTTTTTTTTTCTTCTTTCCGAATGGTATATTTAGTTTTAAAGAGTATGAGTTACTCCATTTTCGTTTCCAGTTACTTTGGCTCGAAACCAAAGGTACGGGACGAAGATGGAACACAAGGAGGATACTCAGCAAACACTGATTAGGTTCCTATGATGCACCAACATGGGTAGTTTGCCTACAACAGGGGAAATTAGTGCGAAAGTTCGATACAATTTCAGCCGACGGCAAACGCTATGGGGGGTGTGAAGGAATAGTTTGGGGTAAACATAAAAAGGGATCAAAAGGGAAGTATCAAGTAGATAATAAAATAAGGTGGCAGCACCAATAATAGTAAGCTGAATAGCCATAGGCAGTATAATATAAGGGAAGTATCAGTCAAACCATTCTCCCATCCTAGTTACTTTGGCTCGAAACCAAAGCTACGAGATGAGGAGAGAATGTAAGGGCGATACCCGAGAAAAATAACACTCCCATCCTAGTTATTTTGGCTCGAAACCAAAGCTACGAGATGAGGAGAGAATGTAAGGGCGATACTCGAGACAAATAACAGAAAATGTGGGTAAAAATAAGGTGATAAGCCAAGGGAAAAACAAAAGGGGGGAAAATGACCAAACGGATCATTAAAAAATAAAGAAATTAACCAGAAAGAATGTTAGAAATAAAGACAGGACCAGGACGGTCACGAAATGAAAAAAGAAGGGGATAGTTTAAGCAAGATACTCGGGATTAAAACTAAAATACATAAACAGGGGGAAAGGACCAGAAGGGTCATATAACGAAGATGAAACGCAAGGTAGAAATCTAAATAAACTCTCCATTTTAAACGCACTCTGCACTTAGCATTTGACAGGAGCTTCTTGGCTCATCTGTAGTAAAATTACAGATGTACATATATTTTTATTTTCAAATTTGTGGACTTACCCACAAATTTCTCGTCCAACATTGGCATTGACAGAAAATCCCTTGCGCAAACTGCGTGTCCACCTGAAATAAAAATCGGACTTTAGTATAGGTTACCCTATAATTCAAAAGAAATTCAAATATAACTCGCAGTTCACACGAGGATGGTCCTGCAGTGAAAAGGGCAACAGTCCCAGATGGCTGAAAGAAGAAAAGGAATTAGTATAAATTCAATAGGAAAATTTAATTGAAACAAAACGTACCGGCTAGGATCCATTCGGCCTGGTGTGGGCCGAAGGGATCATCCTACTCCTAACGGGGCACCATACGGGCTCACGATCATCTTTGGAGGCCCCGGCTGGCTTAGCGACCAACACATCGACATCTTTTTAAAATGGGTGCTCGACACAAACCTCACACCCCCGCAGGCAGAACAGGTACACGTTTTCAATGCCCAATTCTACATGGCACTAAAACTGTGGAATCTTGACCCCTCCAACGAGAGGAATATCGGCAGGATTCAAAGAGCAACGCACAAAGCCGATTTAGCGAAAAAGACTCTCGTGTTTTTCCCAGTAATTGAGCAAAATCACTGGACCTTGGGCCTAGTGTCCGACAAAAGGGTTATATTTTTCGACTCCCTCAGACCCCACAATCTAGAGACACCGGCGCGTTGTATCTCCAATTTGTACCAGTTCATAGGGCACCCCCTTAAGGAAGTTCCGTTAGTCTATGCAAAATGCCCTCAACAGAACAATACAGTAGACTGCGGTATTTACACCATACGGCACGCAGACTACTGTATGAAAAGGTTTAGCAGGGGCTTGGGTATACAGTTCCCACCAGACGAGGTAGACATGTCCCAATGCGGCATCACACGGAACCTCTTGACTAAGGTTTTAGAACGTTGGTCAAAACGAACAAATAACCAGAGTCCCACAAAAAAAGAGATGGACACAGCCAAAGAAATTTTTAGGGACATGAGGGCAAATTGGAAGAGGGGACGAGAAATGAAAAAAGACCTAGAAATAGGTCAAAAAACCTATAGGGTAACGGTAGGCCGCTCGGGAAAATCCTGTATAAGACTGTTGTAAAAAGTGCACCTACTACTTTGTTTTGCATGGGTACCTAATTCTTGTGAGTTATAAACAGAAAAGAAAAACACTACACTTTATTTTATTTTTGATATTTTTTTTAACCGTGGCTAGCATTTAACTTTCGGTACTCCTCAGTAACTCACTCGCTCACTCACTTACACACGATACAATCAACAATTTCGGGTTAATTTGAAATCAAATTGTTTAAAAAATTTATAAGCAGGTACATCGCAATAGGTACCTTTACGTTCCCTAAGTAAGTAGATAGATTTTCATTCAACTTTAAAACCGTTTTACTTTTTTTTTTTCACTTCCACGTGGACATCTTTAAACACATGAAAAACAACGGAAGTTCTTATAAAATATCTTTTTATTGTAAAAACAAAATATTGGCATCGTTCATAAAACATTTTCTTTATCTCTCCATTAACCAACACCAGATAAGTGCCAGTCTGTATTTTTTCCGTGCATGGTTTTTTTTTAATTGTATTTAATAATAATTTAATTTAATTTTTTTTTTTACTCATTCGCTTCAGTTTTTTTTATTTATTTTAAACTTTTTGTACTTCACGAGCGCGCCTCAACGTTAATCTTTAACTGCTGAAATTATACATATTAACAATGCCCAGTGCCATTCACTAGTGCAATGTACATTTAAGAATGTGCATACCTAAGCACTATAGCACAAACGTTGAATGTTTCATATTTCTTTTATTTCATTTTTGTGTAGATCCCAGCAAGCATTCGGTTTAAAACTGTGATCACTTGTTTTTTTTTAATTAAATAAACATTGGAGTAATCAGCGAACCGTTTGAATAAACTGCTGGCTGGACAAAAGAAACATAAACATAAATATGTATTCAAATTTGTATTGCTGGATTAATTAATATTAATATTAATATTAATATTTGTTTCTGTGCAGTGATAAAATCATACACTGGTATCAATGACAGTAACTTATGTCATTCTGGGCATAAAATATTTGCAAAGAATCAAAACTCTTTACACATATTTACAATGCCCAAATTGAAAAAAAAAACTTACCACAATAAGAATTTTGTGGTATTAAGTATTGATGGAAATAAGACAAATTCTGTACAAGCTTAATCTCAAAAAATAGAGAACAATTAAAGTTTATACAGTTTAGTTGAAAAAAAAAAAAAAAAAAAAATAATATTTGATTGAAGGTTTTTAATAAAAAAAAAAAAACTAGAAAGGTTGTTTATTTTCAAAAACTTTGTTAAAAAAAAAAAAAAAAAAAAATCTAGTTGTTTTATTTTAAATATATTTCTCTTTTATTTCATTCATTTTGTAAACTTTTGTCAAAAGAAAGAATCTTAACCTAACTAAAAGTTTTGTTACTAGCTCTTATCATAATTAACTTATACAGTTTACAACAAAATTTAAAATACCTACTATCAACTTCAAATCTAGTTAAGTTTTTTCCTATTTAATATTTATGTATGTATCTGTATCTTAAAAATTCAAAACAAATTATATTTGTAGTAATATCTTTTTGTTTTTAAATTTTAAACTTTTAAAATATTTTAATTCAAAGTAAATAAAAAATATTTCTCATTTTACTGTTTGTCCTTTTTGACGATCACTGTGACTAGAGGTCATAATTCAGCAATTAACACAAGGACATTAGGCATTTTTAAAAAAATTATATTGTAGAGTTTATTATTAAAAAAAAAAAAAATGCACACCATAATAGACTAGGTTAATATACTGTTAATTATCTAAAACCACAAATTTGCCATGTAAGAAAGAAATTGTTTACACTCTAAAGTGCGTTTTCGTTTGGTGTTCATCAACATAAGTCTACTAGCGGCATCAAGTCCCTGCTCAACAACCGATGGGGTAACCGCGCAGGAAGGGCATCATGATGCGACACGATGTCTGCACAAATGCTAAATGAAAATGGTGATTCTCGTTCGGATGTCTTGGATTAAGGTATTTCCGATGTATTTGACATGAGGGATAGTTTAGCTTGCCAAACGATAACTCTGGGGGATTTGAATACATGTCCAAAGAACTTCAAGATCATAAGACAGAAAAACGTGATGATAAAAAGGGTAAAAAGTCTTTATTATATAAATGTTCTTGTTTCAGTTCGAATTCCAGTTTGAATTCCGATGAAAATAGCCAGCACCAAGATGGTCAAGCTTAGAGCAGCCCTTGTGACTGTATCGGGGTGGCAAATAATGATAATAATAATTTAGCAGATGAAAATGGCCATTACTGATGAAAATGGCCATTACTCTGAACTGCATATAGACTTTAATGGAAGTTCTGCCAGACAAAATACGTATGAAACGAGGAAAAGACATCCAAGTCTACCTGTTTTAAAACATCTAGATGTCAAACTAACAGGATCTTACAACCAAAACGAAGAATCGTAATGTGCACGACATGAACCAGTTACTGGATGGCAGTGGCAAAATTACCTTGGCCGTTGCCAATAATACATAACCCTGGCGCCTCCCAGCAGCGCTTGTAGCAGCTGATGTGACTGTCACGCCGTTGGTGGAGGCGCATAAACACCAGACGAAGGACCGCACTTTTCCATAAAGGGGGGAGGGATGTTGAGAGTAATAAAAAAAAAAAAAAAAAAAACAATATTATTTAGTATTAAGTAATCAAAAATAGGCTGACTCAATTATACGGGTCAGCACTTTAGACACTTGCTGACTTTAGTACAGTCAGCATTTTAATTATAAGAACTAGGTATAAATAGCGGGTAAGAATAATTTTAAGGGCAGTTGTAATTAGCAAGCAAATAAGAATCTACCTGCGATCTCCACGGAGCACTCCAGGTCAGGAAAATAAAGAGTGTAAAATAAAAGTAAAAAAAAGGTCTCTAAATATTACAACTACAACAAAGTGTTGAAAAATGTTTACACTTTTGACTACTTAACTCGTTTTCTTATTGGTACTCGATTAAAAACTTTTTATAACACGAAAATTTTTGGAAAATTAAACAAAATATTTTATTTAATCTTTCATATTTGTTTGTTTTTAATTTTATTTGATTTTACTAATTTGTAGCGGGTTAAATTATTTAAAAGAACATCAATAATTTTTTTGCTATTGATTACTTAAGTCCCCAAGTACTTCACACTTTTACAACTCTAAAAAATTAACTTAACAAAAAAAATTTTAAAAGTTTGTATTTAGCCAAATAAATGCTTCACAAACAAGATTAATTTATTAATAGTTATTCACTTTTTGTTTTGGTTTAATTTTTATTTCAACTTTTCTTTTATTTAACAATTTTTTCACAATTTGTATGCATTTTTTTGTTACTTTTGTTTGTTTACCTTTTGGAACATATGTTTTTTTGATTTACTAAATTTTACTGCAAAAATTTCTGCAGTAAAAATTTGTAAATACTCAGACAAGAACTGTCACTTTACGCTCTCAATTTGTGTTCTCATTTACTGTATTTTGTGTACTCGAACGCAATTTCGTAAAATGCAGTAAAGTTCAGTAAAAAATAGTAAAAACTTTTGTGTTGTCGAACGCAGCTAATATTTGATTGGCGCAGTTTCATTATTGTGCGTCAATAAATCACAATCAAAATTGTGTCATATTGGTGCATTTGCGGCAATCGTGTAATCCCAGCGTAAGGTATTCATTCATTAGAAATTTGTAAAAATTTAATATGTGTTTAAGAAAAATGAACATGAAAGTTTTTGTTTGAAAATACATTTAAAACCAAAATGATAAACGGTTTTCATGAAACCGCTTAAAATTGCATTTGTGCCAATTTCGGAGACTTGTTTCATAAAGCCCCTATTTAACTTTTGTGCAATTTTAAACAATAAATGTCAGTTTATAAGAAATGACAAAACAAAAATAAAATAAACCATTAATATTAAAAATTTGAGTCTTATTAGCGAAATTAGTTTTTAAAAAACTAAAGAAAAGACTTATTTGCACTGATTATTCCAAGAATTCGTTGTTTTTGGTGTGTGCCGTATCTTTGATACCCTCAACTTACAGTGACTTATACCAAACGCCTTTTCAAAAAATTCAAAAGTTTTAGTGGCACATATTTCGGGAGCCCGAGTTAACTTTTCAAAACCCTTTGCCTGATTTGCTCTACTAGTAGTCTACTTTCTTTTCGCTTTGCAAGTGCTGAGACTGGTTTTTTTTTGTTGCACAGTGTTATTTTTTTGTCTAGTGATGACACTAAAGTAATCGAAATATGTTGAACATCTTTTAAAGATGCAGAAATATGTTGATTTTTAGCCCTGTACATTCTAATGGGAAGACGTTAACATCTTTGCGTTAAGATGAAAGATGTAAGATGTGAGAAAGTATAAAAAGCATATGCGAGTCAAATTACATATTAAGGGGCTTAATCTCATATAACTTATTAGTCTCATCTCTTAGCATTGTATTATTTTATGCGTGCATACGCATGAATTTTTCAGGGTTTATTGCAGAAATTACAACAACACCACACAAGTTGTAAAAACGATTTGCTTGTTGTGTGTAGAAGCCACAAAAACAAGAGAACAAGAAGAAAAACAAATTCCAATAAGCAATTACGAATTCTATTTCAAGTGCTTAAAATTTAACTGGGAATTAACTTGAGTCCAAACGTATTTTTAAATTCTATTCATGTTAAAAATATTTGACTTATATTCACTTGATTTCAAATTCCAAATTACTGGAGAACGCTTTTGAAATAAAGTGTAACAAAATTATGTCTCAACCGTTAAAACTTGAAATATGAACTTGAATACCAATTGTTTTGCACATGTTTTTTCTTTCTTTTTTTCATTATATATTTATTGAATCTTCATATATTATATTTGAACCAGTGTTGAAAAATTTAAATGTTTAAAAGGTACTGAACTTCAACTTAAAGAGTATTTTTCCCACCAAATGGTACTTTTTGTTAAAAAATAAAACAATAATTTATAAAAATTAAATAAATTTTGTTGGAATTCATTTATCTAAAGCTGGGATCACACGATTGCCGCAAATGCACCAATATGACACAATTATTATTGTGCTTTATTGACGCACAATAATGAAATTGCCCCAACCAAATTTTTTGAAATCACACGATTGCCCTGTTTTATACAAATTTAATTGCCGCTAGTTGGTACAAAGCGAAATGGTTACAACAATTGCCGCAGAACAGTCACACGATTGTTCTTACTTATGTATATTAACTGCGAAAACAGCTGTTGTGGTAGCTTTTTTATTTGTTTGAAAGTTCTTGTTGGATTGTTCATTGAAAAAATTAAATGATAAATGATACAAATCATATACTTAAACAAATTATTGTTGAATAGTTTTATTTAATTTTTTAAGATATTTCAAAAATTAACAGTCTGTTCAACAATTTCGTATGTTAAGGTTCGAATAGAAATATCTTTAATAAAAATATTCGCACAGAACAGCTAAATATGCTTGTGAACATACCTACTTAAAAAAATTAATTAAAAAAATTTAAATGCAAAATAAATAAATACATACATATTTATTTTCATTACCTAATAAAAGAA
Source organism: Pollenia labialis (assembly GCA_949318255.1). NCBI lineage: Eukaryota > Metazoa > Arthropoda > Insecta > Diptera > Polleniidae > Pollenia > Pollenia labialis. The sequence goes on from OX439143.1 coordinate 59,746,250, forward strand.
ACACAAAAAAGTAAATCTAATAAAAAAGGCAAATATTGGCGCGTATTGCGTTGTTTGATTGCCGCACAAGAACACAATAAATATTGGTGCATTTTAGTCATTTTTATTGACGCGCGGTTGCATAGCAAACAGTCACACGATTGCCGCACCAGGGTTGCATTTGATTGGCAAAAGTAATCACAATATTGTCCTCGATTGGTACAAGAGCCATTTGGTTGTGCAGTCACACGATTGGGGTATTAAAAAGTGTGAAAATTGGTGCATTGCGGCAATCGTGTGATCCCAGCTTAAGTATTTAATAGATAGCAATATTTATATATGAGGTACACATGTAAGTAATAATTCTGTTATACATTGGCATCCATCCATATACAATATTATTGTATATGTTATGCGCCATATTATCTATATATTTCCCTATATTAAAAAAAACATAACCTTTAAAGCAAAACAACATAGTACATTGTTGCAAACACATTTCACAGTATATTGCACTTCTTTTCTTATTTCGACATACACATTGGCGATAAAATTGAATAGTTATATTGCAAGTATATGGGCCGCTTAAGGTAAATTTTTTTGAAATTTTCAAAAAAAAATATTTAAAATTTTCAAAAAAAATATTTAAATTAGTTCATATATTTATTAATAAGTGAATAAATTAAGAATTTTATTTTCGTCAACATAAATTTATACTGGTATTTATATTTTAACTTTTGCAAAGTTACATTATTCAGGCTTTTGCATATGTTACATACTTAGAACTTAGTTCTTAAAAAAGTTTAAAACATTAATGTTTAAAGATAAAGGTTGTAATTCAGTGTTATAACATACAACCTTTAACGTTCAGCGTTGAGCCGGTTCAAATTTACTTTAAGAAATCATAAGAAATATTATAAGTATAGCAGCATCTACCATTGGATTTTAATTGATCTTAAGTTTTTGTCAAACTTGAAAAAGAGTTCTATGTGTAAAGGATTTCTTCCTTTGCATTTTACATAATTCTATTGATGCTCAGAAATGTGGTATCGATAAAATACCAAAAGCAATATGTAAAATGTCAGCAAACATTAGTTTGTTTCTTAACATTGGTTATATATTCCCAAGAAATTTAAATATTTTCAGCTCTGAAACGCTTTATTTCTGAAAGGTCCTCTAGATCACGATATTGAGAATTGATATTTTCATAGTTTTCGTTATCGTTTCTAAATAACATTAATAACAACAGTATTATGCTTTTGGGTTTTCCGTAAACTATATTACATGAAGGGATGTTGATTATCCCTTTTAAGGTTTTATTTTGAAAACAAAATTTAGTTCTTAATTTTACGCAAATTATCGAATAACACGATTTCCCAGTTTCTTTTACTTTATAACCATTTCCCTAACATTGCATGGTTCTATAAATATGGTTTTCATTTAAATTTAAAGTTTTCACTAACATATTATCCAATGCATCAGTTTTTATAAATTTTCGTGCCACTTGTGAGAACAAATATCCCATTCTCGAAAGCAAAATGTGAATCCTGGCGTCCACGCTTTGCATTTTAATATGTACTGAAAATAAAACGGGGGTACTGCAATATTTTTAATATGAAAAAGTACTGAACAAATTAGCAAAGTACTGAATTTTTCAACACTGATATGAACTAACAATAATTAATTAAATATTATCCTAATACTTCATTTTTCGTCCTCCCAGTGCAAGACATAATTTTTCTTCATCGCGGGTTCTGTTCACATATATACATAGATGTTTATCGCTTATCTTATTGGGTTAGTGCTGCTCTTCTCCTTCAGCGGGTGTGGCCGCTATCACTTGGATTCGGAAGCAATTCGAGCCTTTTAACGTTTTCTACTTCATATTTCGTAATCATAGTTTTAACTTATGGCACATTGAGATCCTTGTGGATATTTTAGTTTTTAACATACCAAGGGGCAGCTGTGATTATTCGAATAAGTTTATTTTGACGCCTTTGAATTTTTTCCATATTAGAGGCGTACGCAGTGCCCCATAACTGAATACCATAGCACCAGATTGGCTTTAAGATGCAGTTGTAAAGTAGAAGTTTGAAGTCGGACTAAGGACAGAGTTTCTTCCAATAACCCAATGAATTTGGATGGATTTATGTTTCATTTGAGTTAATTTTGCCTCTATATGGCTTTTCCACGTTTGACGGCGATCTAAATGTGTACCGAGATATTTTACATGCGAATTTTGAGGCATTATTTGATTATTCATTTTAATAGGGGGGGAAGGTGCATGATTCCCGACGCAAGGTGAATGTTATATGTAGACATCTTTGCTCATTGACCTTCATTGTTTTAACCATATTTCTAGTTGAAATATATGATCCTGTAAGTAACAAGATGCTTCTTGCCGGCTTTCGTGCACGCTTAGAAAAGCTGTATCATCAGCAAATGTTGAAGTTTGTGTGCAGTTGTTTGTTGGCATATCCGAAGTATAAAATAAGTCTTCATTCGTTATCGACAAACAGGCCATTAGTATAATAGAGTGCCCAGCAGGCGCGGATCCAGCTTGAGTCTTAGCGGGGGGGGGGGAATTTTTTTTGATACAAAAAAGTAAAAAATTTGTTTTTAAAAGTTTATTAAAATTAAAATGTGTATATTACATTAAAAAAACTAAACAATAAGGTTAAATGAAATATAAGATCAGTTAAATATAAATTAATTTTTTTTAAATAAGCAATTTATGATTTCCTTGTGAGGCAAATTTAGATAGTACATACAGTCTTTCTTCTGTCATTGTTGATCTGAGCCATGTTTTTATTAGACGACGGGTAGGATATGACCCCTCTCTCGTAGCATAACTGACGAGTAGGGCAAGTTTTTTTTATGGCATATGCCATTTTTGCCATTTCTTCAATTATTTTTTTAAAAAGCAATTTTTGGTCCAGCTTGCCAAAGAATACCTTTTTGCATCATAGAAAAAAAATTTTTAATAAGCTTAGCGAATATGAGGCAGAATCTAATCAAAATGCTAACTGAATAATGCAAAAATCGGACGTAAACAGTACTTTCAATGCATCTGCTCAAGCCTCTTGAACTTACAAACGAAAGGGATTTCTACGAATGAAAACTTTGACTTAATTGACAGTGCTAAGGAAAATAATACAAGATGTCAGTAAAAAAAAATTTTGTGGAAAAGTTTAAAAAATGTTTTAGATCGTAATACGTGTGGTAAATTATTCAATACTCCTGAAAAATCTATATGGCTTGGCATTTCAATGTTTAAAAAGTGTTTTAATCGATTTTCTCACAATTTTGTTAAATGAATTTATTGACAACCTTTCTCCATCTGAACTTTCAGTGTTCAAATATGCTCCAGTTACATCTTGCGATGTTGAAAGAGTGTTTTGTCATTTATATAACTGTTTTATGTGATAACAGGAGATTATCAGGGGTGTTCTAGAAATCGAAGACACAAAACGCAAGAATTTTAAACGTAGTTTTTTAATAAGATTTTCCTGATAAAAAAATTTTAGGAAAAATATTATAAAAATATTTCTTTTTTGAACAGAATTAATAAAATAAATGTTTTTTAAGGACCATTATTATAACTTGACGTTAGCTGTTACCCGGCAGATAACAGACGCTTTTTGACAGATAACACATTATTATAAGTTGTAATAATGGCCCTAAATAACATGTTTATTTTTGCCATTTTTTATACTTTTTCGTGACATTTTGCCAGCCATTTTTAACCACTTTTCGTGCCATTTTAAACTTGCCCTGCTGACGAGCATTGAAACGAAAATTTTAAATATTTTTCTTAGATTTCGGTAAATATCATCATCACAGTTTATTAAAGCATCTACAACATTATCTGATATTTTCAGATATTTTCCATGTTTGTTGCCAATGCAACAGTTCAGACTCAAGTTTAGACGTTAGTGGTGATTATCTATCTCTTTTATCAAACATAATCAGCTCATCAGCTATTTGTGATTTTAAAAGTTTTGTATTTGCATTTCACTTGATTACACTTTGAGGTAGAAGTTTAGGTATGTTCAATACATTTAGGATATCTATTGGGAAACGTGTTTTGAGATCTTCTAAAATAAATTCAATAAGAGGAATGCAACCTACAACTCGGTAGTAATCTTCAACATTTTGAATGTGATTGGAACCTCGATTTGAACGCAGATAACTTTCACTTTTTCAAATATCGCTTTAAATAGTTCTTCGGCTTTATTTCTTTTCTCTTCAAGGCACATGATTTAAGTTTTGATAGGCTTGATCCTGTTTGAAGATCTATATCGTGCTTTTGTAAAATGATACTAAGCGGCTGTGATGCAATAAGTATCACAATTGATATGTTTCTTCCGTAAATGAATTCAAAAGAACTAAGCGAGTTCCTTAATATAAGGCTTTTGATGAAGTTTCCACTCAGATATTTTTTGCAAAGCTTCTACTATATGATGTACACTTGTTGCAAAGTGTAAAATTGAGTCGTGACGGTCCAACCAACTTGTCTCGCATAACGTAGAGAGTTTGGCTCCCAAATACTTTGCTAAAACTGCGTTTCGCTTGGGATGATTTTATTTAAAAATGTTGTAGTTTCCTTAACAAATGATACAACTTATTGTATTTATGGCACTTTATTGCTTTTAAAATTGAGTTGTTTCATTTATGGGAATAGCAAGGCGTTTGTTTTGCATTTATCCAGAATTTTATAACAGCTCCATTTTCAGCTGACATCAGAGGACACCCATCTGTTCCATTTCCTACACAATTTTTTAGGTCAAGACTAAAATTTGTCAAAGCTTTTAGAACTATTGATGATAACGCCTTCGCATCAATTGACACATCAACGTCATTATCAATATCCTTTGAAGCCTCTTCAAATGCGTTTACAACAAAGCCAATAAATGCTTTCCTAACAACTGTTTGTTGTATGTTGAAATATCTTTAAGATAAGGAAATCTGGGGTTTCCCCGACAAATCTGTGTTTTCGTCAAAAATTATCGAATAGAATTTTGATTCATATAACACATATAAACATAAATATTGCATATACTGAGGCTTATTAATAGAGTTGGGAGTGGAGGACTTTCTGGTGGAGTGGATAGTCTGCATGCTTGGCAGTAGGATTATAAACTCGGGCCTGGGGGATCATGTGATAAGGAGGAGGGTTACCAGGGGGACACCACAAGGGGGGGTTCTATCACCTCTACTGTGGTTGCTTGCGGTCAACGGGATTCTTAGGTCATTTGATTCCATGGGTAGGAAAGTTGTTGCCTATGCGGACGACATAGTTCTGCTGGTCATGGGAACTTTTTTGTCCACGATCGGGGAAATTATGCAGGTGATGCTAGGCGAACTCTCGGCTTGGGCAAAGGATAGGGGACTGGGTGTTAACCCTGTGAAGACTGAGCTGGTGCTATTTACCAGAAGGTATAGGATAGAGGAATTTAGGAGGCCGGTGCTAGATGGCGTCGAGTTACCTCTATCGGACGGAGCAAAGTATTTGGGTAACTTTCTGGACTGCAAACTATCTTGGAAGAGAAATACTCAGGAAAGGATGAGAATGGGACTCAATGCATACTACACATGCAGGAACTCCATTGGTAAGAACTGGGGTCTGAGGCCGGATATGGTAAACTGGATTTACACATCGGTTTTTAAGCCTATACTTACCTATGGATGCACTGTTTGGTGGGGTGCGTTGGGAGTGGATAGCTATAGGATGATGCTCAGCAAGGTTCAAAGAAGTGCATCTCTTGGCATCACAGGCGCAAGGAGAATCACTCCGCAGGCAGCGCTGGGCATCCTACTATATCTGTCCCCTATTGAGCATTACGTAAGGAGTGTGGACGCTAGGAACTTAATTGGACTTTACGAGCCTTCCTTAGTTAGACCAAGGCGGGATGATCACACGAGAATCTTGTACGAGATGGGTCTGCTTGATTAGGGTATTACTCTCGGGAGAATTTCGGATCATAGGACTATGACCCTGGACTTCGGCGCGACACCACCAGTGGAGTTCCCGGATAGGGAAGTTTGGATTGGATCCAATGGACTGTTTAAAGGGTGGGCGGTATTTACGGATGGATCCAAGATGGAAACCGGCACTGGTGCCGGCGTATATATAGCGGACACCGAGGTGAAGAGGTCGGAGGTGATACTGGAACACATCGTGGGTGGATCTGTGGTGACAATTTACGTCGATAGTCAGGCGGCGCTTAGGGCATTGACGAATTATACGGTGCGATCGTTCCTGGTCGCTCGGTGTAGGAATGCTCTTGGTGGACTCATGGAGGCATTCAATGTGAGGCTGTGTTGGCTACCTGGACACTGCATGGTTGAGGGGAATGAGGTGGCGGACGAACTCGCGAGAGAGGGTTCGAATCTGGACTTAGTGGTAAGGGACAGGG